>OY986054.1:20285028-20659312 GCA_963920205.1 Stenodema calcarata
AGCCAAGACCGTATCCGCATCCGGCGCCATAGCCGAGACCGGCGTATCCGAGACCGGCGCCATAGCTGAGACCGGCGTTTCCGAGACCGGCGCCGTAAGCGACGCCACCGACACCGTGGAGAGCGGTGGTACAGCAGGTGGTCTTAGCGGGAACGGCGGTAACTACTGGGGCGGCAACGACTGGAGCGGCACTGACTCCGTATCCGAGACCGGCATATCCGAGCCCGGTACCGCATCCGTACCCGCACCCGAGGACGGCGTCAGCGTATCCGAGGCCAGCATATCCGAGACCTGTACCGCATCCGACACCAGCACCGCAGCCGAGGACACCGACACCGTGGAGGGCGGTGGTACAGCAGGTGGTCTTAGCGGGAGCAGCAGCGATTCCGCAACCACATCCGCATGGATCAGCCACAACCTGATCAAATAACCAAAACAAAACCAATTAATATCAAAAGTCAAAAAATTTAATGGTTGAGTTTAATGAAAAACGGCTTAACTCCAAAATTGTCGAAAATGGGGTTTTTACGTCCCATTTGTATGGTCAGTTAACAGTTTACCATCTAATAACATACACCTGAAAATGCACGAATTACCCTGCGTAAACTGAATGTATTGTTATTTTAAACCCCTAGAACGAACTACCCACATCAAGTACCTACTTAGGTGTTTGAAAAGACAATTTTCTAAAATGACGGATTGATTCATTAATGAGAAAATTGAGAAAATGTCTGTGTATTTTCTCGCTGTTAAAAGGATTATTTCATCTGGTATCATGAAGCAGGTTTACTGTGCACTGGTGCAGTCCCTCCTGCTGTACGGTTTGCCAATGTGAGGAAGTGCTTATGCAACAGCAGAGTACACTATGCTAAAAAGGGCTAACCTTATATCTTCAGTTAAAAGTAATAGAATAACGGTATCAATTTAGAACATGACGGATTGTGGATTATGAAGATTAGATGTCCAGCCTTTTGCTAAAATTGTCACCTATTTATTGTTAATGGGTGTTACAGAGAATGCTGAGTGAATCCCAGGGATTTGGGATGCACAGTCAGCTATTGAAAGCTACAAGCTAATATACGAGCATATTATTATGTTCCAATAGCATCCTAGCGGAGGTGCTACCATATTGTGTAATACTGAGTAGTATTTAGAGAACCTTATGCTCATGTATGGCAAGCTAAAGGGATTGAAGACGAAAATAAATGAACTGGTTATTTCATACCTTCATAACGTGAGACTGAATTATAAATCACAATTTTGCATTATGTGAGGGCTGATTAGGCACAATTTTTCAATGACCTCTACAGCATGAGTAGGTACAGTAAAGGGAGTAGTTTAAAAAACATACTTGTTTAAAAAACATGAGAAGTTTGAAAGTAGTTGGGAAATTTGGTTTTGTTCTACGAAGATCGGCAGGTCATTATGGACTCTATGTAAGTTTCTATAGTCTGTGAAATTACAATTTTCAAATAATTGACTATGGTTTAGTGAGTAGCTAAGATGTACAACTTACGCAGGCGACGGCGGCAAGGGCAAAGACAAGGGCTCCTCGGATCATTTTCAGTTTGACTGGTACAAATGAAGTGTACTTTCGAGGACCCCATCCCTCAGCTTTTATACAGTTAAAGTATCGAAATCCAAATTTGCCCTATCTCACGTACTGAAGAAGCAGACACGTTTCTATTGAAATACGGAGTTCGCAAGAAACCCTGATATGGGCAAGACCGGTTCTCCAGAAGATGCTGGTGCGGCGGTATAGCAAGTTCAGCTACCCCTGAGACGGAAAAAAATACGAGACACCTTCTTATCCGAAAGTCCAAAAGGCTCGTCTTCCAGCTGATTTCGGGGGTTTTTCTTATCTGGTATTCAATAGGTACATTCGCTAGAGGGAAAGCCGTCAGCCGGCGAAGGCTCCTCGACACGGGTCGATCCGTCAACAAACGTGTTACCGCCTTCTAACAAAACCCTCCTTATTCAACAGTTTCGTGATGTTACGGCTGTGAGAATTAAGTTGATAGAGAAATATCAGTTGAGCTGAGGCCTTTGACCAGGCGCCAACTTGATTGCCTCCAAGAGATGCAGCTTGATGCCTTCGACTGCATTTAAAAACGCTAAGTTAGTGATGTAGAACTTCAATGTTTTATTGAAGGATGCTGAACATAGGATTTATTGGTGTTACTGGCGCACTCGTCAGCTGTCAGTACGTTTAACGGTTAAATTGTAATGATACTCGCCCATCGAGAGAAGGAACGTTTACACCGTTAGGAACGTATGAGAGTAGGACAGACATGAACGACCTAAGTCCATCATCCCACCACAAACCTCACTCCATGTCTCTACCCTCCATCATCCCTCATTTTTGTTAAACCTTTTTTTGTTAGGGCCGTCAGGCCGGTATTGTATAAGCCGCAAACACTCTGTACAAACTTTGTATGCTTTATTTCTGCAATAAAATTATTATTAATTCTTGATTCTAAGTCATATAAATTATAATGTATTAAGCTAGAATGCATAAATATATATTCATAGTACATATTCTATTATGCTTCCAGTAGGATATTGGTAATGACTACATGATATGTAGTCGTCTGGTTGCAAAACCAGTCATCTCCATAACCTGCTGATGGTGCACGAGTGTGCCCGTGTTCACACTGGGTGCACAGTGATTGTGACAGCGGTCACCTATGTTCACACTAGCTACGCCGGTGGGCACACGAGTGCAAAATGATTGTGCCGACGATCACCCTGGCTGTTTCTGTGAGCACAGCCATGGAACAGCGTGTGCACACTCAGTGAGTTTAAAAGTTTAAGTGATCTTTTTTTCTTCATTTTCCTTCCTTTGGTTTAGACAAGATACACCTTTTTATTCAGGAAAAATATTGATGGAAAATTGTACAGAAATAATCGTAAAGAGGAGACTCCGACGGAAGAAAACTTGTACAGTAATGCTAAAAGCTATTATCTTCCCATGTTTGCATCTGTAAACACTATTGAGAATAATTCTGTGCTGCATTACAGTTATGTGTCCATGGTTCAGTTGGAGAATATGTATTGCGAGTGATAAGTTCTTGTCTTGTTGGCTAAAACCATCTGTTCTTATGTAGTTTGTTTTGAGCTCAAAGCGCAGTCAACGTGAACGTGTGAACACGAGTATATTCCCGTGGTTACACTTCCTTGGTCGCATGACCACGGCGATGTGACCATGGTCATGTGAACACGTGGTCACCCCAATTGTGGGCACATCGGCACATTTCCAGCAGGACAACAGAAAATTTTCCAGGAGAGCCGATTTTCACACCTAGGGGTATTGTGATAGGATCCAAATCTCTTGCTGTTAATGCGTCACTAGGACAGTAGGCTTTGGAGCAACAAGGGAGAATCTGGAGTAAGGTGCAGGGAGGGAGAAACTCAAAATTCTAGTTCGGATTTGGCCGGTTTCGCAACTAACTAAAGCATAAAATATGGACAAAATTGTCGTTGAATAGCGGGGTTTCAGCCAAGAAAAATCATTCAAATTTGTCTTGTAGCTGAACTTTATATCAGGTTGAGTAAAGTTATGAAAAAAAACTCTGCAAATTCATGACGCTACGGTACTAAAATTTAGTGATCTAAACAGAAGGGTGATCTGCACGGAGAAGATAATAAACCGTAGCGTCATGAATTTGCAGCGTTTTTTCATAACTTTACTCAACCTGATATAAAGTTCAGTTACAAGACAAATTTGAATGATTTGTCTTGGCTGAAACCCCGCTATTTAACGACAATTTTGTCCATATTTTATGCTTTAGTTAGTTGCGAAACCGGCCAAATCCGAACTAGAATTTAATGGTAGATAATGAATTATCATTAATTATTATGAAGTAGTGTAAATTATTATTAGTAATTATAAGTAATTCTTGATAATTATTCTTAATAATTATTATTAATTATTAATAATTATTACTGATTATTATTAAATTACTTGATATCTGCAAACCATGTGCTGTTCGAATCAGCTAGGACAGTATGAACATTGACCCGACATGCTGCCTCACGATTTACCCTCACGTTGACTACTTTTGATCTGCTCCAACTTTGAGCCCTCATTGTGAACGAACTGCTGGTCGTACAAAAGCTCCGGATGGTCTTAAAACCATTCTAAAAATTAAACTCTATTAAATTTTAAGTGTCTACAAAAACTACACCGTTCAATTTGAATTTTTCGACGTACGATTTTTTCAAAATTTCAAAATTCGTTTTGAACCCCTTCCCATTGACCTATGGTTATGAAACGTTTCGAGGATCATTGTGGGGTTGGCCCGAACCCGTAAACCAAATTTCGTAATTCTTGCACAACGTTAACTGGACAAAGTGCCGCGGACGGACATAAGTTGTAACTTACTGGCTATTACTTTTAATTGACATTTATATTAATATGAATAATATACATATATTATATGATCTGTGATGACGCTCAGTTTATTCGAGAACATTATTTTTTTCATAGCCACGATATAATTACGTATTATATCAACTCAATGTGGAATCTGTTTTGACATAAACTATTTTCAGTTTGTTCAGTAGCAAGAGGCCAGTGCAATTGAGATGTTATCATGTTTTGGATGTTTCTCTCCTCTCAACAACAATATTTACTTCGGTTTTGATTACGCGAATTACAACTCGCCCCTTCGAGCGGTAATTATGTAGGTTACCACAAGCTCCGGCTCTTCATTTTGGACATTCTGATCCATTGAGATTATCACGGAACCAAGATCACGGAAACCCACTTGTCCTGAAGGCTTTAGACGTCCGGATGAACAGCGACTGGTACGGCCGCGTCACGTCATGGACTTGATCATCCCAGCATAGCATGGGCGTGATCATATTCAATTTATTTATTCAAGAAAACAGTACACAATACATATAACAAATATTTTTTATAGTCTAAGTACATAATGTTAGTTCCAAAATTAAGGTGGAATTCTGAGCCTATGGTCCTGTGACCCGTCCAGGCTCGTCTCTTCCCTGCTTTTTAGTAAGTAGTACAAATTATGCATCTGAAACGCTTATTTTAATTGGTATTAATTAGGTGTTCGGTGCACAGATGTTTATGTAATACAGTTCTATGGTTGTAAATTATTCTGGGGTTGAGAACATCGAAGGTTCTGTAAAGGGACCTAGTTGGAGAACGCTTATGGGCATTAGTTGTTATTCTTAAAACTGAATTCATCGCTATGTTTATTTGATTAAAGTTAGATGCGTAAGTACCATACATTAAGATGCTATGTACATGAGCGTAATACACCATTTTAAGATTTTCTCTTGTTAGCCAGCGTTAGAAAGTAATGCATGGATTTCCTGATTTTCTTGAGCAATGCTGCTACATGATCCTTCCACTTGAGACGTTGATCTAAGTGCAATCCTAGATAATACTATATTATATTATCGAATTCAGCCTTTCTATCTCCATCCAACTACATAAGCATCGGCATAATCTAGGTACCTACTCCTCATAGTGAAGTGCTAAACGAAGAACAATATCAGTGACTTGAGAGTTCCTCCATGAAGGAACACCTACGTGATGAACAATGAACTGTACTACAATATTGTCAGTGAGATATGTTTGTTGTAAACGGACTATAAAAAAATGGTTGGCACTCAATCTGATGGCGACGGCGACGAAAGCGAAGATAAAAATCTTGGTGTACATCGTGAGATGTAAATTAGAATCAACTGATGATTACTTCACAAATCGACCCTTTTGTAAGACGATTGAGACGTTTTTGTCCCTAACAATCGATACGCACCGTCCGAATACTATACGACGATACGATATTCAACGAGTACCTTCTTATTCGCAACCGAAATTGTGTCTACGGGACGACTCAAGTTCGGTCGAATACCGGTCGTAATCGATGATGAGAATCGCACGTATCGTCAATCCCAGAGACCCAGAGACCTAATTCCTGACGGCTCTTTGTTCTAAGAAACTGTTTTGAAGATTTTCTCGTTGACTCGGCGATTAACGTGATCCCGCTCCTCGGGAGCCTTCACAGGTTTATTGATCTATCGAATTTGGCTCATTATTTATGCTATGCATGACGTGGATACCACAATATCTCGATATCACAAAACCATGTGTGGTTTGAATCAGGTATTCCTGGGTACGAAAACTGGCTTTATGTTCTACCACTTGATTCACGCTTATGTGTGCGATTTCTTTAGGCGAGATGAGGCAAGTCTCCTTAACAAAAACCCCTAACAATCGAGCGAAAAATTTGAAAAATCGCCTCAACTGCTTCAACTCCTTTAATGGGAAAATCGATTTTTTAATTATACTAAATACGTAAATAAGTCAATATGAAGTCCCGGGAAAAAATGGGGTCACTGGAATGACTACCGTTTCCATTGAGAACGTTTTCAGGCGAATTTCCGCGATGTTACAGATGAGGAGTTTCTGTTTCAGGGCAGCATAGACCTATTCAGATGACGTAACAAGTACTTCACTGAGCATCGCCGTTCAGTTGGTAGGAAGATGTGACTTATTTTATGACGTCACACGAATTTACCATCTACATGTCATGTCCATAGAAGACGACACCACGACGCACACATCTTTTGCCAATTTGAAGTTCGCCGTTCATTAATTTAATTTGAGAAGGTGATTGCCAGGAGTTCTCACTCTTCCTAATTGATAATGAATAATTATTACTTTATTCACTAACGTCCTTTCCACCAAACGCCACTTTCGAATTTTGAACTGAGGTCCGTGCCACATACCCTTGGCGAATTTCAGAGTGACGTCGCGAACCTCACCCGTATCACTTGATAATTCGTATCATTCGATAGTACTCCAAATACCTTCAGATACTTCAACCCCGAACCCCGGAATACGCACTGATTCAACCTACATATTCCGCGCGGTCCGAGTACGTGCGATTTCAATGGCCGATAGCGGCCAGCGACGTACGATTGCAGGTCGATTTTCTTTCTCAACCGGCGTCAAAGAGATTGAAAGGTATATTTTCCGGTATCTATGCGAGTCAAACTGCAGATAACCGGAGAAAAAAGGCCGAAATAGGAGGCCAACGGAGAACCCATAATGAGGGCGGATGGAGCTTGTATAAAAAGCCTGTTCGGTCCATGGATCTTCAGTTGATTCTGACTAACATCTCACAATGTACGCCAAGACTTGCGCTTTCGCTTTCATCGCCATCTGGGCTTTCAACGTAAGTTGACATTTATATTTACATTATAAAACGTATCGAACTTATCCTTAAAACCTCAAATTCTGCACTGCTGGTGGCATTTATACATTCCGAGTACCACTGCTCAGCCATAACTCATGAAGTTGATTAACAATTTTTTAACGCCTAAAATAATATAATCAAGTACTATAACAATATTCGTCATATTGGCCATCACAATTACTGATTTTCAATTTAGGAGCAATCGTGATTTTAGTCTCCCTTGATTCATAGGACTTTGGTTGGATGGAAAGCGGTGCAACAAGTTCCTAGAGTCACTCCCGTCCCATATTTTTGAAATTCGGCAAAGTTCCAGATGCCAAAACTGTGTCCATTTATGAACAGATTCACTCCTTCAACTCGACTTATAGTTAATGTTTCCCATAACGTTTCAAGACGTAGAATCTAAAATCGAATGAATGGTTTTCCACCCGTTCTTAGACCGTAGTTGGTTTCTTACCGGAAATTCGGCCGAAATTGATTGCAATTTCGTCTAATAACTTACCTTGATTGAAAAATGACCAAATTCGTCGTGAAGTTACGAACGGTGATCTTGACAGAAAACCAA
The DNA here is from genome assembly GCA_963920205.1 of Stenodema calcarata. Classification (NCBI taxonomy): domain Eukaryota; kingdom Metazoa; phylum Arthropoda; class Insecta; order Hemiptera; family Miridae; genus Stenodema; species Stenodema calcarata. The sequence goes on from OY986054.1 coordinate 20,292,826, forward strand.
ATACAGTTGGGAGAGAATTTGCTGCTGTTTGTGGGTTTTTTACGTAGGTGTCTCGAAACGTGTACGTACAACATTTTATTGGTGGTTTGAATACCAGTAGAATCGTAGTTATTTATTGCCACCTGTCCTGGCAACACTGAGTAAAACTTCACAACATTGTTCTGAAATTGTGAATTAGTACTGTGTTTTCTCACCGTGACTAATGATTTTCTCCTTTGATTCTAGGCCTGCTTGGCTACTCCAGCTCCTGAAGCTAAGCCTTGCGGCAGCTGCGGCTGCAACGACTGCTGCACTGTTCAAAGATGCCACACCGCTCCCGTCTCATCCTGCATCCCAATCCTCACCACCCACAGACTCATCCCCAGCTCCAGCTGCGGATGTGGAGTCGGTAACTCCGGATGGAGCAACAGCGATTGCGGATGCGGTATCTCCGGATGCGGTGTCTCCGGATGCGGTGTCTCCGGATGCGGTATCTCCGGATGCGGTATCACCGGATGCGGGTGCGGTAGCTCCGGCTGTGGTGTCTCCGGATGCGGATGCGTTAGCTCTGGATGCGGATGTGGATGCGGATGTGGTAGCTCCGGCTGCGGTAGCTCCGGATGCGGTTGCGGATGCGGTAGCTCCGGATGCGGCTGCGGAGACTCCTGCACCGTCCAAAGATGCCACACCGCCCCCGTCACTTCCAGCATCCCAATCATCACCACCCACAGAATCATCTCAAGCTCCAACTGTGGAAGTGGTTGCGGTAACTCCGGATGGGGTAACACCGGATGCGGTTGCGGTTGCTGTTAAATACCCATTTCTGAGTGGGCAACATCACATAAAAGCCATAAAAATTGTAAAACAAAATCTTCTACAATAAAAAAAAAAACACTAAAAAAAATATGTCGTTCCGATTGATTACCTATTTAACCTCACATTGTACAGGCGATTCATTTGTTTAGGGTGGAACAACTTGTCTTTGATAGTTATGTATTTTATATGTAAGCATATTGCTTATATATAAGCAGTATACCGACATAATATATAAAGAATTTATTTATTTATTTAAATTTCACAGGGGCTTCTATATAAGTATGCCCAATTGCAAGAAATATTCAAATAAAATCCACCTGGTATAGTAGGTATATGAGACATACAGCTTAATGATATCAAAAACTCTGCAAATTCTTGACACAACGGTTCATTATCTTCTTTGTACAGATCACCCTTCTGTCTAGATCACTAGGTCTGAATGTCTATATCCTAAATGTTAGATTAATTATTATTATCAATTATCACTAATTATTAACAATTTTATCAAGTACCTAGTGAAAATTATTATAATTTATTGTTAGGTATTAATAATTCGTATTTATTATTAATAATAATTATTATTAATTATGATCAATTAATACGATATAATTCTGGGGTTTTTAATACTACGTCGGTAATAATTTTTCTATAAAAGAAGTACCTACCAACAAACATTCGAAATTACCTTCATTTCAGTAGCACGAAACGCACCTCAGAACAACAAACTCGACATCACTTAAGCCATATGATGTTCCAAAGAGCTTGTTAGTATGAAAATGGACCTGTATTTCAACAGTTTGAGTCAAGATCGTGTTGTGAGGCACAATCTTTGAGCCGTCATTGTGAACGAACGGCTGGTCGTACAACGCTGCGGATGGTCTTAAAAAATTCTACGGAACAAACTCTATCTAAACATGAAATAAAAAACATACCGTTCTATATTAATTTTTCGAGATATGAGATTTTCAAATTTTCAAAATTTGTTTTGAACCCCTTCCCCTTGACCTAGGGTTCTGAAAAGTTTCGAGGACCATTGTGGGGTTGGTCGAAACCCATAAAAAAAAATTTCGTAATTTTAACTCAACGCTAACTGGGCAAAGTGGCGCGGACGGCGTACGGCGGACGGCGTACGGCGTACGGCGTACGGCGGACGGACGGATTTTTTTTTATTCGATTTTCTGAATCTACATATCTTGAAACGTAAACCAACAAATTTTGAGGGGGGGTTAAAATTTTTTTTTCTTTGGGCGATTCCAATGGTTCATTATCGAAGATAATAAACCAAAAGAAAAACAAACCCTCTCAACACAAACCGCTATAGAAGTTTCTATTCCTAATTACTATGTTTACCGAAGACTGCGCTCTGTCCGACAGGATTATTTATAGGGTATACTCAGTATACAATCCTATAAATATTACTGTTGAAGATGCTTGAAAATTCGTGTTTGAAGGCTCTGCATTTTGGTTTATTATCTTCGATAATGAACCATTGGAATCGCCCAAAGAAAAAAAAATTTTAACCCCCCCTCAAAATTTGTTGGTTTACGTTTCAAGATACGTAGATTCAGAAAATCGAATAAAAAAAAATCCGTCCGTCCGCCGTACGCCGTCCGCCGTCCGCCGTCCGCCGTCCGCGCCACTTTGCCCAGTTAGCGTTGAGTTAAAATTACGAAATTTTTTTTATGGGTTTCGACCAACCCCACAATGGTCCTCGAAACTTTTCATAACCCTAGGTCAAGGGGAAGGGGTTCAAAACGAATTTTGAAATTTTGAAAATTTCATATCTCGAAAAATTCATATAGAACGGTATGTTTTTTATTTCATATTTAGATAGAGTTTGTTCCGTAGAATTTTTTAAGACCATCCGCAGCTTTGTACGACCAGCCGTTCGTTCACAATGAAGGCTCAAAGATTGTGCCTCACTACAGGATCGTGAATCAAACTGTTGAAATACAGGTCCATTTTCATACTAACAAGCTCTTTGGAACATCATATGGCTTAAGTGATGTCGAGTTTGTTGTTCTGAGGTGCGTTTCGTGCTACGGAAATGAAGGTAATTTCGAATGTTTGTTGGTAGGTACTTCTTTTATAGAACAATTATTACCGACGTAGTATTAAAAACCCCAGAATTATATCGTATTAATTAATCATAATTAATAATTATTATTATTAATAGTAAATACGAATTATTAATACCTAACAATAAATTATAATCATTTTCACTAGGTAAGTACTTGATAAAATTGTTAATAATTAGTGATAATTGATAATAATAATTAATCTAACATTTAGGATCTAGACATTTAGACCTAGTGATCTAGACAGAAGGGTGATCTGTACAAAGAAGATAATGAACCGTTGTGTCAAGAATTTGCAGAGTTTTTGATTGTTGAATCGGTTTTTGAACATGCCTAGTAGGTAGTTAGTGATGCTGCCACCACTGGCGCCAGTAAAACTACTATCCCCCCAAAAACAACTCCGTTGTAAAAACTGGCCCGCCAAAAAACCTCAGCCGCAAAAAGGAATGATATCCATTTTGCCCGCCAGCCACATATATAGGATGCTCGGTGCTTCGCACCTCGCTGTTGAGTATGCATATAGAAACCTGATCCTCCTACCCCTAACCTCCACCGTCAATGTTTTCCTGATCCCTGTCTCCTTCCCACAACCCCCTCTCACCCTTAGTCACCCTCGGTTTCACCTAATATGTTTCCTCTGTTACACCAGCAGGGAGCTTTACGCTTCTTTCAATGCTGTTGGCGGGAGCTTTTTGCCAGATGAAAAAGCCTGAATTAAAGCATTACTATATTATAAGTATTACTGGTGGTCACGAGTAATCAGTAGTGGTACACCTATAATGAAGTAATGCTTCAATTCAGGCTTGTTTATGTGGCAAAAAGCTCCCGCCAACAGCATTGAAAGAAGCGTAAAGCTCCCTGCTGGTGTAACAGAGGAAACATATTAGGTGAAACCGAGGGTGACTAAGGGTGAGAGGGGGTTGTGGGAAGGAGACAGGGATCAGGAAAACATTGACGGTGGAGGTTAGGGGTAGGAGGATCAGGTTTCTATATGCATACTCAACAGCGAGGTGCGAAGCACCGAGCATCCTATATATGTGGCTGGCGGGCAAAATGGATATCATTCCTTTTTGCGGCTGAGGTTTTTTGGCGGGCCAGTTTTTACAACGGAGTTGTTTTTGGGGGGATATCACATCTTTTTGCATGGCTAGTTTTCGAGTGGTACTTATACAATACGGTTCAACAACTTATACAATACAAAAGTACCTACGAGGTAACTAGTAAATGTTTTCCTAAATGAAGTTTTATCCTAGTCAAAATTTAGTAAAAAATTAGTACGCCTACTAATTTGCCTTTTTGTTTCTGGTTTTTGTGACAAGAATAATTATTTTTTGGAAATTATTGTTTATCTGAAATGTGTTTGAAAAATAAGTAGTTTTAAAATTTTTGCGAATTGGTTAAATATTAGTTTTAAAATTTTCGATTAATTAAAACAATCAACAATTTAAAAACAATTATTAAAATTTAATACAATTATTCTTATTAAATTTAAAAAAATAGAAAGAATTAGAAATTTGAATAAATTTGAATTAGAAATTTTTTGAAAATTGGTTGCACTTTTTCTTGGGGATTGTGCAAATTTTTGTTGTTGAGAATCATTACAATAATTGTAATTATTGGTGTCGAAGAGAAAGAGGAAAGAGAAAGTTTGCAACTGGTAAAACGCACGTTTTTATACCAAAAATCGCGAATAACTCGAGAACCGTTGGGAAAAGTGCCAAAGTGCGCTACCCTCATTCGAAAGCCCATAAAATTTCCTATCGATCCTTAAACAGGCGCCACTCTACGACAATTTTTCTGACCACCGTTCAACTTTGATGTTTTCGGAAATTAGCCAAATCAGTAGATGTGGAATTTATTCACGTATTTTTGGCTGAGGATTAGTCAAATCGATTGAGATTTAGTTCAAAATTATTGAGCATATTCTAGACAACCTAGCGGACATTTTAAGACCAACCGCACCAATTTTCATCAATATTTGCGGCAGTTGTTGTTGAAAATAGAAAAATCACCATAACTACTTTATTTTCCCCCTTAGGAAGCATTTTTTGATCTCAAATTTAACAGTTTGAAAAGCTGAACACAACTAAAAAAGAAAATCTGAAAAAGCTTCAATTTTGAAGGAGTTATGACCATTTGAAATTCCTAAAAAACACTATTTCCCCCCTAATTGGGGGGGAAATGGGGGGAGGGAGAAAAAATGGTCAAAAGGCACTCCCTTGGAGCATAACAAACGTGTGTGCAAAATTTCAGCTCGATCCGATTTGTCTGCTGGGCTGTAGCCCCGTCAATGAACAACGAGAAGAAGAAGCAGAACACGAAAAACGTGAAAAATAGTGGTTTTAAAATTGTTATACCCCCGACACCTGATGTTCCCGAGAGCTGAATTTTGGTTTACGTCCTCACGTGCCCCTGGAGAGTTGGTGTACAAAAAATCAACTCTCGAGACACTCAGGGGACCGAGCTACGGGATGGTGAAAACCCGAACTTGTTCCGTCGCGTAATCAGTGTCTCAGTCGCTTCGGTTTTCTTGGCGGGCGGGACGCTCCCGCGTCCCTAGATTTACTCCACTAACTACTTTAAATCAGTAAACGTATGTGGAGTATCTACACTACATGCAGATACGTAAGTACGTTACAAAACATATTATGTTTTTTGTGTAAGTAGAACGTCATTAAGTAGGTATATTTCTAATTGCTAAGAGAAATGTGGCCGTTTTAATGCAACCGAAGAGTGCTAATAATAATTGCTCAGCTGATCCCGGTCATATGCTGCTTAAAGTGTAAGTCCTAAGGCTACATACCAAATTTCTTGTCTCTACCACGATGAGAAGTAGCGCCTCGCAAAAATCATTCTACAGCAGCCGGAAACAGTTAAGTCCTTCCAACTAAAGAGATGTCTTAACCACTTCACAAGCACCGTACCCGTTTCGAAATCTCCCCTTGGCACCATGGAGAGACGTTTTTATTACTACACATTTATGTATGTGTCAAGACGGATAATGCTGAATTGGAGTTTCATTAAAAAAGCTCAATTTATCTTTTCAATGAAATTCAAATTCAGCATTATCTAACAGATTTATCTGTCCTCTCCAAGAGCTCCGGTGCGGTACCACAACAAACTACGGTTGGCGTCTCTAGTGACTCCCTTCGCTAGGAAAGCGAGTTCTGAACATTGCACCGCTCTAAAAATCCAAGTAGCGCTTTAACAGGAAAAAATATCAAAATGTTGATTGATGAAAATACCCTTTTGATTGAAGAAAGTACTTTTTGATCGATGAAATAATCCTTTTAATTGAAGAAAAGACCCTTAGGGTTGAAACAAGATCCTTTTGATGGAAGAAAAGGTGTTTCGATTAAAACCAGGTACTTTTGGTTTAAGAAAAGAAAATTTTGATTGAAGAAAAGACAATTTTGATTGACGAAAAGACACTTTCGATTTATGATTAGACCCTTTTAATTGAAACCACACCCTTTTGATTGAAGAAAAGACACATTTAATTGAAACCAGGCCATTTCATTGAAGAAATTACCGCTTTGATTGGAGAAAAGGTCCTTTTGATTGAAAAAGAGACCCTTTTATTGAACAAAAGACACTTTCGATTTATGATTAGACATTTTTAATTGAAACTAGACGCTTTTGATTGAAGAAAACACCCTTTCGATTGAAAAATACATTTTTGATGAAGAATGGACACTTTTTATTGAAACCACGCCCTTTTGATTGAAGAAAATACTATTTCATTGAAGAAAAGACCCTTTTGATTGAAGAAATGACCCTTTAAATTGAAGAAAAATCCCTTTTGGTTCAAACCAGGCCCTTTTGATTGAAGAAAAGACCATTATGATGGAAACAAGATCGTTTTGGTGGTAAATTCAAGTAACTCCAGTAAATGGACAACTTTCGTTTGCTTGAATAATTCATCGGACGTGTGCCTCAACAACTCCATTCCACAAAGATTTGTTTTTGTTTTGTTGCATGTGGTCTTGTAAGCAGAAACGAAAGAAAGGATTCAAAGTTAAACTTTCTGTCCTAAAGCCGATTCGCCATTACAAAAGTCATAAAATTTATGTAATAACGACACAAAATTCGCGTTGTTTTCCTTTGCAGTGGACAACAGTTTCAACAATTTAATCTTTGTACGCCCTACAAGTACAATAATTGTACTTGTAGTGAGCACCCTTCAAAAACAAGCCCCAATATATCGAAATATCATTTCTGAGGCTCAATATTCTCGAATTGCCGAAAGTTATTCAGATCCTTTGAGGGGAATCACCACAAATTTACGATTTTTGGCGATTTTTCACATAAAAAATTCTAGTTTAATTTATTTTTTGTAATTCTCAAGTACAATCTGACTGATAGGGGAATTGTTTTCGAAAATTATCTGCGTATGCCTCAATTGATACGGAATTTTTTGAAGCGGATTTGTATCCAAAAATTGTATCAAAACTCATGTTGTATCAATTATTAACTCAATTATTCTTTGTTATATAAAATTATAACAATTATAATTATATAAACTATTATCAATTATTTTTTGTTATATAAAATTCGCTATAAGTATTAAGAATATATTAAGAATATTTCGGGTAGGAAACGTAAAGAGGACCAGGTTTTTTCAGAAGATTATTTTTATTGTTCCAAATAATTGAAGTTGTCGTTCGTGGTGAGTTCAGTAGGGAAATAGTTGGCGAATTACCAACCACCCCATGAGCCGCAACCGCATCCACAGCCGGTGTTGCCCCATCCGTTGTTGCCCCATCCGCTGTTACCCCATCCGCCGCAGCCGCAACCGCAATCGGACCAACCGTTGCCCCATGCGCCGTTGCCGCATCCGGCGTTGCCCCATGAGCCGCAACCGCAACCGCTGTTGCCCCAAGCGCCGTTGCCCCAAGCGCCGTTGCCCCAAACACCGTTGCCCCAAACACCGTTGCCCCAAACACCGTTTCCCCAAACACCGTTGCCCCAAACACCGTTTCCCCATCCGCAGTTGGAGCTTGGGATGAGTCTGTGGGTGGTACGGACTGGGATGCAGGAAGTGACGGGGACGGTGTGGCATCTCTGGACGGTGCAGCCGTCGTTGCAGCCGCAGCTGTCGCATGGCTTAGCTTCAGGAGCTGGAGCAGCCAAACAGGCCTGAAATACACACAAAATTTCTGTATTAGTCCAAAATTCAAGATTGAGCAATTTATTTCAGTATCTCATTTCAAATGCACCAAATAAATTTCACTTAGGTACAAATTATTGTACCATTGTAAAGTTAGTTTCAATACATTCACCAACTGCTTATATTTCAGTTACAACTAGAGTTTTTTCTTCTTTTGGAATAATTTTGTTAATATTCAATATTCATCCAAATCTGAATAATTTATTCACAATATTATACGTCATGGGTGATTGTTCAACAGTGGGTTTACTATTAGTTTAGATTTTTTTTTTAAACATTTAAAACTATAATTAACCATGCTACACTTCCCTGTAAGAAATACTTGTGTTGGGAATTGGAGCGTCTACTATATCGTTTTTTAAATAACAATATTAATTACACAATAAAAAAATTAATCACTCTCTTGCGTATAGGTATCAACTTAAATGAACTTGCGTATAGGTATCATCTTAATGAAACAACTTAAAATTATAAACTTAAATTCTAAAGTTTGCCAGAGTGTACAGTTTTTACAAGAGTGAGAAATACACTATTCCCTACTTCTAGATGCATAGTATTCTTTAATTATGGCTTCAAATCTCGTGAGCGTGACTGGTGGTGCTGAGAACTTAGCTAGTAAATTCTTAAAGAGTATTACACCCTTGTACAAGTATAGTCTCTGAGCAGCAGAGGTTTTTGTTCGGAAGGCCTTTAGTGTGATGTTATTTTGGCTTCATGTTCCTACTTCCATTCTCTTCATCTTATTTTCTAAAAATGCTTTATACGTGTATAATATTATTATAGTCGTTTTTTCTGCCAATCCATGGAGGTCAAGTACATTAAAATCGCTAAATAGCTTCTCTGTTGGGTGCAATCTGGGTTTTTTAAGTAGTATTTTAATTAGTGTTTTCTGCGTTGGAAGGTTTAATTTGGTTGGATTTGGGCAGTTGTGAACGAGCAATCAGTGCCAAACCCGGATCCACCCATTGCGGCTCCCTGAACTGCCGTTGGAATCGTACGAGTCACAACGAAACGCCGAAACGGACCGAAGTATGGACCTGATTCTCGTCCATGAAGTGATGAATCAAGTGATGAAGTAAACGATTGATTTGAATTTAGAAGTCAACTAACTACACGATCAAGTCAACTTCGATTTTGACAACGTGGGTCTAGAAAAAATGTTTACAAACAAAATCTTGACGTGAGGGCCTGACGGTGAGGCCCTCAAACTGTTGATTGGTACTTACGGCAACGAGCGCGAGAGCGACGAAAGTGAAAGTTTTGGCGTACATTTTCGAGATGAACTAAAGCGACCATCGCCCACTGGCCGTTTTATACGTTTTTTTCACTCCTGATACGTACGGTGATAATTCGGTTGTAGTTATTACGAGGTGATAACCATTACGTTTATTTAGATAAGAAACATCAAAATCAAAGCGCGTGATGCATTAGGTTCGGCCAATCTCACGTATCACGTCTGGGTCAACCTACAAAACCACTTACTGGGACTGGACCCCCGTTTTTTCGTGGGGTTTCCGCGTTTATGAAGGAAATACACGATACGGATTATTGTATGGATGATGGGAGGAGTCCAAGCTGTAGTAAGTCCCCGATAATAATTCAATTTAAAATAAAAACTCATCTACTTTCTGAGCTAATTTTCAACAAAAAGAGTTTTCATAACGAATTAATCTGGTTTTGACAAGTGGAAAATGTAAATACAATAATAAGGAACTGAACATACAAAGTACCTTAATGAACTTTAGTAATAACAAGGATGATTTGTCCAGCCCATGGGTTGGCCACATAAGAAATAAGTACCATTAAAACGTAGGGTGGTTAGGGTTCTTAGGTGAAGTTAAGCAGCAATATCCGCAGCATTACCGAGTCAAATTCAAGGTTTTCCAGGGCAAAATCGAATGTTATGCGCATATATATATACGAATGTATTCATAACGTAAAACCTCCTCTGCAACTTGAATTTTAAATTGTAAAAACATGTCAAATAGAAATTTTCAACAAATCGTAGGAATTCTTCGAAATCAAAGGATTTTGTGAAAAGTCCTAAGTCGGGATTATCAGTGTTTCATACGTTCGTAGAAAAGTTCGTTCGTGCATTGTTTGGCTATCACGATTAGGCTGTTGAAAATCCAAACATACAAACAGATGGAAGGCAGAGGTTTGATTTAGTAAACAAGTGAGTAAACAGTCCTGTTCCACTCACAACTGAACCCAACCTTCAGATGACAACTTCAATAGCTACGATTTACGAGGTTCAGCAAACGGGGGTTGTAGGTGGGTGTTCCGTCATTGTACACATTCCTTGAGTATCGTTTTCGAGGTGAATCGAGGACTTCTCGAAGTTCAATTTAAAACTAAATGACTAGGGCGATTCGATTCGAAATGAATTATTTTCGAGTTTTTTTCGATTGCATAACGAAGGAATGTGCACAATGAAGGAACACTCGTGTATAACTTCTTCTTGCTGAACCTCGCAAATCGTAGCGATGATGTCCACGTTCGAGGATCGTTCAGACATTGATTAGGGAACGTTCATATAACGCTAATTTTGTTTGTTTAGTTATTTTATTATTTTTATCACCATAAACGTGCATGACGCCCAATGACAGATAATTTTTAATGGAGATCATGTAACAAGCTCTACTACAAACATAATGGAGAAATTGAACACAAACAAATAAATCCACTAAATGTTTACAGGATTTGTTTTTCTCTTTTCTTACACAAATTGTAGTTTATCTATTTATTTGTTATTCAATTTCTTACGACTCAGCCGACACAGGTGCTTCTCTGTGTTGTGTTCTGTTCTCCTTGATATCTCCCATGTGATTCTAGGGCTGTCGAATTGATTAAAAATAAGTTTTTAAAGAACAATATCATTCGCAGCACAACGGCGGCCCTCAAGAGAAATACGTCTACAAAACACCATCCTCGTAACGTGAAAAATGACAGTTAGGTCAAGCTCTAAATTGTAATGCAAGGAATCGTAACATACGTAAGTAAAGGTAAGTCGAGGCATGATAGAGTAAGAGATAGGGGTGGGGAATATTTAACGTAACCACTTAACATAACCTAATACCGGATAACCTATTACCAGAAAAACTCTATTACTGGAATAACTGTTTTGAGAACGTGGGGGAAAGGCGGCCCACGTTCTCAAATCAGTTATTCCAGTGATAGAGTTTTTCTGGTAATAGGTTATCCCACAACTTGTGAGCCTGAAAATCCAGTGGAAACCCAGTCTGCGTTGGGCTCTGGAAAGGTTCCCGAATCGCTGGTAACATATTATCAAAATAACCTAATACCCCTCCTCCGAAGAGCACAAGTTCTCTTGAACTTATTCTTCGGTGGGCAATAAGTTGTTAAAATGATACCGATTGAATTATATACTTACCTATTTTGCCAATAAAGAAATACAATACAATACCTATTACCAGACGTTCACTGTTACTCGATAACCTCTTGGCCCAGCGCCGCCCTTAGAGTAGGGCGAGTGGAAGTAAGTGAAACGTTTCGGTTGGATGAAAATAATATAATAATGTACAGGTATGTGTGCATAAAACATCTGTCTGATTACCTCAACGTAGAAACACGCCTTTTTGTGCAGGAAATTTAAAATGTTTTTAAATATTTTGGCTCCAGGCCTCGCAATTGCTGAGGATGGCTCTGACTTGACTTGGCCATTTGGCTTAACGGAAATCTTCTTTATTATTTTCTTGTTCATTTAGGAGCTGTGTGTGACTCAGAAAGTTAACCCTGCAGAGTCCATCACACCACGAAGGTTCTCAAGAATCACTCACTTCCACACTGCGAAAAGCTTCCAACTGCCGCCCCAAAATGGACACCTACGTGCCCCCTTTGCAAGAGTTCCATCCGGTCATCTCGAACGGACGTCCTCACGATCCGACAAGTTTGAAGTTCCTGAATCCTTTTACGGCAAATGAAATTGTGATCGTTTCACTACAACAATCCCGCATTCACTCGTCGTTGTCCGCCCGCTGTATCGATATAATGCGGTTACTGAGACGAAACGCCGCCAGTTGATATTGAAAATGTCCGCTACGAGTTTCAAATCCGCCTTTCTTGCCGTTTGGCTCATCACAGTAAGTAACAAATTGTTTTTCGTTGATCGTGTAGGTCCTTGTTAATGTCCTTATTCGTTTGATATCGTATGGCATCTAGTCTCAAGATCATCAAGAATACACTGCAGTATCTTGTTTATTTACTCGCCAAAATACACCAGAAAACGCTCCTCATATAAATCCGTACACTATTAATTGGGGTAATAGACACAATTCGAATCACATAATAATTTGATATTACAGTGTACACTGTATGGATTGCACCCAGTCCATAGTTATATGCTGTGGTTATTAGGGGTGGGGAATATTTAACATAACCGCTTCAAATAACCTAATACGGTCCCGTAACCTAATATCAGATAAACTATTACCAGAAAACCCCTATTACTGGAATAACTGTTTTGAGAACTTGGGGGAAAGGCCTTTGAGGGCCTCTTTGTCGCCGGCCATTCAGGATTCCGTGATAATAGGTTGGTTGGGGCTATTCCAAGTAAAGGAAAACGAATGCGTGAAAGGAGGCTTAAAGGCTTAAAGGCTAACTGTCGACAAGTTATTTGAGTGAGTATTGAGTTAGTTTCGAGCAACAGCGACCTTCTGGTAATAGGTAGTGGTATTAGGTTATTTTCGTAATACGTTCCAGAATCGCCGGTAACCTAATACCACAACCTATTACCAGACGGTCGCTGTTACTCGATAACCTATTACCGAGAAATAACCGTATTAGCCATGCCTAGTGGTTATCTATCCTTTCCTGGTATGAGGTACTCGAAATAATTAATCGGTAGTTGAACACTTCATAATGTTATTTCAGGTCTGTTCGGCTGGTCCATGCAAAAGGTGTAGTGATTGCTGCACTGTGGCCGAGTCTCCTTGTTCTACTTACATTCACACGGCCCAACACAGAGTTCTCCCCAGTTCCTGCTGCGAATGCTGCAACTGCGGAAGTCTTGACTGTCAAGGAGGACTTGGATGTTGCGGGGAACAAAGCTGTTATGGAGGACTTGGCTGTGGGGGCTGCTGCCGAGACGATGGTTTTGGATCATGTCCAGAAGATTGTTATTAATGTACTGATTGTCCACACGTGAGCTTCAGGCCAAATCGAACCGTACACATGTAATTGATATTTACACATATTGTATCCTTCTCGTTTCATAAACGAGTACATCACATCGATTTAGTGAAATCTTCAAGTCATTCTAAACCCGAATAAGGTGTTACTGAACATTTCGTAAGTTGTATTTATTATGCGCTTGTAGAACTGCTAAGTAAACATGAATCCACCATTAAAAGCAGTAATTCTTCGTCAATTTTTAGTTCAATGTTTCATCTTCAAAGCCCAGAGAGCCAACGAGAATAACAATAATATTGAGATGTTTGTTGGGTTCGTGTTGTCAGTGCCGCAAGGTTGCCTCACGGCGATTCAATGAAACGGCAAACATGCGGAAAAAGCAAAACTGTGGTTGTAGAGGGAAATTTCTTTTGGGTTATTTGGTTAGAGCTTGAGGTCAGAGACCCTTGCGGGTTAATTGAGTCCACAAACGGCGACCACCCCAATCTGTAGAACTACTATGGAAAACTATCGTAAGCCTCAGTGGAAGTTCTGAACTTGGATGAGATGGGTCGCTGTCAGTCTATTATGGAATTGCAGTAAGGTTCGGAGGTTCGATTCTCATGTGAATAGCAAAATAATAATTATTATTGTGGACCAAGATTATAACAATTATTGTGGACCAATTTCGAGACTAAGCCTGTACATAAGGGTTTAATAAATCCCGCCTCAGATGAGCTACCATCAAGCCTGAATATTCATGAACGTGAATATTCATCTTGCTAACCTGGAAATCATGAGGCAGCTCCTGATACGCGATTCTGTAACACCTGAATGTAAATACAGAGGAACAGTTATTTATAAGTCATCAGCATCATCTCTAGTCATTAGCATCCCGTATAAATAGGTACCTTTAAAGCACATTAGCAACTAATACGAACGGTAATGATCACAGCAATTCTCTTCCGATTTATGCACTTGTGCATTTTACCTTTCCCACAAATTGTTGACATGAGTTGTATAAAACAAGTAATTAACGAAGAACCGTTTTCTTTTATAATAATATATTATACGAGCTATAGAGACATGGCCTTATCTCTACCGCTTTATAAAACAACTTTCGCACAAATAGTTATTCCTACCGAGCAATAGGCGTTTTCAATCAACTTCATGTGACTGTAAAAGAAGAAATTTTAAAACGGAAACCAGGAATATCTACCAATAACCCATGCGATGGAGGGCCTATGATTTGGCTCTCACCGCCAAGACGTAATTATTTTTATTTTGGTTTCTTAAACTTTGTATACTTATTGATTTTATTAGTATTAGTAGGTACTTAAGTGTGGTGTATATTAAGCAAAGTTGTAAGTAGGTAATTTGTACATTAGTTGATTAACTCATCTCCTAACACGGGCTGATAGGCCATATTGGAGATTAATTTCCATCTTGATACTTATCAATTTCTGTTATGATATTTATTGTTTTCGTATTTTGATACTTATTACTCATTATCTTTGAAAAAAATTGAAATGATAATAATTACATTAAGTGCTACATAATTACATAATTCATACAGTATTACAATAATTGTTTATGGCTTGACACTGTTTATGGCTAGAACCTCACGTTCTCATCGTCTTCTTCCGTTGTACCTGTTGTTGGCGATCCTTCACTTTTTTTATACTTTCCATAAGTCACATGGAATCCTTTTCTCCTTCACCTTTAACAAGTGTCTTCTATTTATATAATGTTCGGTAACGTATTAAATTATTGTATGTTATCATCTAATTGTTTCCTGCGTTAACGCGTTATGACAATTGTCATGTTCGCTTATATTCTATAAACGTTATCATATTAAGTACCAATGCTGCACATCATCGTTATCTCGCCTCATTTTACCGGCAACCATCACCATCAACGTCTGCTCTTTCAGAAAATATCTGCAATATTTCGACCACACAAAATTCATATTCCAAACTTGTCGATTTGGTTGGTTGACGAAATTATCGACCAATACGTTATAGACTAATACCAATATGTTATATATCTAATAAATATGTTATACGTTGATGTTTCATCAATCCTACATGGCGTCTTTTGCTTGAACTCCCGTAGTTCCTATAGTCCCCAAATTCGTTCATTTTGTTCATTCGAGTTATTACCAAAGTTACTACTGTCCGTCCTGCAGCAACCATCAATCATCTGATTTCCAACCAACTATTCGAAGCTAATAATATTTACAAGTATTATACTAGAACTGCTCGACTACTCCACGACCTTGCGTTGATCCCCGTATTACTTGGTCGCGCTCTAGAAGCAAAGCCGATTTATTGGTGTCAGAATCCGACTTCTTAAGTACCGACCACGGATCTCATGAACATACTGACAATCCAGATCTCAATAAACCACGACTGGACTGCATCATACGATTCTTGTAAATTTATGCTCATAAACTCGAATCTTTCCAGCCGAACGAAATTCCAGCCAGGGCCTTAGCCGACGCCTACCTGTATTACGACGCCTACCTGTATTCAGGAATCCACGCAGGTCAGGTTGAAGCGCTTGACTGTCTTCAAAATATCTAGTCCTCTTCCGAACGAGATAATGTATATAAAACCATAATACATCTCACTACCACTATGATTCGGAATTTCGAGCTCTTCGTGAGACCCCATTCGCGTGATCATAGCTCTTTCTCACCAAGCCGTAACGCCACTGATGTGATCAGTTTGTATTGTTGAATTGGAACTGCAGTTTGTATCACTTCACATAGATACGAGGGTGGATCAAATATAAACGGGACTTTTTTTTTGTGTAATTTATTTTTATTTTTAACGTAAAAAAGAATATAGTTTATTTTTCTACATAATCTCCAGATTTGGAAACACATTTTTCCCAGCGGATAGGCAGCTTTCCAATTCCTTCCACGTAGAAAGATGCAGGTCGTGTCTGCAGCCAATTGCGCACGTAGGCTTCAACTTCAGCATTACTGTCGAATCTTTGGCATCCCAAAGCTTTCTTGAGAGGGCCAAACACATGGAAGTCACAGGGTGACAGGTCTGGACTGTAAGGAGGGTGTTCCAAAGTTTCCCAACCCAGTTGCTCCAATTTTTCTTTAGTCAAGGCTGCTGTATGGGCGCGAGCATTGTCATGGAGAAGAACCTCCACCTGGCGCACACCTCATGGTACCCTAGCTCCTCTGTGAGTATGGAGTAAGTGCTCCCATAACTTATCCCAACCTCACTTGCAATTTCAGAAGTGGTACGACGTCTGTCATCTTCAATAAGCCGTCGAACACTGCTGATGTTGTCCGCTGGTGCGAGGTCTGCGGTCATGGCCCTAATTTTCAACACGATCACGACCCTCCACGAACTGTTCATGCCATGCAAACATTCTTGCTCGCGACAGTGTCTCTTCCCCAAACTGGGCAGTCAATCTCCTCAAGATTTCGGCCGGTTTTACGCCTTCTGCGGTGAGAAACTTGATTATAACGCGTTGCGCAATTGACGGAGGTACCCCTTGCTCGGACATCGTCACTGTGGACACTAAGGGGGTTGAAGAGGCGAGCCCACGTGCTTCCCTTACTCCTGACAAACCTACCCAACAACAAACAAAGCGGGAACGTTCTCCCTCCACTATTGTGCCTGAAGGGCGAAAAGTCCCGTTTATATTTGATTCACCCTCGTAGGTACCTAAATGTATTTTTTACGGGTAACCTCCACTAAAAAGATTGCAAAATCGTTTAAAAAGCAAACAGTTCATTCAAGAATTACATCGTTATTTTGTATGTTTCGTAAGTTGCACTGTTTCTTTCGTATTTACCGGATACATGTACTCGTACTCTTTTAATCATCTTTCCATGGCTGATACAAATAAAATACACATACCTACATATGGGTGCATGTACATACTGATCATCGAAAATATTAGAAAATATTACAACGAGATGTGGAATAAACAGTCGGTTCTCTTCTTCCATTTAGTGCGACAAATAGGAAAATGATGACGAACAATACAAATTTACTTCTCAATTTTTATTTGAAAAACATTTGGACCGTCAACGACCCAGATCCTCGTACAAACTATACAACGTATAGCGCACAAACTTCTGCATACACAATGGAATAGTCATGTTGAGTGTTGCAGTCAAACTCTCACATCCCAAAATGTACATCAAGACTTGCACTTTAACGTCCCTTCGCCATTTGGCACGTAAACCATAGTTCACCTGCTAAGTTCATTTTTCAATATTTCATCAGTATTTATTCGATTTTTATTGAATATTTACTTCATAATATGAAGTAAATATTCAATAATTTACTTCATACTATGAAGTAAATATTCAATAATTTACTTCATAATATGAAGTAAGTTATTCCAATATATTATATTGGAATAATTCCAACCTTTGATGCCCTGAACATCACAACTCCCAATTGTTAGGAGTTGTGATGTTCAGGGCATCAAAGGTTTTTGAATTAATAGATGAAATTTTACCATTTTTACTTTTAGAAGTTTATGAATTTCTTTCAAATTTTATTTTCAAGCGCATTTTTTTGTATTTTATCACAAAATGTTACGAGGGCGCGTGTTCATTCAGGCGTTTTTGGTTCGACGAGTACGTATTGACTATACAATTTCCACGAATGGTCAGATATTTAATCAACGATCGAGTCAGCGCTGATAATGATGTTTACTTTAGAGTTCTTCGATGAAGAACGTGTTCCTTTCCTTTAGTCATACGTTGAATAAAATACTTTAGGCCAATTCGCTTTGAACACTGACTAGTCTCGCTAAGCACAATACAGAAATTGATTATTTTCTTGAGTGACAACCAGCTATTTGTCTATTTCAGGCCTGTGTGGCTAGCCTAGTTGCAGAGCGTGAGGTGACAGTTGAGGTGACTGCTCCACCATCCAGAGATGCCACTCTGTCTGCATCCCGATCTGCTCCACTCACAGATTCATCTCTAGGAACCGGTGGATGGAGCAACGGCGGTCGTAGATCGTCGATTTTGTTGAACATCCGAACTATACTGAAACAAAATAAATTCAAATAGGTCAAATTCTTGGATCTTTCAAAATAAAAACACACAGACACCAAACACAAACACAATTTCTACCCGTTCCCGACCGTTCCACAAGCACGAGACAAGAACCTCAACTTCTACGAAAATTCAGTTGAGGGTGTAGATCATTGTAACAGTAATAATTTTAATACTGCAAAATTTGCAGTTTAATGATGGTCTTTCATAACTGCAAATGATAACGTAAACGGTAGAGAGTGATGTAAAAATTGCGGTCAACCCATGATTACAGAGTAAAATTGAATTTCTAAAAACAACAATAACTCGTTATATTTTATAGGCCTGGATTATTGAATTATCAACAGCTTTTTAGTCAGAAGAGTTCTATTTTTCCGTACCTACATAATTCCTAATTGTGTTACAGTCTTATGAAAGTGACTTGGTACGCAACATCGTTCTTTGTAAAATGAGAGGCCTAAAAATTATTGCTGGAACTTACACCTCAAATATGCAAAAACGCACCTCTCGTCAATCAGTCGTTTTAATGAAATCAGCACCTCGATTTTGTTTATGGTATCGGCATATGATTGACGATTATTTACATAGACAAAAATGATTTGAACGACTGAATGATAATATTGCTATATAAGACAGACTATATGTATACAGGTATTCTACTACCGGCACAGATCGGACGTGGTGCGATTCTCAGGAGAGAGATAGCGATAACCTCCGGTCCTAGTTGTTCCCGTTTCCCGTTCTGTTGTAGAAACGTAATATTTATCTGTACCGGATAGTGAGCATTTTATCTACCGTACGAAAAATATCAGGTCAATACGGATATCGGTAACTGCTATAAAAACCATGTACGATCAGCAAGACGCCAGTGGGCATCTGTAGTCACATCCCAAAAAATGTACTCCAAGTCGTACACCTTCGCTCTCCTCGCCATCTGGCTCTTCAACGTGAGTATTCCTACGTACCATCATTTCATTATAAACTCACGTATGGGATCATAGAACGGAAAAATCTTATAACACACCGGAAATTGTTTAATTTTTGAAGCTCGATTGTCTGTTTTTAAAGTTTTATTGAGAATAGTGGATATTATCAATGAAACGGAACTTAAGATCTTCTGATTCTCCAGGTGTACTGATGAAAGCTACTCATAAGATTTGGCCTGAGGAGGACATGCACTCGTACATACCCTATTCAAACATGTACAATTTCTAAAATTTTGTAACGGCGGTTTTACTTTCACCATTTTTTGCCTTCTATTGGTACTGTTCGGCTGACTCACTTGTGTTCTTTTAAATGAATGAAAAGAAATGTTGGTGCAGCTTCGTAGTGATTAGGTGGTAACGAATCGTAATTGCAGAATCGTTAGAACTTGAGTTTAATTTAGGGTTTGGATGGTGTTTCAGGCCTGCCTCGCAGCACCTAAGCCAGAGCCAAAACCTGAGGCGACCGGAGGTTGCGGCTGCTCCAACCCATGCACCATCGAGAAATGTCACACCATCCCAATCACTTCTCATATCCCAATCCGCACCACTCACAGGATCATCCCAAGCTCTAACTGCGGATGCGGCAACTCTGGATGGGGCAACGCCGGATGGGGCAACTCTGGATGGGGCAACGCCGGATGGGGCAACTCTGGATGGGGCAACGCCGGATGGGGAACCGACTGCGGAGTCGGAAGCTGGGGATGGGGCAACGATTTGGGTAGCTGCGGATGCACCTCACTCAACGGATGCGGATGCACCTCACTCAACGGAGGCGGATGCACCTCACTCAACGGATGCGGATGCACCTCACTCAACGGAGGCGGATGCACCTCACTCAACGGATGCGGATGCACCTCACTCAACGGATGGGGATGCAGCGGTCACAACGGTGGATGGGGATGCGGTTTGAACGGTGGATGGGGATGCGGTCTGAACGGCGGATGGGGAAGCGGTCTGCACGGTGGATGGGGATGTGGCGGATGTTGGTGTTGAAACTGAGGATGCTGCACAGTTACCCGAACTCAACCAACTACCCCTTCACTCCCAACTACGCTTTAGCAACTCCAAAAATCAAGAAACCAAAAGACTGATGAGATAACTCGCAAAAAAATCGCCAAAAGTTGTAAGATACGCCCTCCCGTTTGAATAAACTGTCCCTACGGTACCTATAAAACTCATGTGTATTCACTCGCTATACCCTTACCCACAACCTCTCATACCATCATTACTACCAAGCAACAGTACGCAATGAATAGACTAAGCAAGAATAAACAGCAATGCACAGAATACCTACTTTACGAGCGATTCCTACTACCACATACCGAGTATAGAAACCCAACACACTACCGCCACTAAATCTGACTAAAATCCAAAGGTCGTCTCTCTCATTGTGAAATGATTCGAGTAACAAACACACGACTTCAATTAATTTGGGTCTTATGCCGTTCCAATTATAAATCGAAACCAGTTCTAGTTCTATCATTCCATTGTCTTGTAATACCAGGCCTTTGCTCGCTGCTACTAGCGGTAAAACCTACCGCTCTTTCAGAGAGGGCAGTTACATTCGTAGTAGGCATTTCCTCGAATATCTCCCTAACCCCCCTTTCCAAAGTTGGAATTTGGATGAAGATTTGGGTAATCGTACGGGGATTTGACCGCAATTGAGACCACCAACCACTTCAGGACAAAATTAAGGATATGATACCGAAACCGAAAATGTCTGATGTATAATACAATTTGTGTGAATGATACTTACAACTTAGAAAGAAGTTTTGTGCATCGAGATCGAACGCTGAAAGTCCGCCGACGTCACTCGCCCGCGAGGGCAGAGGCCTAGCGTTTGCTTCCGATGAGACTGGAGCAATGAACAGTTTGAAATTCAGAACCCTAACAAGTAGGATTTTCTTTTATATACCCACGCAGTGACTAACAGTACAAGAGCGGATGCTTTGTCCGATGAAGATACCACCACTGATTCACTGGGGTTTTCGCTCGACTTGACTATTACACCATCTATTATGGTTGTGAAACCTAAAAATAACTTTCCAGCTTTACCACCAAACCTTTTGTTTTCGGGCTATTGTGTTGGTTCGGCATTAGCGCTACACGTGTTTCCAAGGTCTAGGGCCTACGTTCAGACATGACTTCAGATGAAAAACCGTATGATCAGGTCACATCAACGTACAGTTTGCGTGACACACGTTAGTATTTGTGGAACATTCAAAGCAGCACCGACATGTTCCTCAGAATGGCAGTTTCTGGATCCTCCTTGAATAAAGTGGCAGTACGATTGACTTTCAGTTCCAACGTTTTAGGGCTGAGCCCGTCACACAATTATGTACCTCCTTCAATCCTGAATATCTGATGTTAGGGCCAAAATTCGGGTCTTTTGTTATCAGTAATAAAGTGTTCCATGATGTTCTTGTAGATTTTGTTTAACATTTGATTCCATTTTTTCTACCACCTCAATACTTGTTTTTGTTGCATATTGTACTGCATTTTCCATGCCACATCCAGGACATTTATGCTGCAAAAAAATCCAGACTCTTGTCACGGCCAGTACGAGTACCTAGTCGATAGTAGTCCGAAATTATAATAATTTTCAGGTTATCGTCATTAGCAATAGCGTTGTGAACCAATCTTTACAAAATCGCCGTTGTTGACATTCGCCAAGAAGAAAGTAGCGCACTTGCCTTCTATTTCATTGTCCCGAGATTCCGCTGGCTCGCGTGTTTTTTCTCAAGCTTGCTGCATCAGCGTTGACCGGTGTGAGTTACAGTTACAGAACCCCGCAAGGTTCACTTGAGTCGGCGAAATGTCGAAATACGAGGAAAGGATTTTGACATTGTTTACGTGTTGACACTGAGGGACGAGGGTGTTAATTTTGTTTCACGCTGAACCTTCGAAGGACACCTTTCTGTTTCAGGATCACGGCTTTGCCATTGAATGAGGCACCCTGAAAACTACCCACCGACTTATGTACTTAACATTGATTTATCTTGATTAATTTATGTACAAAAGTGCAGAATAGTCTATGAGTCTTAAGAGTCTTAAGAGTACAGAATAGTCTAATGCAAAAGTTGCTTAGTAGGATTTAATCATGTTCTCCTCGTCAGGGTCAAATCTAAACTTTTGATCTTATTACATCTACCTACGACATGCAGGTACCTTATTGAAGACGTCATCAAGTCCATTGAGAAGACACTGCAATCTTAGGGGTCTCATACAGCTCATGGAAAATCAAAGTCTTATCTAAGTCGTCAAGGGGTTTTCTTCAGTTCTATATCTGTGTAGATCTCAACTATTTCATAAAACTTATGAAACCGAAATTTATGAAGCTCACATCATGAATAATAATTATTATTAGTCATGAAGTGAGCTTTTTTCACAATATTATTTGAAATCCTGAAACTACAGCTTTTCAACTGATTCATCAGGTGTCCTCATCAGCTATGAATCATAACTGATGATCATACAATAGCATTAGGATCTATAACATTTCATTTATGGTAAGAAAATCTACATCTCAATACGTTCTCAGTCACCTCAACCCTGAAACCCCCAAGATGGCCCGTTTAAACCTGCTTGGTTAAGCATTTTCTAAAAAGCCGCTTTCATCTTGGATTTCAGTTTTGGATTTCAACACCTAACTTGAGCCCTGTCAGAGTTATTCAGGTGCCTGTACTATTTCACTTACATAAAATAGTAAAAATTCAGGGGTAGTAAGGCGGATTCAGCCTGTGCAAGCACTTAAATGAATTCAATTGCAGCTTTAATTTTGATCTTGAAGTAGGCAATTTATTGAGTCCCCCAATTTTTGCCCGTAAAGGAGTACGTTGGGCGTACTTGAAATCGTAATGAAGATGATAAACCACTTGCGTGCAAGTCCACAACACAGTGAGTCATTTTCATGGTGTATTCCAAGTTAAGTTGTACCTGTTTTGTTATTACAATATCCAATGGATATTTTGGACGGAGTTTGTACAGATGTACGTGGAAATCTGAAATGAAACAAGAAAAGACAAATTGTGTCAACCGAATTGGGGGTGAAGCGTAAACAACTATACAAAGGGGTGCTAAAACAACGATTAGTATCCGTACCTCTCAGACTATCTGTACTCTCACATTTCCAACGGCCATTGAATTGACATCAAATGGGCGATAAATGAGTTTACATTTTCATCATTTTCCATAAAGAGCTTAACGTATTTTCTGAATGGGATGATCCCCACGGCCAGTTACGGAAGTGGACGGTTCATTACGTGATGTTGTCGCCTAAATCCTTCCTGGGCTTATTCAAGTCGAGGAAAAATGTGGCAGTAAACTACACGCGAGGGACCATGAAGGAGGCAACAACATTGCTCCTAGCTTTGCTAGGTGTATCAATAACGAAGGTAATTAACACTGCGTATGCAACATTTTGGGTGCAAATTTTTGCATTTGTCCATTATTTGGTGCAAACATGTGTGGGCTAAACACTTATATTATTCATGTTCAGAAAACTTCAATTCAACCTGCCTGGTTTCATAAAAGACTCATTGATTTGAACTCAAATGTACCATAATTGATCTCGTTATGATCAGCAGAAGAAAACAGCGTTTTGTATTTCACAATTTCATCACAATTTCCTTTGTCAATGTAATTATACTTCTGATCTTAGAATGAGTGCCAAATGGGCCAAATATTACAAATTGTAGACCGATCAACGTTTTGTTTGGCAATGTGTCAACTGAACCTATAGGTTCAACATCTTTACTGCTTTCTTTCCTAGGGTTTAATTCTCTGTGTCAGGATGGATTAACTGAAGATGTAATTATTTATGTAATCAAATTAAAAGCTCATCTCATAATTTGGCTGGTTCATATTTTGTTTTCTACTAACAGCCCTCAGTTGAGTATTATACTACAGCCCTACTAGTCTAAAATGCAGTATACGCCTCAGTCCTGGTTTCGAGATTGCAGCATTTGTTTTGCTGAACCTCAATGGTAATAGCTTTTCGATGATTCCTCTCTTCCTATCCCACTATTTTCCTCGAGGCTGCTGCCGTAAGGGTGGTGCTGTTGCAATGTTTGATTGCTGCATTTCTTCACAGCTTGGACCAGCAAAAGATTAATCTCGATTTTTTCGGAAGAAAAACTTAGTTTATAGCCCAAAGCTTCGTTGCTACAATTTCGACAATGTGTTTCAGATATGCCCTTAATATCAGTTTTTTCATTTTATGCACCGATGAATTATCTGGCCAATCATAGAAATCTTGAAGACTCATCTCTTTCTCGTAAACTATTTTCGAATTAGATGACTCCACTGACAAACACTTGACAAAGTCATACATTTTTTTCATGTGGTTCATAGATCATTCTACTTGGTGGTGAAAGCTATCCGCGGACATAATTGCTCTATGGTGAAAGGCACTTCCACTATCTACTTAGTAAATACAACACCAGAAAGCAGTACGAGTATATCCTCAAAGGTAGGTTATACTGCATTGTAGCCTAGTGACTTGACTTACAGCATTGTAGCCTAGTGACTTGACTTCCAGCATTGTAGCCTAGTGACTTGACTTACTGCATTTTAGTTTTGTAAATCGAATTCTAATGCATTTCAGCTTTGTGAGCTGCTTGAAAACGTTGAAATGAACCTGTGGAGCTATGTAACTCGTTACGCCTAAATATTGGATATAGTGCGTTTTAGACGTGTAGTGTACTATAATAGTAATCAATAGGCAATGCATGTTACAATATGGCTAGTCCTGTTCTACTGATTCATCTTGAATCACCCAATTACCGACCTACTTCGGCTTTTATCATGCTTAAATTAATTTCAACTTTTTATACCTACAGTATAATTTATATTTTGCTATGCAACCTTTTCAAATACGCTTGGTATTACTTACTAATACTTATATTTCTCTTGTAAATTGGGCCGTTGTATTTTGTAAATAAATAAATAACATGTTTAGTTCACCTTACCTACGTATCTATTCTCTTCTATTTCGCAGGTTACTTCCTACCACTGTATCACAGGTGACCACATTAAGACGTACGATAATTTCATCTCTTCGCCTCCCCCTCCGTTCCCTTATCCAGGTGTGCCCATCTCCTCGTTCGCCTTCCTCCCTCCGGAGGTTCTGGCAAGCTGCTGCCGCCTGAACGACGTCGAACCAATGACGCCGTACTGCGGTAGCTGCAACAACTGCGGAAAATGCAACTGCGACACGTCAGGCAACTGCGGAAAGTGCAACTGCGACACGTCCGGCAAAAGCGGCAAGTGCTGCTGCGACTCACCCACCAAATGTGGATCCTGCAGCTGGGGAAAGTGCAAAGCGGCCAAATGTCGAAAAGTAAGGCCATCGGTCGTTTGTTGACTCGAATACCCACCTACAATGGGCGAATTTTTTTAATTTACCTACATCAGTAAACATTACATACGCAATAACTCGACTTTGTCCTCTGTTGACTGAATACTAAATCAAATTTTGGGTGTTGGTAGTGAGATTTGTACATTTACGTCAAGTTTCACATCGCATACAACCATCGGAGATGCCGAGAGCTCACTAGACAAAAAATGTGATTTACCAGACAAGGAGATGACATTTCTGCAAGTGCTCCACTGAAAATATTAGTGGAGCTTTGCAAAACTCCTTCCTGAAGCTCAGTTTTCCAACGACGTACCGACTTTTATGTTTACTGTTATATTGAGAGGATCTGTATAAAGTATCAATTTATACAACATATCCAAGTAAATCCGGTAACAGTACGAGATAAGGCAAAATACGAGTATTTTTGGCCAGATGAACCTCTTCTACTGGTGGTGTTTTTTTCGTATTCTAAGCGCTTTATTAATAAATTTCCATATACTTACATGTTGCACCTTAACACTGTACGGCTGCAGCACTGGGTTCGGATCTTGATCTCAATCTAAATAACTAATAATACCGATATCGACCCATCGAAATATTTCTATTGCACTATTGCACCCGCAAAAAACCCAATCGTCTATAGCGCTTTCCATTATCTTTCCGCCCTCAAGACGAACCACCCAAAGGCCAGCCAGTTATTTCCATTCAGATAATAATATACCGTCATGTAGAGGGTGCCATACTGATCTTTCCGGATCCCTTTCAAAATATGGCATTGGGCCTCATCTTCTCCCCAAATCACAGAGGGGGCAGGAAAAGCCCGATATGAAATTCAGATCAAGTATCTCAAAGCGGTGTCTACAAATACTTCGGACAAGAAGCTGACCCAGGTTTTCATTCATCACGTAGCTCAGCGGGCTCAAATGCTGATGAACGAATCATTTATTGACAGCGTTGACAGGCATTTGGGATATCAGTATCAACATTGAGTATCCATACTTGTTTTCGAGCTCGTCCATGTTACCATCCTAGAAAACCCCCTAGTGATTAATTATAATTAATCACTAGGGGGTTTTCTAGGATGGTAATTATCAGGCCATCACACGATAAAAATAAATCCAGCGAAGTCATGGGCTATTTCTTTTACGTACAAAAGAAGATATGTCGACGTGCCTCTCACTTTTAGGGGGGAAACAATTCCTTCAGTAGAATCCCACAAATATTTGGGAGTCACACTGGACAGAAAGCTGACCTTTGCTGGACACATTTCTGATCTCTTGCAGCGAAGAACATCACAGATGAAATACCTGCTGGATGATAAAGACCTGCCAATTGAAAATAAAATGCTGATATACAAAGTTTTCATCAAGCCTCTCTGGACTTATGCTTTACCGATATGGGGTACATGTTCCTCCTCGCAGTTTCGACGATTAGAACAGCAACAAAATCGATTAATCCCGAAGAAAATTATACATGCTCCACCCTTCGTCAGAAATTCAACTATTTATCACGACTTCAAGCTTGAAACTCCGCAGAAATGCCGTGAAGCTTCAATGAGCAGATTCTTCACTCAAATGCATTACAACAATCTAGCAAATGAAGGCTTCATCCAACCTCTCAATCCTAGGCTGCAACGACCTCTCCATATTTTGGACATGATTGAAATGTGAAGAGTTGATTTAAAAGGTAGTTTTTCTGTTTGACCAAATCGTTATTTACGTACTTTTTCCATGTCTAAAAGTACCTCGACTTCGGGCTCTCCAGAACCTTAACTACTCATATAAAGTCCTCGCAGAGGCTACTGGTATAAGCAAACATTTGGTCTACTCTACTCTCCATTAAAACCATATAACTAGTCCGGCATATTTGTAGGTAAAGTGAACAAACTCTCAATGAAAAATTTCAAGAGCATTTCCACCTGCTTGCGATCCTCATACCGGCGCCGCAAAACATAAACTTGAACTGCTCACGGCTTTGAACACCGTAAACTTAGCCTCCATGGGAATTTCATTATTCTTCATAAAGTGGTGGTGGTGAGGGGAGAAATACACTCACTAGCTCAGTGAGGTCCTCTGCAATAAACTAAACCCAGGATCAACCTATGAAATCCAAGGGGCATTTACGTGGGTAGTGCTTATGGTTGCCGGGTTGTAACTACAAACAACTACCTATAATCTACCTGAACCGGCCTATAATCTACCTAACTACCTGCATCGGCTATAATTAATATCTAACCAATCACCATCAACCAATTTGCAAACAGAAGAGAAATTCATACAGTAAATAATAAGCGCAGTGTTATAAAGGCTTATAATCAATTATTGATTATAAGCCTTTATAACACTGCGCACCATTTTTTTGGTGTGTTATTATTTCTGGCTTTTGCAGCTGTTTACAGGCAGAATTTGGGTGTCTCCGAATAACTTATTCGACGGACGATACTGTCTAACAAATCGAACCCCTTCGTGATAATTTTGTTATTTTTCTCGAACGATACGCAGGTTTGTACCATTCTCTGTACTAAACGATAATAAATGACGTTTTAAGACCTGTAAACGGGTGATGGTATGCGATCCCTTCCCGGCATTGACCCCTAAATACCAAACAAAACGCCGGGAGAATCCTCCGGACACCCGACGCTACGTCCTGTTTCCGGGCTCCGAGCTAAACATCACGAATGAAAAACGTCAACACGTGTATTGGCCGACCATCTCATCGGTTACCATCTTTGAGGAGGTTTTGTAACTGAAAGGAAGACACCTCGTGGAAATGAAATCCCGGCGAATGGGAGTCCTGAGAAGGGTACGTGATCCTGTAGGAAATACGTGTCCGGTCTCGTACAACACCCCCGTACTTCCTCATCGTATAAAATCCTAATTTTCTTGTCGTACGGCGGCAGATTTCCTTTTGAGATTGTACTTGCAACAACCATGAAGACGGTTTTGATGATTTTTGGGATTGCTTCGTTCGTAGCACTCCAGGTGAGCTATTTGAACAGATTTATCTACACCCTTCTCAAGACTGATCCGTGATTTTCAAATGCGTTTACTCGACCTTGATTGAATCTATGTTAATGACTGTATTAGAAACATGGGATGTAGTATAATGAGAGTACCATTCCATTATCCATCCATAAAACCTTACTGTCCGCTATAACCTACGTACCATAAGTCATTTGATGTACGCTATGAGGGACCTCTCCTATGTACAATAAAAAAATTTCAATTTCAATTACAGCAATACGACTGCCAATTCCATTGAACCTCCCACAGCTAATAATCTTTTTGAAAACGACCATCAATACCGTCTCCCACTTCGCACGTAAACCTCACAATCCACCAATGAAACCCACCACACAGTCCCATTCGCACACCTTTAAACTACTCCTGCATAGCCACCACGCTACCTAATGTCCTAATTTTCCCCAATGTCCCCATTACCAATAAGTCCCAATAATAATAACATAAATGACCCGCAATAACCATTCCATTCTAACACCCATCCATACGACCCTATCGTCCACCCATTAAACCCCCTATAACATCCATTTCCCTGCATAAACAATTTTAGTTTATTTTTCAATTTATTTCCAAATTCTGAATCCAGTTTGAACATGATACTACACGTCGAATAGTTAGTGTAAGTGTATTATAAGTATTATAATATTATAGTAAGTAGGTATAAGTGTGCACAGGATTTTGTCAAAAGATTTATGATGAGATTGAGGTTCGTATCACCATCCTTACTGCAGTCTTTGGACTGATCCAATCCCAGCGTATTTTCATGAACCACGTCCAGCAAACTAGGACTTGGGCCAGATATTACGACCTCACCCACACTGGCGGTTACCGGGACCGCTGTCATATCTCTGTTCCACATACCATATCTCTGTGTCCATGTCTGTTGATTCGTTGCTACATGTTATATATTTTGTGATGAGAGAAATCAGAAGATGTTTATTTAGTTTCAGGCATTGAATGGACGCCATACTATTTATGCACTAATTAAATTAATACTTTTGATGTTACAGAAATGAATTTTTGGTGTATTTAGAGAACAGGGTCGTTGAATTTCAAGCATTTATTAAATGAAGTTGGTTCTTTTCAGGCTTCAGCATCAGAATGCGGTTTGGGAGCCTGGAACTTACTCCCTCCCGGTTTCGGCTGTGGCTGTCCAGGACCAAAAACCACTTGTTGCTCTACGTATCCGTCCCCCTGTGGATGCCCTAAGACCACTTGTTGCACTTCCTTCCCCTCCCTCCCACTTCCACCGTGCAGCGGCTGCCCAAGGAGCTGCTGCTCAAATTTCCCAACCTGTTGCAACATCCCCTGTGGCTGTGGATTCCCTCCAATCGAAATCTCCCCGTGCGGACTCGCCTCGGGCCCCATCCCCTGCTCAATCCCAGCATGCGGATCCCCCATTCCCTCATGCGGATGCCCCATCCCAAAAACCACTACTTGCACGACCATCCCCTTCGGTAACCCGATCTGCGGGAAGACCACTACTTGTACGACTTACCCCAACCCCTGTGGCAAATCAACCACGACCTGCACGACCGTCCCCCATGCCAATCCAGCTTGTTCCAAGACGACCACATGCCACACCCTCCCACTCGACCCCTGTTACTCCTGCTGCGGCCAATGCCCTTCTCTCTGTGGAAAATCGCCTTGCTCCCCCTGTTGCTCCTCAATCCCTGGCAAATGCGGAAATCCCCTCTGCAAATGTGGATACTGCACCTGCCCATCCCCGTGCAACTGCGGATATTACTAGGAATATCATAATTTTTTATTTCTAATTTATTAGTTCAATTTTGAACATAAATACTTTTTTACTTACATCACAAAGAAAAAATTTAAAAAAAAATTATAAAATAAATAAAAAATTCTACCTAAAACCGTATTCCTGTCTTTGTATATACTTCATCATCCGAAATCCTGGTACAATATTTTGACATCTGCAGACCGGTCACAAAAGAGAAGCAAAGTGATAAGTGAAATACGATTATACTAAAGATGCAACATGTTTATTTTGGGAATAAGGCTGCTGAGAATGGAGGTAGGAGAATGGCATAAGCCATAATCTTATTTTACAAATCTCCTTGGATTTTGAATACCTACCTAATTATTGTATACCGACCTACAACATGAGCTTTGTACTGATTTAGATTCATCATTTTTAGTTACGACCGGACGTAAGAAAATCCTGAGTTTGGATTTGGGTTGTAGGAGACAAAGGATTTATCATTTGAACTCAAACCAGCTTAGTTATTGATTTCTTAAGAATATGGTTTAGAAACAATATGAGACGTTTCTGCGTTCTGAGGGACAATCTTCGAAATCAGGTTGTTGACTAGAAACCAAATGAATACCCTCTGTAACGGAGGGAAAGTAAGTATGAATTTATATAGCAATTCATATATCGAGGATCTCACGGCAACTTCCCACATCGTCATTTCGGTAACTTTTTAGCAGAGCCAAAAAACCATCTGCCAATGACTATGTTTACTGAGTAATTCAGTAAAATAAATCGTGAGATTTAGTGTTACCTAACTTAGGTACCTAACTTATACTTAGGTCGATCCGCCGGGAGAAGACGCTTTGAATGGTACGCATAACTCATTTTGGCCAAAAGTGACGATGTGGGATGTTGCCGTGAGACCCTCGATATAGTGACAATACGAGTTCGTAATCCTACGGCTGATATTGACTTGAGTGCAGAGCGTACCAGTTGTTACGAATGTGCCATGACAGTAGGTACATACCTAACAACCCCTAATCGTTGACCAAAACAAAATTGGAATCTTCTTTTCTACCAAACAGTGGTAGTGGGAGATCAGATGGTGGTGGTGGTTAAACGGATTTATATGGGACTTGTTTACGTCCCTAGTCCGAGATAGATCAGGGAACTTGGGGATCTCTTCTCCCCAAGAAACGTTCGAGAATTCCAGTTGCACTGTTATCACTTTCGCTCTGGATTAAACACGTCATACGAATCGATGTGTAGATTTCCGTGAGTTCCTTCTTACGAAAATGGACGAAACTGGGTCAAGAATCTTTATCGCCGTCAAGATGAATTTCTCTGTGAGAAAAAATAGGTCTTGTTCAGAGAGTCCTTTCAATATAAATAAAAAAACTCTGCAAATTCTTGACACAACGGTTCATTATCTTCTTTGTACAGATCACACTTCTGTCTACATCACTAGGTCTAAATTTCTAGATCCGAAATGTTAGATTAATTATTATTATCAATTATCACTAATTATTAACAATTTTATCAAGTACCTAGTGAAAATTATTATAATTTATTGTTAGGTATTAATAATTCGTATTTATTAATAATAATAATTATTATTAATTATGATTAATTAATACGATATAATTCTGGGGTTTTTAATACTACGTCGGTAATAAAGTTTCTATAAAAGAAGTACCTACCAACAAACATTCGAAATTACCTTCATTTCCGTAGCACGAAACGCACCTCAGAACAACAAACTCGACATCACTTGAGCCATATGATGTTCCAAAGAGCTTGTTAGTATGAAAATGGACCTGTATTTCAACAGTTTGAGTCAAGATCGTGTTGTGAGGCACAATCTTTGAGCCGTCATTGTGAAATAACGGCTGGTCGTACAAAGCTGCGGATGGTCTTAAAAAATTCTACGGAACAAACTCTATCTAAATATGAAATAAAAAACATACCGTTCTATATGAATTTTTCGAGATATGGAATTTTCAAAATTTCAAAATTCGTTTTGAACCCCTTCCCCTTGACCTAGGGTTATGAAAAGTTTCGAGGACCATTGTGGGGCTGGTCCAAACCCAGAAACCAATTTTCGTTATTTTAGCTCAACGCTAACTGGGCAAAGTGGCGCGGACGGCGGACGGCGGACGGCGTACGGCGTACGGCGTACGGCGTACGGCGTACGGCGGACGGACGGATTTTTTTTTATTCGATTTTCTGAATCTACGTATCTTGAAACGTAAACCAACAAATTTTGAGGGGGGGTTATAATTTTTTTTTCTTTGGGCGATTCCAATGGTTCATTATCGAAGATAATAAACCAAAATGATCGTTAGGCCAAGATACTCAACTGTTCACTATAGAAGACAAAATCCATATGAAACGCCCACCAGTATTGTACGAGTATTCATTCCTGCATAGAAAACTGAATGACAGCGTATATTTTGTTAGAGTAGAAAAATGGTCAACTTAATAGCAATGGAAACACCTACAATTCACTAGGTACGAAAGCAAAAGAATATAAAAAGTTGAGGTACACCTTTCTTGTTTAGAACAGTCTTATACTGACAGTAATATTCCTCCCATATGACACAGGTAAGTGAGTGAAGTTGATGTATTCAGATTCTGCTTTACATGATGTTGTACTAATCAACGACTGCATATTGTACAGTTAATGAGAGCAGTGTGAGTAGAGTTTAATTGTACTGGACCAGGGCATCACCACATCCAGAATTTTGGCATGACACTGAAAACCTGATAGTGCGAATTCGAACATTCAGGAGGTATGTAGAGGCTATAGTTCAGTATAAGTACCTCAATCCATTAGGAGTGACTATAATTTTCGCATTCCACAAGTTGCTTGTTTCAATACTTTGGTCACTGCTTTGAATGGATCACGTGCGATGCAGAATATTTGCACTTTGGGGTTTGCCTATAATGATGTTTTAAATCTACAGGTCAGCTGTAGGCAGTACTATACGAACGATTTACTCGACAATGAAGTCACCCAGAAATCGAATTTTTCTGAAAGATTGGTATAGGTAAGGGGGTGAGTATATGTGCTATCAGCCAGACCTACTTGTAACTGATGGCCTACCTGATCCAATTGGAGCACAAAGATTATACCGTTTATGGAGCATGTGAAGTTCAGTATGGTTTTGCCCGTTCGATGTGTACGTATACACTGAGGTTTATTGTGATTGACTATCGTGATTCGTGTATACACGTCGTGGGAGTGGTACCTATTCAACGGTTAGACTGTAATTTCTAGGATTATATGTAGTGATTGTGGTGATGGGGAATTTGATAATACCTACTACTTGTAGTTTGTAAACACCTACTAAAAGAGTACACTCGAGGATCTCAAAATGAGATACACGAGACTGTTACTCGATAGGGGGGAATAGATTGCTGTTTGGGTGGAATACATAACAAAATGTGGGATAAAGTTGTGCAAATAATTTATTGGACTGATTGTTGTTCTTCAGGGTGAAGTACAAGTGATTGTTTTGAGGTTCAGCATCCGCAGGTTTGGGCGCAGCAGTCAGGGGCACAGATGGGTCGTGGGCAATCGCAACAGCAGGGACCAGCAGCAGCACAGGTTTGTTCACAGACGTTGTTGACGAATCGTTGCTTGACTGGGACTGAGGTGAGGTGAGCTTCAAGAACGGGTTTGCTCCTTCTGACAGTGACTGGAACGTGACGGACGCTCTTGAGGGTGATTGGACGACGACAGGTTTGAACGAGGGGGACGTGCTTGACGACGGCGTCTTCGACCGGGCGACAGAAGTGTTCGACGATTGGTACGTGGGTGGTGTAGGGCTCGACGACAGTCCTGCAACGGGACCTGACGACGGGAACGTGACGGGTGCGGGCTTCGACGACGTTGCGGCAGTATTTGCGAACGACTGGGGCGTGCCTGATGTATTTCTCATCTTGGTGGGTGACTTGTTGGTCTACAATAGGAACGTGGCGGGTGACGGTTTCTTCCTTGTTTCTGAGGTATTTGTGAACGACTGGGACCTCCCTGGTGCACTCATCAACGACAGAGTTGTATCGGTTTTGGCAGCCGAGATTGGCACCGTAGGCACCAGCGTAACCGATAGCTGGACCAACGCCGCAGCCGTAGCCGAGACCGAGGGGTCCAGCGCATCCGCAACCACCGAGGGCACCACAGGCGACGGCGCTACCGGTGGCAGCAGCAGAGGTGAGTCCAACGCTTTCAGCAACTCCATCACTCATTCCTACGCCGCACCCACCGCATCCACCACAGCTGATGGGGCCATAGCCGCATCCACATCCACAACCACATCCATTGCCACACCCGTTGTGACAGGCGATCGAGGCCTGAAACATCGTAAACATTTTGTAATTTCCCTCATCAACAGCATAATCACCAGTTAATCAACAGATCTAGAAGATGACCACATCACGATTTGTTCACCTAATTTTAAGCAATTGTGTAATTTTAATATTTACAACGTAGTATTTGAATATATCATAGTATTTGAATGACCCTCCAATTTATGATCAAAAAGTAGGTACAAGAATTGATAGTGTTGCCTCATCACTTTCAAGGCTGATATTGATCTTAATCGTTTAGAGCATGAAATTAGGTAGATATTTCAGAGAGACGTTTCAGGAATCAACGTTCTAACCATTACTAATCTTCCACTATTTATTCAGCATCCACCAAACATTTTGTATATTTACAGAGTAACTAATAACCAAATATCACTGGTCTATGAACAACGATACCAATCACGAAGTTTTTTACTCGAAGTACATCATGAAGTTCCAAAATAGAATCAGCATCTCGAATTCACTGATTTTGGCAATCTAATCTCAAAATCTAGTAATATATGGCCAGCATAGTACACCGTCACTGATATCTGATGATATTATATTAAATCATTGATAAGTAACAAGTTATTAAGAACCTAAAACTAAATGTTCAGTAAGTATTCTATGTTTGGTCTCTATAGCTTATCCAAGTCAAATTAAAGGTTTTCAGAAACAAAATAGAGGTTTTCTGAAACAAAATAAAGGTTTTCCACTTCAAAATATAGGTTTTCCACTTCAAAATATAGGTTTTCCACTTCAAAATATAGGTTTTCCAATTCAAAATAAAGATCGTTAAGATAAGTTCACTGAAGCGGACTGAAACACTTGATGAAAACAAGACAAGGACAGCCTGCCTGTCCATTCTCTATCGAGTTTGATATGGACCATTCCTTATGTATGATCAGGGAGATTTCTGCCCCATGCGTGCATTCCTTCTTTATGTAATCCTTATCGCGCGCGTCTATCCCTTCTTTATGTAGCGTATTCTAGCAATCGATTCTCCCCCTATAACAATGTACATATACCTATACTTGATTATATATTATACTGGATACATATATAATACTTGATACATATGTAATATATGTATATAAAAAGAGGCAATTTGAAACGAGAAACCTTTAAAGTAAAAAGCCTTATTTTTAAATGGAAGATCTTTATTTTGAAATGGAAAACCTATATTTTGAAATGGAAAACCTATATTTTGTTTCGGAAAACCTTTAACTTGACTCGGAAAAGATATATAAAAGTAAGTTCTGCCATCCACAAGGCTGCTTATCCAAAATCTCAGGTTTAATTGAACTTTATGACTCAACCTACTTCTATAATCCCAGTACAAAGGCTGTGGTTTGAAGCTTGTACAAGAAAACGTGAAATAGTATCAACTGGTTGTTTACTTGGTTGCTGTAATTGAACGACGATGAACCAGGAGGTTAGCGAGAGGCAGTCGATGCAACGTAAACAAATAAACATTTCATTTAGCTGAGTCTCGACTATCTACAACGAAATGGTGTAGAAGACTGCAAAAAGGCTCAAGGTGAGGAAGAAACTCACGCAAATGTTTAAACGGCACCGTCGGTCAAATATAAATAATGAGACCAATAACACACCAGGTAACATCATTTGAATTCCATAGAATAACGAAGTAGGTGTAGTTTGAAAACATGCAGTTAGAAAATCATACCGACTTTCGAAACCAGAGGTTTCAAACGTCTTGAAATTCTGTTCAATTTGAGGGATCTATGGCAGTTATGTATGTGATTACGTGCAATACCGAATAAAAGTGTCTATTAAACAATGTACCTGCTTGTACCTACTTCTTTTTACACATCTTACCTATGTACCTAACCTTTCCCTTAACTAACAGTGCACCTTCAAAAATAACATAGACAATTTTATAAATAGAATAAGTAGATTCGTGCAGCGTATCATGAACCACAAGAGTAATGTTCAAATTTTTACGCATTATAGGGAAATAGACATTATTGAATTGGAATTCTCACAAGCAGATCCCAGAGTGAGGTTTTCATGAAAACTCCTCATTATTATGTACCTATCTGTGATATTGGAATCGCACCCTTGCGACGAAAGTGTCACAACACAAATAGGTAAACAGCTTTACTTGAAAATGATCAGGATGCTGCGTGGGATCGATTCTCTTGTCATCCATGAATTCTTTCAAGTTGAGTTTGGTTGTGTGGAAATGTACACGAGACTTATCGTTGTTGTCCGTTGGGGTTCGGATGTTTACAGTGTAATACAAATGGCGGATGCAGGACTGGTGGATTTCGATATACTGTTACGTATGGACGATTATTGAATGATAGACAGAAATCAATCTCTTCGAAAATCTACTACTAAATAGTCAATTTTGCGGTCATTATACATTAATGTATAACGTTATAATATAATGTTAATCGATATTATTGATTAAAAACGTACCTGAACAACAACAACGAGACACAATAATTTAGCGAACATCGCGACGCACACCAACGGACGAAGTGAGACCTCTGGAAATTACTTGGGTTTTATACAGGAATAGCTGAAGCATCGCAAGGGCTTTATCACGATCCCGTTACCAAAACAAAAATCCGCAATACAACTGCAAAAGGGTCGTTCCACCGAATTGTTTTCAAAAGAAAGCGCGTATTCGTAATCTTAGGGTAGTGCCGCGTGCCGGGACGGGGATCCGAGGCGAACTTATCAGACGAAGATACCGGAGGAGGGGAACGTCAGCACGCGCCGAACAGTGCGCCAAAAAGCTCTCATGTGTTGAAAATGCGGTATTTCCCTCGCGAATAGAGTCGCTGAAAGATCCTGATGATTCGCGCCGTCCGCTACCGGATAATCGGCGGTGGATATCCGGCTGAGGAAATGGGACGAATACCGTTGATTGTGCTCTGGTTCTAGGCGGGTCAAGAGCGATTAGCGTAGTAGGTACATTAGAGACACACGTTAGTTTTGATTATCACCACTAAATACCACAGCAGCACGTCGCTCCACTCAGATCCCATAAAACTATTGGAACCGTATATCAGCAGCAGCATATTTCCCGACATGAAACGAAGGACTTGGAAACAGTAAACGATAACGAGTTGTCTCTTATTTTAAGCTTAAGAAAGGCCAATGTGTTGATTTCCCCGTCATACATGTTTAAATTTATTGTAGACTGGCCAATACCCGTGCGTTGTACGGGTCCTCATGCATTACAGCTCTTTCAGCTGATGCGACTTCATCCCAATCCCCATCCCTCCTCCTCCATTGTCTCATGAGGCTGTGCACCAAATTTCAAATTTAAGCGCCCTAGGGTGAACAGGAGATAATCCAGCTGAATCGCTCGCTCATCTGATCCCAATCACTCCCCCATGGTCTCATGAGTCTGTGTACCAAAATTAAGCGCTCGAGGGTGAACAGGAAAAAAACTTAGCTGTATCGCTCACAAAGCTGATCTTACATCCTCCCAATCATTCTCCGTGGTCTCATGAGGCTACGTATCAAATTTCAGTGCTCTAAGATGAACAGGATTGAAGTTAGAACCGACGTGATGTTTACCAGCTTGGCCAAATTCGCCTGACAGTGGCTCGCGTGAGAGATTCCTGTAGAAAGGTAGACGCAAATCCATAATTATTACTATCATCACGTCGGAATGCTTGACAAGGAGAGAAGTTATCTGTATCGTCACTAAGGAAAGCCTCGATCATGATGTAGGAAGCGGGTATGTGAAATCTAATATCGACAGAAACCATCCCCGCAATTTGATGATCACAATGGAGCAATCCCTATCAAAATGGGTTCAGGGGTCTATAGAGCACAAACAAACCAACTTATGTGATAGATTAAATTTATAGAATCTTAATTGATAGATTAAATTGAGAAGGACTGTCGATAGACCGCAAGCCTCACACGAATCCCACTCTCCATGAAGCCCACATGAATGAAGTTGGGGGAACTGCTGTACCGGGGAAAAAATTCAGTTTTTGATTTTTCTAAATTTTTGGGTATTATTTCTCGCCGGTTTTTCGCGGTGAATTTAATTTATTACAATTTTTGACCCAAATTTTCCCGATATCTTTATCGAGGAGTGCGTAGAATCCAAAAAGTGGACCCTTAGGTTGTTGTATTCAGGAACACAGTATGACGTACTCTCAAATGCAATGTTTTGGATGGCACTCTGAGGAGAATTTTAAAGATATCGTTAGAAATACAGGTACCTAGGTGTTACTTGTAATGTCATACATGACGTAACTCAAGGACTTTCACCTAACCAAATAAAATTGAAGATGGAACAGCAAGGTGTTCCATGGTACAACTGCTCGCCATTTGGACTTTGATATGACGTGGAAGACATACACAATGGGAAACAGTGAAAAATAATATGGCAATGTGTAGGCATTTGAGTAAATAATACATAGAGATTTTGAAATGTCATAGAAAACTTGAAAAATGTGGGAAAAAATTGTTCAGCTTGGTATCCAAAATCAGAAAAATTGTCGTACAAAAATACCAAGAGAAGTAGGTATCTCTATGAAACCACAGCTG
Source organism: Stenodema calcarata (assembly GCA_963920205.1). Taxonomy (NCBI): domain Eukaryota; kingdom Metazoa; phylum Arthropoda; class Insecta; order Hemiptera; family Miridae; genus Stenodema; species Stenodema calcarata. The sequence goes on from OY986054.1 coordinate 20,332,016, forward strand.
CAACTGAAGGTCATAAGAAACGTTGTTACCAATCTCACAAGGCAAAATTTCTCCGCTCAGTCTGGATGTTATTATCAACGTCACATGGTACAATGGTATTCAAAGTACAACGGCTCCCCCTACTTTTTATTTACATGTGCACAGCACCTGTTGTTTGACCTTATACTGTAAGGTCAATAAATATGTTAACTATGTAAACTATGTAAATATAGGAAATCCATATTATAATTTATGAGTAATACTATTTGCATACCTATTAGAATCCTCGTCTTCTGTATGTCTGCTTGCGGACCACCAGCCGTACAGCAGTTACTGCAAGGTTGTGACTCCAAGGGAACTGTGAGCAGAACACTGAATCTCCCCGAGACAAGCCCTATTGTCTTCAAAGAGATAAGACCTCATATTTTCGACACGTACTTAATCAAAAGGAAGTAATTTGAGGGTGCGCCACTCTGTACCGAACAAAGGTATTATGAACAATAAAAGAGTGCCTACTCCATTACAGTGAGCGCCAAAATCTTAATACATATTACTAGTTACGTAACAGTATCGTGAATGGCGTAGATTTAGCGGATGTAAAATGTATTGGTTTTTCGTCTTCTACATGTCTTCTGCATGTTTAGTGCTCGTATACCGGTCAAATACCGGTACCGTCCAGGCGCGGATCTAGCTCGATGTTGTGGTGGAGGGGGGAACAATGCGGGTTGCCAACCTTCAGGGGCTCTTGATCTGAAATATGTTATACAGTTTATTTGTTCATGGTGATGGGAGCGATAGTATAATTTTAAGACAAAATTTTAAAAACAATTTACTTAAAAGCAAAGTGTATTTGGGAAGAAAAATCCAGAGATACGTACACTTTTACAAAAAGAAGAGACTGAGACTAAAGTCAGTTGTAAACACTGCACAAAATATAAATTCAAATTAAATAAGTCTGCAAAACAGACAATTTTTCCTCAAAAGCGCCAATTTTATTTTACGGTCATATTATTACGAATAACAAAATATTTAATCAAAAGTAAAACATTACTACTGCCACCTACCTACCCATGGAAGAATTCCTTCTTCCATGCTACCTACCTTTGATAGTTGGTTTGAATCAAGAATCCATGGCTGAAGCCAAGTCATCTATGAAAAAGAAGAAGAAGAAGGAATAGTGATACGGAGGCCAGAGAATTTATAATATCCACCAATTGATAATATCCATGCAATTCTGTTTGTTTTGATGTGTGCTGGTAGGTTTCAGTTTTGTTCGTTAGTTAATCTTCATAAAATAAACGTTTCGCGAAGTTTTAGCAAAAAATTCGACAGGTGCCAGATCTCAAGGGCTCATCACCGTGAGTACTAGACATTTTAATGTTGAGAACTAAAATAGATACCGACCAGTGGTTATCAGGGTGTACCTACTTCAAAAAACCTTTTGTTTTCCTCTAAAAAAACATCATGTTGTAGTGGCTTTTCATCCTAGTGGCTTTTCATCGAATTTGCAAAGAAAAGGAAGCTATTGTTCTCAGTCCAACATGTTTTAAACTTGAATTTTCGAAAGATTTGTATTTATACGACCAAAATCCGTTTCAGAACAAAAGACTGCCAAAAGACACCGAAAAATATAATATAATACCTACATAATATCATTATGTATCCCCAAAATGATCTTATAAGTGCTATAGAGTCATTCTAGATGACATTAAATGTGATCTAGAATGAGTCTAGATCTAGTGATCTAGAGTCTCTTATAGTGATCTAGAGTCTCTTATTATAAGAGACTCTAGATCACTATAAGAGATACTAAAAATGAAAAAAAGACTCTAGATCACTATAATAGTGATCTAGAGTCTTTTTTTCATTTTTAGGGTAATACTTCTAAAATCGGACGGGTTGCTCATGATATTGGCCAGGTGAGGTTTACTTCATAAAACTTGATTGTACAGTTTTGATATTACCGTATTTTGTTGTGATCTGCGGGAAACAGTAAGTAGGTAGGTAGGTATATTCTATTTGAATAGCGAATTTGGTATTTAATATCTACCAAATTCACTTTGGTCGAATCGTGTGAAACCTAGACTTTTCAGGTGGTTATAAAGATATCACCACAATGGTGTTGAAAAATAATACATATTATGGCCGCCCTTTTCATGCAGAATTCTTGTGGTTTATTTTCATGATCCACTTCACCCAATCCTGAATACAATTTTTGTACCTGCTTATCTGAAAATGGGTTGATTACATTAATTTACCTAAGGGAGGAGAAAAACACTTGTTAAGTTTATAAACCGTTTCAACTGTGGTTGCGTTCGTGACTGTATTGTTTCCCCAACACTTGTAACTGGCCACTATCTGTTGATGATGTATTCCATTACCTACCTGTTATGATACAACAACAAACGGAACGAGAAGCCGTTCCCGCGAGTAGCTCCTCGGTGTTTCCTTATTCCAAGAAGGAGGGACCCCCACAGTTTTGCCAGGAACTGTTGAACAGTCCGAAAAATAACTGCATACTTCTTTTTCACCCAAGGCATCCCGTACTCTGGGCCCCTACAAAAATACCCATCTCTACAGCTGTTATGTAAAACGATGTAGGTAAAAGAGATGTAAAACGTAAGAACACCAGGTAATTGAGAGAAAACAGTAAAGAATAAGTTTGAAATTATCGCAGAATGGTGTTTTCCTACAGCTACCCAAGCCCCCAATGTAAAAACTTTTAGGGCCATCAGGCCGGTATTGTATAAGCCTAAGGCACTCTGTACAAATTATTGTATACAATACTATATTTCTGTTGATAAAGTTACCTTTTTTATTCTTATGTTTTCGTGGTGTAGCCGGCAGGCCGATATTGTTGATATGTGTATCTTAAGACACCGATGGCCTTTGAATTTAAACCTTTATTATTATCAAACTGTTAATATTATCAATATTATCAATCTGTGAATTTTATCAATTAATCAGTTTTCGTGGTGTAGCGGTTATCACATCTGCCTAACACGCAGAAGGTCCCCAGTTCGATCCTGGGCGAAAACACAATTTTTAGACCACAAACTTAACTCTTGAATCAAATTCTACCAAGTATTAAAATTTTTGTTAATTATTTTAAATAACTAACCTTTGGAATCTCCCACAAAACAAACGCTTGCATACGAGTCTATTCTATAAAATCTGACAATTCCAACGACTGGTGAACGATCGTGGGATGCATACAGACGGAGTTACAATTACTTAGTTACGGATTGGTTGTACGTGAAAATCATGCTAATATCAACTGTAACGCTTTTTTAAAACAGCAACAACTTACCTAGTGCATAGTAGTAGGTGCACTTGCACCTACAAGCTGTGTGCATAATATGCATAATAATATTATTATGGCAATCCCAATTCTTCTTGTCAAAATACTCAATTGTACTTCGTGATTTAGAAATAGAAAAAAGACCCGCATTACTGAAATGTCTCGCCGAATAGTATGGGCAATCAAACCGGCGTTACACCTTTTAAAACCCAAAATAGATTTGAACCAGAAGTCGAAACATAATATTATTCACTAATCATACAACTATAAACGCGTTTCTGACATTTCCAGAACTCCCCAATACCACCATTTAAAATGTAAATTGGCCACACTATCCTGTGTTATGGCTTTATGTTTTGCTGTTGTTGTACCGTTAGTATTGTTTCCCATTCAACTCCCAATTAAGAAAGTACTAGTCTTATAATACACCATTCATACACATGAAGTAGTTACCAGGCTTTGCATAGAAATTTGAGTTGATATCTAATAACTCCCTAGCATCAAAATGTAGGTTGATATTTCTTTTAAAAAGCTAGCAGCAACCCTGAAAATCTTAATGTTCAATACAAACTATGCAGGATTTCGGAAAAACATTGCAAAAATAGTAAGTACTATGAATCGACATAATAACCGGTTGATATTGTGGTGCATGAGTTTTCATGTCTTCTCTCTAAGGTCAGTTCTCTTGGCAAAGTGCTTCAGTCCATTGAAATCTATTGAATTTTCTATGGTGAGATTATAGGCAAGCCTACTTTAATTGGTTGTACCAGGCCTGGAAAAGTCGGTTTGAATTCCCGAGGGTCATCAATGAAGTGCCTACCTCTTGTATTTTCCCCCAAAATCGGGGTTCTAGATGTGGTCCTCCTACTGACCGGTCATCACTAGGCTTGCCCGGTTATTGGTATCATTATAATCTCAGGTCTACCCATTGCATCGGCACGTACTTTAATCCGAATGAAGCATTGACAAGGTTTAGTAACCTTCAGAGACCTTTCACGGGTAATTCTTTGAGTATTTTCCCAGTTATTGGATCGTATCCTGGGGCTTTCTTGGAATTTATGTTGGTCCTTATTTCATTCTTTATTTCAGATAGCGTTACAGGTAGTCATATAGGTACACTCATCAATCTTTTCCATTTTCGTTGTATATGTTCTTCTTCAGTCTTTTGTTGTTTTCATATTTCAATAGAGGTCAGTTCTTTCCATAATCCGCTATTTTCTCGTCTGAGTGTGCTTTTATAATTAACCAGGCTTTTATAATTAACCTAGGCACGGAATGTATTGGGCACACCACCACTAAATGCTCCAAATCGCCTATCCGATGTCCGCAATCGCATATTAAATTTTCATTGTCTCTTCTTCCTATGATGTTGAGATAAGCTAAGCACACCCCGTGGTTCGCTCTGAGTCGGCTTATCATTCTGGTATCTCTTTTTGTCATGGTGATGTTTTTAAACCACGGCGTGAAATGTAATTTGGGGTTAATTTCTCTATAAAATTTCCCTCTCACCCCTATGTCATATAATGCTTGCCATTTTTTGTGAAGCTCTCGTTTAGCTACTGCATACAATTCTTCCTTGGGTATTTCTATCTTCAAGGGTTCACCATCCTGTGCGGCCCGTTTAGCAGCTTGAAGTGGAAGAACTTAAGGAGTGCGCTCCAAACACCTCCCCTACCACGTCTTCAGTGAATGACTTCCTTCACACAACCCTAGCATATCCAATATGATGGAGAAATAGATAAATCAATCAGACGTCGAAGAATGTAATTTTTCCGTCGGATTCGATCGAATCGAGGACTCTGAAAGAAGCGGGCGGAAGATGCCGGAAGATGTTGACCAAAACAGGTCTTCCCGTGTTTGTTAAAACTCCGCGCGTAACACAAGTCTCCACTTCCTGATTGCCGCTCCGCAGGGCGACGACGTCCGATTGTGTCGGAACCTCATAGAACGTGATATTGCCCGATATTTATTAGGGGCCGAATTCCACTCACCCCCGACTCGAAGCGTGTTCCGTCGTTGAAACCTTTCCGACGTCCTCACGGGTAAAAGATGTTTATTCGGAAGCAAACGGATGAAAATCATTTGTTGATGGAAGTGTTGAGTTCCCTCTTTAGCTGAAAGTCTCGCCGTGGGCGTGAGGTATTCGTACATATATAAATCCAGTTGAAGGAAATTATACGAACCAGATCAGTGCGCGAGATGCGGGTGAACGTATGTGCCCGAACGGCATTTTTGGCCCTTGCCATTTTAGAGGTGAGTTGATACTACCATCACTTATTCATCGGGCTTTAATTTTATATTTACCTAATCACTACCTATTATGAAGTCATAGGAAATGACTCACATAACATGTTATCTCCGTAACATATCGTTAACCAAAGTAGATGTTATTAACCATAGGAGCTGTGCCATTGAGCTTCTCACTCTCTTTTTTCTAAATCACCAACCCAACTCCTGCAAGTAAAATCTAAAAACTCTTTAGAAAATTATCTATTCATTTGAATCTTAGCAAATTCTTCTTATTACACTTATAAAACTCTCCTTTCGTAATATATTATATTTACATTAACCCCTGCTCTGAATTGCTTCGCATCAAGTTCCCTCATTCCCTCATCTTGGATAGCATTTAGGGCAATAATATATCCAACGCTTTTGTCCCGTCGCAGTGTTCTTTTTGGGGATAACATAATCACCACCCTCAGTTCCTCAGCTGGTAACAATGCCGTGTCCTCAGACATGAAGCACGAGCTTGTGCCAATTTTGCCCTTGCATGAAGCTGTTCTAGAGGGAGAATCTTTAGCCTGATCGCGTCATAACCCTCAACATACTTTTTTGTGCTTGGGGTTACAATGCATGTTGACTCTCTTTCCCCCATGCGACTATCCCATATATCAGTACTGACTGAACGCGTCCAAAGTACACCGTTTCAGCTGTTTGGGTTTTCCATTTAATGTTGACTTCGATATGCACCTCGGTCAATATTGAACCTGATTTTCCACATTTCAAGAGTCAATGAATGACTTGGGTAATTTGAAAGAATTTACTTGGGGTAACTTTTTCGTTGCCTCCAGGTAGTCATGACAGACTCACCAAAATTGCATCTCCGTACTTTTTGCTTTGCTTAAATGCCTCATTTTTCATCGAAATATCGTTATGAGCAGACAGAATCCGACATTGAATTGATTCCATAGTGTCAATTATAGTGATTATTACACTCCTAGGAAGGGCATAAGTAGCAATAAAAAAGATAGGTAGTTGGAGGTACATAATATAATTAATATATTATGTTAATATTAATATTATGATGAGTCGGTGAGATAATCAAGCATTACCAGTACTAGAAGTAATTCGGATTGGTCGCCAATAGCCAACGTTTTTTAATTAAATCAATACGGAATAATAATACTATTTTGTTAAAACGTATTAGAATATATTATGTTAAAACCCTAGTCTTGAAGTAGATTTCTTTTTTCAATCAACCAAAACAAATTGTAAAATAATTATTCATAATTATTAAGTACTATTCAGTGTAACTACTAACCTGAATGAATTTTGCAATTCCTGATTTAAAAGAAACAGCACACCATTGAACCTTCGTACACGGCTGTTTATCATATACGAACATGTTGTAGTTTCGTTGAATATTCGATGCATTCTTGTTTTATGCGTTACATAACAATAGTAATAGTTATAATTAATAACAATAATAATGTTATTAATAATAACATTTTCCTACTGCCCCTGACTCACATTGTGAGGCAGATTGCAATTCGTGAAGTACACCGCATGTAGTCTATGCGTTCAGTCGCAGGAGGAAAACGTGTCACCAGAAGACGGGCAACTACGCCTTTCTCACATCGTGATACTAACAAACTAAACATGATGTATTGCTCCATGGTCTGTACTTCTAGATGAAGGCGCTAAACCACAACACGTATCAAAATACGTGTCAGGTGTTATATAAGTTATCTTGTTCGGAACTTCTCAAAAACCATTCGAATTTTCAATTGTATAAATCTTAGTACCTATTCAAGTTTGTTTCGTCATTCAGTTTTTGATTTATTTTTTATGTTTATTGTGAAAAAACTAAAATTGATTATTTTTCCAGGTGGTCAAAGGTAAAGCTAAGCCACAGTACCCATGTTCCTGGTCACTGCCAGATCCCTGTTTGGCCCTTCCAGACCCAAGCCCACTCCTACCACCACCCTGTGACTGTGCACCACCACCACCACCATGTTACCTGCCAGCGCCACCACCATTACCACTTCCCGCTCCGCCACCATGTTACCTACCAGCACCACCGCCATTGCCGCTTCCTGCTCCACCACCATGTTATCTCCCACCTCCGTTACCACTCCCAGTCCCACCGCCATGTGCACTTCCACCTCCTCCACCATGTGCCCTTCCTGATCCAGCACCATGCGCTTTACCCCCGCCTCCCCCATGTGACCCATGTGCTCTTCCCCCGCCGCCATGTTACCTTCCAGCGCCGCCACCATGCGCCCTTCTGCCTCCTCCACCGCCATGTCTCCCAGGACTGCCTCCTCCACCGCCATGTCTCCCAGGACTGCCTCCTCCACCGCCATTTCTACCAGGACTGGCTCCACCACCTCCACCAGGTCTCCCAGGACTGGCTCCACCACCTCCACCATGTCTTCCAGCACTTCCTCCTGGGCTACCTTTAGATCTCCTAGCTCTAGCTGGACTCGCCCCGCCTCCACCAGCCCCAGCGCCTTTTCTACCACCAGATCTCGCTGCTCTCTTTGGCTTGGCACCACCAGCACTTGCCCCACCACCACCCGTCCCCGCCCCTCCATCCAACTGTCTTACCCACACCCTAGAATCTGTACCTCGCCAAGTGGTTGATGAATGCATTCAAAATGTACCTTTCACCAAGAGATTCTTTAAAAATCAAGAAGAAACTTACACTCGGCATGTTCCAGTTGTAGAAAAAACGATAACTCAACAAGAAGAAAAATACATCCGCCACATTCCAGTAACTCAAAAAGCGATGCGCAATGTGATTGAAACCAGAACTCGCCACGTTCCAGTAGTCAAGCAAAGATGTCGAACAGTGGTTGAGCCTTACACCATTCACATGCCTGTAACAGAGAATTATTGTCGTCCTGTTGAGGAAACCATCACCAAAAATGTGCCAATTATGGAGAGGAGGTTCAGGCCAATTGTGCAACAGTGCACTCGAATGGTCCCAGTCACAGAAAAGAGATTGAGACCAGTGTATGAGGATAAGGTTTTCTCGATTCCTGTGAAAAAGCGTTTTATCAAAAATCTCATTGAACAGAGAGTCAGAGCTGTCTGTGCTCCATGTAACGCATGCCCGCCAGGGCTTCTCCCACCACCAGGTCTACCACTGCCACCAGGTCTACCACTGCCACCAGGTCTGCCACTGCCGCCAGGTCTACTCCTGCCCCCAGGAGTACCACTGCCTCCAGGCTTGGCTCTCCCTCCTCAACTTTTGGAGCTTGCCCTTGCTGGACTCTTGAACCCTGGTGCTCTCCCACCACCACCTTGCGCCCTCCCGCCACCACCACCTTGTGCCCTTCCAGCGCCACTTCCACCTTGCGCCTTCCCAGCACCACCACCACCTTGTGCTCTGCCAGCACCACTTCCACCTTGCGCACTCCCACCACCACCACCGCCACCTTGTGCTCTGCCAGCACCACTTCCACCTTGCGCACTCCCACCACCACCCCCACCCTGCGCCCTCCCCCTCCCATCGCCTTATCCCTGTTTCCCTTCCTGCTAAACTACGAGTAAATGTGATGAACGTAACTTATTTTTTTATACCTCTGTGATAAATAAACTTTTTTACCTGTATCTTGATCACTCATTTATAAACTTTTCCACCGCTCCAAGAAGAAAAAAAGTGTGTAATAAACAGTTTTCAGTCCCTGATGAACTGGTCCATGAACAGTTTTCAGGTCCCTGATGAACTTGTCTATGAATAGTTGTCAGGTCCCTGATGAACTTGTCTATAACTAGTTGTCAGGTCCCTGATGAACTAATCCATGAACAGTTTTGAGGTCTCTGAAGAAAGAGACAACAGAAATTCTTCTGACTAAGGCTGCGGCCCCATGAGTTTATTTGAGCTTGACTTTATGAGAGTTTATTCGCTCGATAAAATTAGAACCATTCAAGCGTTCTATTCAGGTTTTATGTTCGGACGAACTCGTCAGGTATATTTACCTCAGAAGACGCATCCATAGTAACGGCAGCCTAAGGCCAGTTATTGGCCCCAGCACAGTATCCAATGAATTGCCGCACATTCGACCCACCCCACCGCTATCCCAGTCCGTTTCGATCCACGCGTGGAATCGTTTGTCCCCTCCGCACAGTTTTGGTGGGCGTGGGTACGTTCCAAATAGATTTTGAAAAGTTAATTGAACTCGTTTGGAACCATACCGTTCTGTCTTGGTCGTTCGTTCATGGGCTTGGGCTGAGTTCAATATGCGCCGGGCCTAAGAGACTAACAAGTGAAGACATGCAGTTTTTATTTCACTCCTGAACGACAGAGACAAAGAAATTAAGTTTTCTGGAAATGGGTACTGATACACACTACTTAAAGTCATAGCTAATAATTACCTACCAAGGTTTGGACTATGGTCAACAAAGCAAGGAATTATTCAAGTACAGTGCTTACTAGGTATGCAAATTACTTCTATGAAATACACTGAGTGGGAATATTATGTTATATTATATATTATATTATATTATAGTATGAAGCTAATCTTGAAGGTTCACAATCAAATAAGAAATTGAAAAGAAATAATGTTTCCTCCACATTCTGTCATATTTCTCCAACTATTCAAGGAGTAAGCTATCCAAACTTACTATCCAACTCGCCAGAGTAATTCCTCTCATATCTCGGTTGAAATAATGAAATGAAATACCTACCGATGCATTCGATCTGTCGAACCGTATATGGGGATATTGGGGAGATTTTCGAACTCTAACCACCTTGGCAAGTTGTTCACTAAAATACTTTCGATACAGGCGATATTTTCAATAAAGCTTGATTAGGTAATGAGTACCCAGACCCGGACTGACCTCCTATTGTAGTACAAAAACAGGTATTTACTCACAATTACCTAGGTATTAACATTTAAATGTGAAAAACATTTTTTTGAAAGATTTTTTAAAATATTATTTGTTAGCTTCGTTTGTATTCATTCTCTAAGAATAAACCATTTTCAGATTCAAAAAACGTTGAACGGCTGCCAAGAAAAACGCTATATATATTTTATAAGGTTGTATAAAATGACCAAGCTAGTCTTTTTTTTCCGTGTTTATTTTCTCACGACGTTTCGGCAATGGAACAAAGCCCTATTCATGCGAGGTTACATGTAGAAGTGAAAAGTTTTTACATTAAACTAGCTTGGTCATTTTATACAACCTGCTTCTTCACACTAGTCAATCCCATCAACACAATATATTTTATAATATAAAAATATTAGTCAAAATATTTTATTAGTCATTATAGAATATAGGTATTAGTCAAAAAACCTATATTTTTGACTCTCAAGGCTAATGTGGACGACAGGTGTGCGAGAGAGGGATATATACTTTTCCATCTTTTCCCTCTCTCGCACTCCTGTCGTCCACATTAGCCTTGAGAGTAAAAAAATACCAAGGTTCATATTGCCTTTTTGTTAAGTCTAATTTAGGGTCAGAAAACTTGTGGCTACTTTGTGGCAAATTTCTAAAATGTCGGGTTAAAAAAAAAGGTTCAATACCTGATGACAATTACGATCAGTTTCTGATCATGGTTTGTAACTCAGTCTTATTTCTGTAGTAGGATTTCCAATTTTCCGAATGATTAGTGTGTTTGGAATTAGTTTTTCCTTTTAAAGGATCGACTTCTTCCTTTAATGAAGACGAGCAAAAGAAGTAAATGAACCGTCAGAACCACGTTTGCTTAAATAATGTAGGAATTGTACCTACTGTACCAATTTTTCAGGTTCCAGTTTTCGACTTTCATTTAGGTAATAATGGTTTCATTCCAAGGTTTTAGGATTCAGAATTTTCCTCGCGAGGATTCTTGTACACTCTCAAGTTAGAGTCGGGTATTCCATTGCATCCATGTAAAATTTACATGTAATACCTTTAATACCATTTAAAGGTATTTATTACCGTTAAATTCCAGGAGAATTGCTGAATTTTGTTTACTATAATTGCTGTGGAAGAGTTGCAATTTTCATGCAGGACGGACCAAAAATATTAGAACTAAGATTGGTGATGGGAATCAGGTTGGGATAATGGAGTAGTAAACTTAATGAAGTCGTAGTTTTTGTGCAATGAAAATTTGTATTAAGTAGAATTTTTATGCATTTTTGCTTTATAATTTCGGAAAATCGAAGTAAGCGTATAAGGGTATCGCTGGAGAGTGACTCAGCAACAGCCACAACCACTGCTGCAACCACCACATCCGCTGTTGCAACCACCGCATCCTCTGTGGCAACCACCACATCCGCAGCTGCAGCCACCACATCCGGAGCTGCAACCACCACAACCGCCGCTGCAACCACCACAACCGCCGCTGCAACCACCACATACGGAGTTGCAACCACCACATCCGGAGCCGCAACCACTGCATCCACCACATCCGGAGGTCCAACCACCACATCCGGAGCTGCATCCACCGCAACCACCGCATCCGCCGCTGCAACCACCACATCCAGAGCTGCATCCACCGCAACCACCGCATCCAGAGTTACAACCACCGCATCCGGAGCTGCAACCACCACAAACACCACATCCGGAGTTGCATCCACCCCAAACTCCACATCCGGTGTTACAACCGCCACATCCGGTGGTGCAACCACCACATCCGGAGCTACAACCACCACATCCAGAGTTGCAAACACCACATCCACCATTGCAACCGCCGCAGCCTCCACATCCACCGTCACAGCCTCCACATTCACTGCCACAGCCTCCACATCCACCGCCACAGCCTCCACCGCATCCGCAGCCGCAAGGTGATGGGGCCGACAGACATGCCTAAAAATGACAAACGATTCATTGTTAACGATAAACCAATCAATTGAAAACAATCATATGCAGATACCCACTGAGTTATCATCCAAAGTTGCTTAGGCGTCATACATCTCAGGATATCAACGTTTTTTGAAGTTTGAATACTGAGGCAAAGGCAAAAGTTGTTCAATTTCGAAACATCTTACTCCTGAGCAACAACTAGAACTTGCATTGAAAAATAAATTCGGTAATCATAAATTTACAGTAACTTCTACAAAAATCCAGTCAGAACAATGGTTTAATGGTCAACATTGGTCAACAAAGAGTTTTCGATGAGTTTTGATTGATACAGACGCCCATAAATATTGAATGCTGAATCAAAATCCTTGGAGTATCGTTGCTACTAATTATAATCCATTTAGGTATCGTAGATATGATGGGGTTAGCTAAAAGTCAAAAACTTACGTGTACGAGCCCAATGGCGAGGACGGCAAAAGTGTAAGTCTTGATGTACATTTTGGGATGTGAGAGTTTGACTGCAATGACCAACTGATGGACGAGTGGATTGATACACCCTTTTATACCGCAAAATACACTCGCCTTTGAAATATTACGACAATGGCGAAAACGTATGAAAGGATTTCTTTGATTCAACGCGTGAGTAGTCGCTGTACCTTCGGTAATCCGGTCGCTATCGCCTCGTATCGCAAAGTATCGCTCGACCTACAGACCTATTTTCGAAGCGGGCGAATCATATTTATTGCTCGTAAGGATGATTCAACTTTGGTTGAATTCTCGCTAAATGATTTTATACACAATTGTGAGATTGAAGTCGTTTTTCGTTTGTCGATTCGGTAAGTCAAAGGCAGCCTGCGAACGATTTGGAATAAATTTTATCGTGTAAGCACCCGATTTGTTTGTTCAAAAGCTTTCAAAGTTCCAGCTCATTCACTCGGAATAGAAAGAATAATCTTTTAGCACAGAATAATGAAAAACAAAAATCAATTTAGATAAAAAGTACCTATCTGATCTACCAGGTCTTTGGAACTTCTGAAACAAACTTTAGGTAGTTGGGTATCTCGAGTGTTCATTTCATAGCTGGAATAACGAATGGCGAAGCCCGAACCCAGACCATGGAATGCCTGTGGAGATTAGTCCAGAATTTGTGCGACATCAAAAGAACCCTTTATAGTCAAGGAAAGCTAGTTCAAAAAATACCTTCCAAAAATTGCTCGAAAGCTGGAAATTTAATCCTTCTTGGGGGTCCTGAATACCGGTTATGTGGGTTTGCGAAGGTTTCTAGGTTGTGCTTCAGATTTGAGAGTCTAAAACCCGTGAAATTGTCGCACTTTCTTCAGTTTTCGCATATAACCCGAAAAAAAAGCATCCTAAAGAAAATGTCACTCTTCTTCATTGTAAAGAACAATAATTATTAATTCTCCGTCTAAAGGCGTTTCAAACATTGAAATCAGCTCAGCCACCATCGCCCGTCAATGATAGACGATTTTACCAACTTTTCAAAAAGCTGACCAAACAAAATCACAGTAAAACCAGCGAAAATCAGTAATTAACAACATATTCCTAATAATACCTGGGAAGAGCAAGCAGGGGCTCCTCTCAACTCCAGGTCGAGGGGAGTGCTGTTGTTTTCTGATCGTCTTGTACCTGATTATTAATCATTAATCAAGTAAATGTAATCAACTCAGTTTAAATCAAAATAATTTTGTCAAGATCCGATTCGTAGCTATCTATAGATCGGATCTCGACAAACTAATTTTGATTTTGAAGTGAGTTGATTACATTTACTTTTTTTACTTGAAACAAAACCAAACAAACAAAAAAAGCTAGAAAGTGAAAAGTTTTGATTTCAATAAAAATCTTGAATCTCGATTCTTAATATTTGGCGCTACTACCGTTTTTTGTTTAAAATTCATATCTCAGCACTGGAGTTAGTGAATTCCACATTCTGAAAAGCGTCTGATTTAAAAATGAATTTTCTACAACTTTTATCCTATGACATTTTTCTTTCAGAACAGTTATTTTCAACTTACAGGCGATAGAAGGGTTGTCCACTTTTTAGCGAAGTTGGTTAAAGTTGCCTATCTTTGACGGTCGATTGCTGCTGCACTCATGGATCAATCCCAATTTTTGAAACGCCATTCCGCGCTAAAGTTCTTCAAAAAAGAACGAAGAGTCGTTTTCTGTATTTCGACGTTTGGTGAAACCCTCATCAACATTGATCAACCTAGAAACCTCGCAAATTCAGGACGTCCAAGATTAAGCCGATTTCTAGCACTTGAACAATTTTTGGAAGGCAGAGCACTAATTTTCGGTGACAGGAAACTTACGAAAGCGCAGTGTCGTTCGATGCACCCTGAGGACTTCTTCAATGCTTTTTTCGACTATACGAGAAAAACATCCTTGATATACACCCTGGACAGTCTTCAAATCGAAAAGAAACTTCCAAAGGTGAACTTAGCTATGTAATTACACCTTTATTTAGTCAGTAACCTACATCTGTCAATGGAACTTTGGTGCCAGAGAGTACAACCCAAACCAGAACTTCCGTGGACAACAGTAGGAAGTCGATATAGATCTACTCGTCAGTCACCTCAGCAAGGTTACCTTCAATCCATTCATATGGTAAAAGTAAGAGACTCCACTAATTTCCATTTTCCCGTCCCGTGGTTAAAATGTTACAGATACATTAAAGTGGCGCAGTCAGTAGTAGTAATAGAACCGTATGTCTTTTTTTTCGTGATTTCGGGGGAGATTTTAGGTTTAACGTACCTCCTACAGCCGACACCCGCGCCGCTAGTGGAAGTGCAACAACGGCACTCACAAAATATGATTGCTGACCTCCTTCAACTTGTAACCATTCAGCAAACTCAGCTTAGTACTACAAGTACGAATATTCGGGGATTTATTTCGATCGTTACAACTAGGACGAGGAGGATTTCGACGCGTACATTGAATTCCTTACAGCTATCTTTGAGTGTACCAGAAAGTGTATTTCTGTATTTTCTTTTCATACTGCATAAATATTTGAACCAAGATCTTAGATGTTTGTCTTCATATACAAGAAGTACCTAAATAGATATAAAACATTAATTTTCTCCTGGATGATCACGAATGGATACACTTCTTGGATGTTTTTCAGAAACATCTATTGCTAGCTTATGCACATATTTTTTTCTTGACTTTTAGCTGGTTTGTGATATAAAATTGTCAGCAACTCTTGCCCAACACTTAGCTAATATTATTCACAATAAACACTTCGTCATCTCTTTCTCTCTCTCGGTTTAGTCAATTTCAATTATTGCAAGGGCATTAAATATTTCGAGTAGCTACTGTGAGACATAGACCCCAACACTCCCATAAAATACAGAGGGCATCTAGTTATTCAAACTAGACGAGGCTTAGGATTAACTACATTTCCCAGTAGAACGAATCTAGTAGTATACAAGGTTGGTCTATTAGATTGAAGGAATGGTATAACACCATGGTTTTTGGTAGAACAACAAAATACTCTATGCGAGTAACTGTTTAAGGGCGAATACCTTAATATTATGCTTTTCCCATGAAAACCCGTCGTTGATAATCACTCATAGGTATCTGCTGTATTCACTGCCTCTTTCAAGAGGGAAACATGAGCATACAGCATACCCCAAAGTTGAGTCCTTGATTACCCCGAAATCATAAATATTAGATTCCCCCATGCGGTTTTCGATACTAACAATCTGCTTCAAAGTAGGCAATAACTGCAGTTTTGTCCTCTTCCCTTAACCTAAAAAGTCCTGCACGACGTACCTAATGCAGGGAATCCTCCACACTTCATCCCGGGTGAAAACGGAACTGACAATGTTTGCTATCAAAACCAGCCGATTCCATTTTAGGAAATTTCAAAGGAGAGACAAAAATTTCTCACGTCCAGAGTCCTAAAGCTAATTTTTTTTAAATTTTTAATCGTAGGTATAACCGCCTAGAGTTTGATTAGTTTTTCATTTTCATTCCAGGTGCATTGCCGAGGGCGTAATTACACTGATTAGGTTGGAAGTTGCTGATTTTGATGCTTTTTTCACGTTTTTGTGTTCAATTAAGTTGTGTGAAATTGTTTTTTTTTTTCCAGTTTACCATTTAATATTTGTATCTTTATGAGTTTTAAATGACATCCACTTAACTTTTTCAAATGACCTGAAATTTCACAGTTGAGACATAA
The DNA here is from genome assembly GCA_963920205.1 of Stenodema calcarata. Lineage (NCBI taxonomy): Eukaryota > Metazoa > Arthropoda > Insecta > Hemiptera > Miridae > Stenodema > Stenodema calcarata. Next base: position 20,348,512 of record OY986054.1, read on the forward strand.
ACTTTGGTACAATGTGTATAAGGTCATAAATTGCAACGCCAAATGGAACAGAATGTTTGTTTTTTTTTATCAAAGAAAAATAACATTGTAAATAAAATGCAGAAAGCAAGGGCAGGATGCTCCTAGAGGGAGATGGCAGTAGCTCGGAAGGAGCTGGATTTGATCCAGAGGGCAAACCTTTTCATTTAGTTTTGGGTTTGAATAAGCTGGATTTGAGAATGAAGGACCCTCAAAACTTTCAAAATATGCCAAAAATTCAGAAAAATATGGAATGAGCTGGTTTTGATAGCAAACTCCTCAATTAGACAAAATTGATCTTCCTCTAAATGTTTCGATAGCCTCTTCAACAAAAAAAAAACCACTTAATAAGTTAATTTTAAGATGAACGGAATTTCAAATTTGAAACCTTTATACTGTCATATTGTAACAGTATAAAGGGTTTCAAATTTAAATTTCCCGTTCATCTTAAAATTCACTAGGAGTCGTATTAGCAGTCGATTTCTATAGATGAGTACAGTTACCGATAGCGTCTCTGGGACCACCCTGACAGTAATGAAACTCTATTGACGTGTGTCTACTAATCCGAATCTTCTTATCTTCCGTACAGGTTCTTTGAGGAATCGAATATTTTCTGTTAGATAGAGCACCCGTCAAAGGACTTATCACCTCTTGCTTCTCTCGGGTTGCCTTTTTCACCACGACTGCGTACTCAAAGTTTTCGATTACAAAAAGTTTACTCCAATACACGTGATCGTGACATAGCGATCAGTCTGTATCACCCTAATCGATCGTTTAACCACAACACATCCCGGCGTTTCTTATCGCCGACTGAAGCGTCTCAGTGGACCCCTCAAGGCAGCTTTTGTTGACGTTAGCGGTCAGTCATCCCGTGTGTTTTTATTTAATTTCAATCCTCACATCGGATTTCGTGCTCTTTCCCCTCGCGTTCATTTCATATATATAACGGCACCTCGGCGTTTGACAATTAAGAATCGAAAGGCATTCGAAAGCCCAAGATGTTTTCTTATATCACATACTTCGCCGTCGCCCTGCAGGTAAGCAAATGACTCACAATTTCATTATATCAAATCATTTTAATAGACTCCATTGCAATAGACAACATACAGCTTCATAGATTCTACACAACATTTTAAAAGTCCAATATAATATTTAACATTTGCATTTGATTTTAGATGAAAACAAAAACAACAATTTCTTTGTGCAAAAGCCACAAATCTAAACCTTAAATAGGTACATTAGATACCCGCACAATTATTGTAAATTTGTAACCCAACAAACTAAAAATAACATGAATAGTACATAAGTAATCTTCGCTCCTTCTAGAAAAACATTAAATGTTCAAGATGAAAATGAATCGATTGTGTACAATTTTCTGATGATAGAGAGTGAAAATGTGTCAACTTATTTTGAATGTAAAGGATCATATTTTCAATTTTATTTAAAAATTGGTTGTTGAAGGTATACAGGGTAAACTAAAGATGAAATTCCGAAAAATTGTAATTGTTAGAGCTTTTTATTTTGGTAGGTAACATAAATGTGTAAGTGCGTCTTTACTTGATGTGTTGGTGTGAATTTAAAATACAGGGAAATTACGTAGAAATTCAACTTTGGAACAATGATCTTGTACATTGATCAAGTGTTTAGTGTTTGAATTTTACGAAGTACGTCAGCTTCATTCCTTGTTGGAAAACGTGTGTGAATATCAGATACATGAATACATTGTTGTAAAGGAAATTATAATACGTCTTGTCAACCCTTGTTGGAGTTTGGTAAGAAATTGAAATGTATTAATAAAAGTGGACTCAAGTAACACATTGGTGATACATTATCAAAGTGTTATTTTTCGTGTCAGGCCATAGTTTACCTACTAGTTGAACTCAATTCAAAATCACCCGTAGAAGGTTTTTGATGGTGATTCCTGTTTATTAATTCAGGTTATTGAAAACTTGAGTTCAGTTGAAAATTGATCAAATTTTGAGTTTTTTGGTCAATAAGGAGTAGTTGAGTAGTTTATGGGTATATGTAGCTTACTCTAACTCACCATATGGTTGGTGATGTTTGATTAGATTGATATTCCATGATATTAATTTTACAGGTGGCCGCCATCTGGGGATGCGAATGTGGTCTGGGTGCTGGCCCAGTCATCAATGATGGATACCTCGGAGGAGCTGGTCTCGTCGGTAGCTCCTGCGGCCTCATCAGCGGAGGTGGAATCGTCGACAGTGGTCTTGTAGGAAGCTCTGGTCTCTCCGGTGGCCTCATCAACGGAAACGGACTCGTCAGCGGCGCTGGAGTCGTCGACAGCGGTCTCGTTGGAAACTCTGGTCTCGTCGGTAGCTACGGTGGCCTCATCCAAGGAAGCGGACTCGACAGCGGTCTTGTAGGAAACTCTGGTCTCGTCGGTAACGCTGATCTCATCGGAAACTCTGGACTCATCGGTAACTCTGGACTCATCGGTAACGCTGATCTCATCGGATCAACTGCTGGCCTTAACGGTGTTGCTAACTCTGGTCTCTACGACTCTGCTAGTCAACAACAATGCATCAGACACCAAGTTGAACCCGTTGTCCGCTCAGTTTATGACGAGTGCTTGACCAACGTTCCAGTCATCAGGAAGAACATCCGTCACCAAACCGAAACCTTCACCCGTCAAGTCCCAGTTGTTGACCGCGTCGTCTCCCAACAAGAAGAGAAGTTCATCCGTCACGTTCCAGTGACCCAGAAATCCGCCAGGAACGTCGTTGAGCTCAGAACCCGTCACGTCCCAGTCGTCAAGTCCCGCACCAGGACTGTTGTTGAACCCTACACCACCCACGTCCCAATCACCGAGAAGTTCCCACGCACCGTTGAGGAAAGCATCACCAAGCACGTCCCAGTTGTTGAGAGGAGAACCAGGCCCGTTGTTCACCACAACACCCGTCTCGTTCCAGTCACTGAGAGGAGAGTCCGCCCAGTCGTTGAATCCCAATTCGTCAACGTCCCAGTCAAGCGCCGTTACGTCAAGAACGTCGTTGAGCAACGTGTCCGTGCTGTTGCTGGACCTTGCTCAGTCTGCCAACCAGGAACTGAACTGAACGGAGGTCTCTCTGCCGGTCTTGGAGGAGTCTACCCAAGTGGACTTGCTCTCTCTGGTGCCCTCCCTGCTGACCTCGCTGCCTACGCTGGTCTTCCCTCTGGTGACCTCGCTCTTGGATCTGGATTGTCTGGTAACCTCGCTCTCGGTTCCGGATACTCTGGTGACCTCGCTCTTGGATCTGGATTGTCTGGTAACCTCGCTCTCGGTTCCGGATACTCTGGTGACCTCGCTCTTGGTTCCGGTTACTCTGGTGACCTCGCTCTTTCCGGATGCTCTGGAAACCTTGACCTCGGTGCTGGTGTTGCTGGTGGAGTCATCCCCGCTTCCCTCAACGGTCCATGTGGATGTTAATAACTCAGAAATTCTTTAAAACTTTTGTACTTTTTTAAAATTTTGAATACAATAAAATTTCATGTTCTTTACCTACTTAGTGTTGAATTTTCATTGTCATCCCCAACAAGCGACACAACATCTCAACTGTTATTATTTGTTACAACTTGAATAAAGCGTGTTGTTATTAGTGCATCTAAAAGTATATTGAATAGCCACTACCAGCTGGACTTACTTCACTTTAGGCTGTTGCAATACTGAATCCTTCCGTGATTCCGGGTGGTGTAAGTGGAACATTGATATACTATCGTCCAGATAACGCGTAACACTTTGAGAAATCAAGGTTATTAGCGATAGCTCAGAGGTGGTCAATAATAATCACCTGGTGATGATGAATTGAGGTTCCTCGAATGAGGGGTAAGTTCACCTACGCTTGCATTGAATTCTGAAAGCTTCTGTGCTGGAAACCCGCTCCATTCAATATGCCAAGCAGCGATCAATTGCATCAATCATGATGGATGTGAGGATTTTTCATACTAAATTTTTTCTGATGTTTCATACTCCTGTATAAATGTACCTCAGCCTAAAGTACACCCACTAGGAGTTTTCATTGATGTGTTTACCTACATACGTAGTACTATTACGGACACACCGAATAGTTTTCCCTGATAGTGGAAAAGTAGATTCCTGCTCTTTGAGGCTCTCGTGTATTGTTTTTGGCAAGTTCATGTCAAGGTTTTCAAGTACGAGTAATTGTGATTATACTCTCTGATGTGGTACCTAATATTCAACCCCCCTTGTCCCATATCCCGCCTTGTGTGCCACCTGGACACGGATTGTTGGAACACTCCTCGAATCAAAGTTGTGGAAAGTTTAAAGGTGAGTTCAAAGAATACCTAAATGTTAGAATTTGACCAATACGCACAAGCCTACATATTGCTACCTCACCATTATTTCTTGCAGCCGACAACGATGCAGAAACCAGAAGTAGGTACTGTTGGGCATCATCAACTTCTCATCATCCCTATCCCTCCCCTATCAAACTTCATGCAGTTCCCCTAATCATAATCCACCATCTAATTCTTCTAGTATCATGACACTTGTAAATAAAATCAAAAGTCTCATTACGTAAAATACAACCACTAGTTCAGCTGAAATAATTCCAAAACGATTGAAATTTGGTGGTTGAACCTGCACTTGGAGGCTTAATTATCAGCACATGGAATGCCCGGGACATTTCAGGAAAACAACATGAACATTGAAATGTTCATGCAAATGCATAACATCGATTTTTACATTTACCTTCTATTGGTCTTCTAATGTCTTTTGTTGTTGCTAATGTCATTCTACATCTATCTGTTACTTTAAATTTTCTTTTTGAGTTCCAAAATTTTATTAGCTCACTGATGGTTGAGAAATAATACTGCAAGTGACAAGTGATTTGTATAATAATGATATAGCATACAATTCGCAAAATATGCACTAACATAAGTGGCCTGGGGAAAGCTGGAAATCGTTCTAAAACCTCAAGGCAGTCTTGGAAACCGGTACCTAATCTGAGTTTGTACACAAACTTGTACGGCAATGCGTTAGCCGGAATCTTTACACTGAGGCGTTCACATCCATAACGTTTTCCTGAGTCGTTTCCCACTCTTCGTCGTTTCGATATTTTTGTGATAATCAATAACTCACTTTCGAAGTCGTCCATCTTCAGAGAAAATGCAAAAAAAAAAAAAAAAAAAACAAGAATATCTCGAACTCGAGACGTCGAATTCCAATCTGGCCCAACTACCAAACAGGAGAGGTATGTTCAGTAACCATTGAACAGATACGGCCACTGACCCAGCAGCAGAAATTATCTGTAACTATATGGGAGCACAACCCATAGCTGCAGTGCCTCTGGGCTGAAGAGGCTGAACGACGTAGTTTTCGGGTTGAAGATCCTCGAGGGGAAATGTCAAGTCATACATGCTGACCGACTAACCTCTTAAAGCGGATGTTGTAGATCCATATGATTCGGTATTGCTAGATGCACGAAAAAGTAGGTTGTCCTTTTTTGAGTTTAGTTGAGTTCTGAATTCATTAAAAGAGAATTACTGTATCCGATTTTAAGGCTATTACCCTAATAATGTTGTATTCATGACTGGCGTGGCAATAATCCATTTTGCGTTGGCCAATAGCATTGCAGAACGCGTTGGTGAACCGGATTCCCGTCGAGAATTGCGTCTTCATGTGAGTCTAATTTTGTTGTCTAATTGGCATTACATGTATGAATGCAGCCATGAGATCAATAAAATAATACAATTATAATATAATTATTAGAATACAATTATTACATACAATATAATACAATTATTAATACAATTATTGTATTAAATTAGAGTCAGTTAAAAAGTTGTAAAGTTCTTGGTAGATAAATTAGTTTGAAATGTTGGTTATTCCACTTCGGCCTGCACTCAAAACACCGACCGAGTTCCACGATGTTCTTCACAGTCCATATTCATGTACTCTAGTGTTCCAGTTGGATGTCCACACGTACGGCGTTGAGGAGAATCTAACAAATCCCATTATTAGCTTGCAGCCTACATATTGTTCTTCCTAGGCGTTTTCGAACTGGTTTTTTGAAGAACTGTGGTAGTTTCGGTAGGAAGGGCTGAATTTTTCTATTGAATCGACCGTTATTTAAGTGGATGGACTCGACGTACCACTCCTCGTGATATTTTTTGGTGTTTTGTTGCACTTAGCGAACCCTTCTTTGCTAGTCTATCCACCCCTTTCATTTGCTAGTCTATCCACCCCCACATGAGCTGTCACCCAGACAAATATCATAATTTTACTGTCGTCTTTGCAAATTTTGAGGAGTCCCAGTACCTAGCTATTTTTCGCTCTTTTGATGTTGCTTGTTTTGAGGAGTTGAATTGTACCTACTGAGTGAATCTGTGGAAATCAAGTAGGTACACTCCTCTCTGACTATATGATTCAACGATGTTTTCAATCGTACTTTCAATGGTTATTACTTCTGCACTGAAGCTGGAGGTCGTTTTCCATCATTTGAAAGTCTCTGTGTAGTTGCAGGTGACGTTGAAGAACGCGCATCCTACAAAAGTTCCAGACTTGGAGCCGTCCATAAAGATGGTTAGCGGTTCTTTCCATCTAGAAAGTAGTACAATCAACTTACAACGTAGTTGAATTTATCATTTACACTCAGTTCTTCTTGGTTTCCATAGGAGAATTTAATTATCTTGATAGGCGCAATCATTTTCGGGTACGTCAGCATTAACGGACGGCTTCATGTAAATCCATAGGTTATACCTTTACTGATATTATCCCCATAAGCGAGTTTTGTGTATTGATGGGTGATACTACCTCTCTACGTACATTTCAATCGTACCTGCGCGAAAATCTCCGGCCAATTACCATTGCGTATCACCTCAGATTAGAGATATAAGAGAGTCAAGTGAGAGAGAGATTTTTGGGGAATGCGCCGCCGAGCTCAGCAGTATCCTGTTATCACCTGAATGTCGAGGAATCCGTAAACATTTTCAAGCACGCACCTGCGAAAAACCCGAGGGACGTTGACTCTGAAAGTTCAAGGCGAGGCATGCCCCACCCATTTTTTATCTCAGTTTTCTTTCTAATCTTCTCCGTGATCTTTCTTCGCCTCCTTGTTTTATATATAAAACCTCAGCTTTGAGGGGGACGATCAGAATTCGAAAAGACATCCACATCTGAAGAAATGTTCTCTTACATCACACTATTGGCTGTGGCCCTCCAGGTAAGAGTTTTTGTAGAAATTCAGCTGCCAATACAGTAAATTGTGGGTTTTTTCTCCATTTTACGAGTAGGTAGGTACTATTGATGAAACAAACGAACTTGAATTCACTCAACAATCACTACTTCAAAACTGGTAGGCTCTGACGTAGAGCCCGAAAGAAGTTCAATTTGGTATTTTGCCGTTAGTTCCAAAAGGCTCATCGCCAAGATTATATTATGCTGATAAAATTCACAATTAACTATAGATAAATAAATAAACAAACATTTTCAAATGAGATCAAACTGTGAAAATTCCCTGTGAATTTAATTGTTAACCCCCATGGGTACCTAGTTGAATTCGGTTTGTGAAACATACTGGGAAGTTCCATGACGTAGTTAGATTGGTATTCTTGAACCCCATACTCAACGCTTGAGTGTGTTCAACTATTGAAGTGTGATCTCTCTAGTTTTTCCCCCAGTGAATTTTCTGTATGAATCATCCAACCCCCATGTTGTTGTTGTAAAAGTCATTCTGCATCCAAGAAATTAGATGGGTACCTATGTAGATTGTATGCATAGTCTTGGGGCGTTGTGATTCCTCCCTAGCTGACTAAACTATAGAGCATATTTAGCAACAATCAACTAATGGCGTTTATAATTTATTTTATTTAGACTGTTGCTGTCTGGAGTTGCGAATGTTCCAGCCCAATCCTTCCACCCAATGACTGCGGTTGGACAGGAGGTGTTGTTCCATCTTCTGGAATCGTCGGTGATGCCAGCGGGATCTACCCAGGATCAGCCGGAATTGTGAGTGACGTTGCTGGAGTGTATGGCGTTGGTGCTGGTGCTGATCTTCTCCCAGCTGGTCTCGTTGGAGGTGATGCTAACTCTGCTTGCCAGCAACAATGCATCAGACACCAACTTGAACCCGTCGTTCGCTCAGTTTATGATGAGTGCATAACCAACGTTCCGGTCATCAGGAAGAACATCCGTCACCAAACCGAAACCTTCACCCGTCAAGTCCCAGTTGTTGAACGCCTCGTCTCCCAACAAGAAGAGAAGTACATCCGTCACGTTCCAACAACCCAGAAACTCTGCCGCAACGTTGTCGAGCTCAGAACTCGCCATGTCCCAATCGTTAAGTCCCGCACAAGGACTTTGGTCGAGCCCTACACCACCCACGTCCCAATCACTGAGAGATACAGCCGCCCTGTTGAAGAAAGCATCACCAAGCACGTCCCAATTGTTGAGAGGAGAAGCAGACCCGTTGTTCACCAGAGCACCCGTCTCGTTCCAGTCACTGAGAGGAGAGTCCGCCCAGTCGTTGAATCCCAATGCATCAATGTTCCTGTCAAGCGCCGTTACGTCAAGAACATCGTTGAGCAACGTGTCCGTGCTGTTGCTGGACCTTGCTCAGTTTGCCAACCAGGAACTGAACTGAACGGAGGTCTCTCTGCCGGTCTTGGAGGAGTCTACCCAAGTGGACTTGCTCTCTCAGGTGCCCTCCCTGCTGATCTTGACGCTGGAATCTACCCAGCTGGACTCTCCGCCCTTCCATCAGGACTCTCCCTCTCTGAAGGCGTCTCTTCTGCAGCTTACGCTGGTCTCTCATCAGGCCCACTCTCCCTTGACGCCCTATCTGCTGGTTCCCTCCCATCTGCTGACTTGGGAGCCGCTTGTGGTCTCCCAGCTCCCTGTGGATGCTAATCAAGAGACACGTTAACACTAATATAAATATTGTAATTTTTTGTATATACCAAACAAAATAAATTGTTTAAACTTTTCAACTTCTTGGAGTTATTATCTGTCCTCTCCTAACTCAAAAACTCTATCGACATCAAACCATACTTACTCTGAAAATGGCAATAAGTCAGTTAAATAATCAACTGACTTGTCGGATTCTAAAGAAATGTGAGGCGTGTGCAAGAACTGTATGACTAAAAATGTTGAGCTAGAGGAATGGAGTTTTCAATGTGAGATGACGTACGATTCGAACGTTATCAGTAGAACAACAAAATGTCATTCAAGACATCCAGCTAATTCATGGTAAGAAAGGAATGAATGGTATGTAATAATATAGAGCAGGATTCACATGTACCTATTCAACGCGTTGAAAGTGAACAGAAACCAATTTTGAAGTATTCTGACTTCTAAATCCTCAGGATCTGATCTTCCTCAAGGATGGTAGATTGTCCCCAAGCATAAGGGTGGCTTGAACATCATTGACGATTAGATCAATTGACTGTCAAACTACTGAACATTTAATTTCACAGGTGTTGTGAATGTCCCTCAAATGAGTTGAAAACATTATGTGTCATAGAAGCTGTGGGCGACTCCAGCAATCAACTGAGACAGTCTTGTTTCATTTCTAAATTCACGTACGTTTTACAAAGTTCATAAGTTTGGGAAAACATCATTGTTTTATGTGGGATAATCGGCATACTAGATCAGATGTAGTGGAATTCCATGTAGGATACAGAGAAAAAAAATATTGCGGTTGGGTCAAAGGCCCGATGATGCACGGGATCCTAATAGTAAACATCCTTCCTTGAGAACAGGCGGCCTTGACGTGTCGTCTTGTACGTTACCACGAAGGTCAGGTCCGCGACGACGTAACTATTCGAGTTTTCGGCACGAATGCATGTCTCTGGGTCAATCGAATTTCTATATAACTCGTTGAACTCGGAACTCACTCGTCAGAAGGCACCTCGAACGGTCGACATGCTCAACCAAATCATTTTCCTATTGATAACTGCTCTACAGGTTGGTAACCTTTTTCGTCTCTCATATCCCTATTCCTAAAGTTTTGGGAGAAATATTTACGGATAAGAGCATCCACTTGTATTGATCATCTGGAAAAAATCTTTTTCGGAATCAGATTCTACAATAACAGAAAATATGGGGAGAGACCATTGAACATAACTGTGCGCCCAGTCACGTTACCCTGTTTAATATACTTACTTGTAATCTAGGTGATGATCTAAAAATATTAAAATACCGTATATTTTTGATTTCAGATCAGCTTCTCGTGCCAGTGTGAACTCCCCAACCAAGACAATGATTCGAATTTGAATTCAGTACCTCTCCCAGGGACATTTCCCGGCGGTAGGAATGTTCCAGGGGTTCCCGATCCTTGTGGGCCTAATGCTGTTCCTGAGGGACCTGTAATCCCTGCCAATCTTGGACAAATAGGATCCAACGGTGTCAGTCTTGTACCCTCCAGCGCCAAGTTGGGACTACTCCCAGGTAATCTGGGACTGAGTCTCGGGCCTGCTCCAGTTAGTTCTGGGCCTGGAATAATCAAATTTAATGTAGGAAATTGGCCGAGCAATTTGGGACCAGCTGGTATCAACGGTGTCACATCTCCTCTCCCCAATATTATGCCCATCAGACTTGCCGAACTCGTAGCCTCAGGAGCTGGCCTACAAATCCCTTCTAGATTAGCACCCCAGCTTTGCATTCGACATGCCCTTGTTCCAGTTCCCGTCCAAGTGGTTGAAGAGTGCATCACCAACGTGCCTGTAATCCGTAAGACTGTCAGACACCAAACTGAAACCACAACCCGACATGTTCCCATCCAAGAGAAAACGATAGCTCAACAGTATGAAAAAATAATCCGACATGTTCCTGTTGCTCAAAAGTCAATTCGTAACGTTGTTGAAACTCGTGTCCGCCATGTACCAGTTATCAAGTCCAGAAGCAGAACAGTGATTGAGCCATACACGTTGCATGTTCCAATAACTGAACGTTACACTCGTCCAGTGGAAGACTCGATTACCAGGAACGTCCCATACACGATGACTAGAATTAGGCCTATTGTGACTCAAAGAACGCGTTTCGTACCAGTTGTTGAGAGGAGGTGTCGACCATTTGTGGAAACCTTCATACAACATGTTCCAGTGAAAAGGAAATACGTCAGGAACGTGGTTGAGCAAAGAGTGCGACCTACGGTTGGTCCATGTCAGACCTGTTGTCCTGATATGGGGATACTAGAACGTTCAGCTGTTCAAGGTCTGCAGCCTGAAAACATTTCACATAACGACAGCCGCGAATATCAAGAAGGAAGCCAAACTGGGCCGGCTCCATCTGATAGTCCAAACCCCGACAACTACCAGTCCATTGAAACAAACTCCGATCATGAAGGGGCTCCTTCATCGAGTTATGGTGAACTCCAGCAAACAGACTGTCCGACGTCCGACTCAACTGACGGATGTTCTTGTGTGACTCCATCCAGCTGAAATTTACCATTCTTCGTATAGTACTTATATTTATTTTTTTACGAATTTCCACAAAATAAATTATAATCAGCTTTTATCGATTTCTTATTTTATCCCCTATAACAAATTGATGAAGTGGTAGCTTAATAAAAAAAAAGTAAATGCTAAATGCATAATATATTTAATGTACTGGATATGCTGTTCCTCAAGGACAGGTTTTAGGACCAATATTTCTCATAATTTATATCAACAATTACATTTAAGGCATGATCGGTATGATTGGGTAGACCGATTGTGTGATGACTAGGTTTACGCAATAGTTCAGGAGTCTTGTGAAAAAAAAAAAAAAAAAAAAAAATGCAAATTCTTGACACAACGGTTTATTATGCAGATCAATCTTCGGTCTACATCTCTAAAGTAAAATGCAAAAAAATATGAACCCAAAAATAACCCAGATACAGACGTTAAAAAGAGGTTCTCTTAGAAATTGTACAAATTATTGAAATAGACGAAATAAGTGGAGTAAGTCAATAATTATTGAAAAGTTCTCCATCAGAAATTGTACAAATTCCCAGATGTTCGTAAAGTGTTCAACGACGGGAGCTGAATACTCTACAGGTAAGACAGACTCAACAGTGTTGACAGGACGGAACTGTTCCACATTGTCGCATTGAGGAGCACATCCTATTCCACAGATAACAACGAGGTATCACGTTCAATCTACCTGCCAGTCAGAGTGATAGCGCTCGTTTGCAGGCATCAGCTGAATCTCGTTTCCAATTTTTTTCCGTAGAGCTGAGGTATGTTTGGCGCAATCTAACACGGGTGTCGGTGGATCCGTGATTCCGACTGCTAACATATTCCTTGTCAATGGAATGGGATCGAGTACAGTCATTGTGCACTACACTAAGTGTACGATGCTCTAACAATCGATCAATCTTTACATTCCATTAAGACCTCCTCTGTGTAATATTTGATTGAGTTGAAGGTAGAAAGCTACAACTAAAACATTAACAAACTCGTACCACACCGAACATGCCCCCAAATCAAATCATTCCCGTTACCTCGTTTTCAACGTGGACTGGAAGCTGATTTTGACTTGTTGGATTGTTTCTTTATTGAGAGATGTTGGCTTCGAGGAATCGTGTTTAAACTTGCCAATACAAAAAATTAGTATTGATACTTCTCGGTGGATTCCAATGATGGTGTCACAAACCTCCTCCGGAGCCAGGAAAAGTATATAAACAAGTAAATTATTTGACAGCTGAGAGCAATAAATATATGAAGGACCACTGACTTACGTTCCTGACGGAAAAGAACACAAGTTATTTCACCTGGGACAGGTGAATTTTCATGAGTAGTTTCATGAGAGAGTTCACGTAGAAAATGAGGGATCAAGGAAGCCGGCTTGAAAGTAAGGATGTGGGAAACTCTGATACTGATAAACCGTCAACAATATTCATTATAGCCCAGAAAATTTAGTGCAAAAAAGGGTTCTAGCCACCAAAAATTGCTCGAGAGCTGGAAATGGTTTTAATCCCTCTTGGGGACCCTGAATAACGGGTATATGAGTTTGCGACGGTTTCTAGGTTGTGCTTCAGATTTGAGAACCTAAAAAACGCGAAATGTTCGCACTTTTGTTTTTCGCGTAAAATTCGAAGAGTACGTATCTCTACGTTATATTTTAAAGAACTTCCCGTCAAATGGCGTTTCAAACATAGGAATCGGTCCAGCTGTTCAGCCGCAATCGCCCGTCAAAGATGGACTTATACCAACTTCGCTAAAATGTTGACAAACCTCAACGCCTGTAAGGGGAAAATGACTGCTCCGATTGAAGAATCTTATGGAACCAAAGTTGTACGAAATTTAATTTCGTATCAGATGGTTTTTGAAATTTGAAATTCCCTCTCTTCATTGCTGAAATATGAATTTAAAAAAAAAAGTCGTAGCGCCAAAACCGCTTCAATTCTGTTCGAATGTCTTCTGCTTCATTGGATGCGCCCCTTGACAAAGTGCAGAATAATATTCACCGCGAAGACACTAACATACGGAACTGCATCCCTCCCAACGTAGACAGGGTGCAACGGCAATGACAAAGCATAATTTCGAGCAAAGTCTCAGTCAAATTTTGTTGGTAGCCATATTAGGGGTTTTAAAGGAAATGAGAGAACCGTGGAACATGTTAGAGGGAATTACCATCTTTGCGTATGGAAAATAGCAAAAATAGCAATGTTAATAATGTGCTGCAAATGGATCATGAAAGTTCAAAATCAACGCCTGCAACGTCAACAGCGTCTTATTTTAACACATGTGTATTTAACGTGTAGTCTAACCAACAGACCGAAGGAACAACTGTTGTTTAGTAGACCAGCGATTCTCAACCTTCTTTCAGCTTCTATTTTCTGCATATCCAACTATCATTCGACCAAATTGCCTTCGCAACTTAGTTCTAGAACAGAATTTGAACAGGTATAGAATTTTTTTCATCATTAACAACACAATGCGCCTACTCTACACTGCCCTATAATCATAAGGGGAAACCTCATGAACGTAGATTGTGCTTTTGTAGAAAATCCCGATCGACGACGAGACAAATTGCTCATCCAAACCATGTAATAATTGAAGGGATAGTGGTGCACAATACCCAACATGCATAATATTATCTGCCATTCATACAGATTCTTAGTTGAGTTCAAGTTTATTCTGTCGGTTTATTCTGACGAAACTTGGCTATTGAACGTCTTTCAAACGGGTTGGCCGTTTATTTCACAGGATTGTTCATTTAAAAGATCATGCACAATGTTTATGAATATTAGTTCATCGTCCGTCGCATCGTTAGGAGTTGCCCTTATCAAGTACCCCCTCTCAGCTTAGCCAGTTCAAAAGATCCAGTTCCCTCGTTACCGGTAAAACATGATGTGGACCTCCGTTGATGACCATCCTTTCTCCCCCCGAGTACTATAATTATAGTAATAATTATTAGTTATTTATCAAGAAGAGGTTTGCCGTCTCAACCCCGTCGCCACGGGCAGTGATCGCCCTATGAAGATGAGTGGCACACTGTTAACCCTTGCGACCATTTTCACATTAATATTTTTCGAACCCCAGCAGGTTTTACAGTCCTCTGTCTAAATCGAAGGAAGACCAGACGGGCAATTCGATTCGTTTACCAACAAACCCTAGGCGCTGACCAGAATGTTACATTATTTATTTATTATTATTTATTTATTGATTGGCATCCAAAATACAAGAAAAATTAAAAATTAAAAACACAAACATTACACTTCTGGTAAACCAAATAAAATTAAACGAACAGTTCGTATGATTTACTTATATGCTAAGAAAAAGAAAACATAACAAGAAACTGACGCCCACCAAAAAAACACTACTACTAAACAACAGTTGTTCCTTCGGTCTGTTGGTTAGACTACACGTTAAATACACATGTGTTAAAATAAGACGCTGTTGACGTTGCAGGCGTTGATTTTGAACTTTCATGATCCATTTGCAGCACATTATTAACATTGCTATTTTTGCTATTTTCCATACGCAAAGATGGTAATTCCCTCTAACATGTTCCACGGTTCTCTCATTTCCTTTAAAACCCCTAATATGGCTACCAACAAAATTTGACTGAGACTTTGCTCGAAATTATGCTTTGTCATTGCCGTTGCACCCTGTCTACGTTGGGAGGGATGCAGTTCCGTATGTTAGTGTCTTCGCGGTGAATATTATTCTGCACTTTGTCAAGGGGCGCATCCAATGAAGCAGAAGACATTCGAACAGAATTGAAGCGGTTTTGGCGCTACGACTTTTTTTTTTTAAATTCATATTTCAGCAATGAAGAGAGGGAATTTCAAATTTCAAAAACCATCTGATACGAAATTAAATTTCGTACAACTTTGGTTCCATAAGATTCTTCAATCGGAGCAGTCATTTTCCCCTTACAGGCGTTGAGGTTTGTCAACATTTTAGCGAAGTTGGTATAAGTCCATCTTTGACGGGCGATTGCGGCTGAACAGCTGGACCGATTCCTATGTTTGAAACGCCATTTGACGGGAAGTTCTTTAAAATATAACGTAGAGATACGTACTCTTCGAATTTTACGCGAAAAACAAAAGTGCGAACATTTCGCGTTTTTTAGGTTCTCAAATCTGAAGCACAACCTAGAAACCGTCGCAAACTCATATACCCGTTATTCAGGGTCCCCAAGAGGGATTAAAACCATTTCCAGCTCTCGAGCAATTTTTGGTGGCTAGAACCCTTTTTTGCACTAAATTTTCTGGGCTATAATGAATATTGTTGACGGTTTATCAGTATCAGAGTTTCCCACATCCCTTACTTTCAACTAGTTTGTTTTTCAACTAGTTCAAGAAACGGTCTAACAGCGGTCTACTCATATTTCAGTGGAAATAGACGATTTTTTCAAATACTCTTGTTTTTCCTATCATGGGTTTCCACGATTTCGTCGCGAGTGATTTAGTTCGTAAATCTCGATTATTGACAGTCAATCCAGTCAGTCCATTGAGAATATACAATGGATAAGAATCGAGGATGAATCATGTACACACACAATACAAGTAAGTATTTACAAAATTGTATTTAGAAAACAATAAATTAGCCTTGAGTAAGGTGGTGATTGGGTAGTGGGCAGTTTAAACAACGGGCGTAGTCGGATTGTAGTCAAGAGAAGCAAGTAGAGGGGAGGGGTGATGGTGGTTGATTACCATCACATAGAACTGGGTACGGGGCATTACAACCTACTGGGAAGTTTGGCTGTTGGCAATGGTCGAGAGGTTGACAGTTTTGGGGATTACAGGGCTGGTTACAAGGGAAAGGAGCTGGTTCTGCAGGAGAGCACTGTGCACAACTCAGTGGTACATGACGGACGGTTTGGTAGGTGAAGGGTCGAATGGATTTGTGAACGAATGGCACTCTATGAGTGATTTCGTGTATGACTTGTCGGATGAGTTTATCAGTGATGGGAATTAAGGAGGAATAAGGCTCGATGAAGACCCGCTTCCTGTGCTTGACGACCGGTACGTGTCTGGTACGGATGACCAGCTCCGGTCTGCAATATTTGCGAATGACTGGAACACGTTTGACGGTCTTGATGAGATGGTGGCCCACGTGGTTTTCTACGACTGGGACCAACGGCTCCGGATACAACGGGCACTGAACTGCAGATTGCAACACTGGTTCTGGGCAACCACACGGTAAACTGGCCACTCTGGTTACACTTCTAATGCAAGGCTCGGACGGTGATTGGTTGCAAGGGCAGTTTTCTTGTTGGACATAAGGTTGAGGGCCGCACGGGTATTGGAGACAGTAGTTGCACGGCCCGTCTGGGACGCCTTCACACCTGCAGGGACATGGACACTGAGGTGAGGCCGGCGGATGACAGCCTGGCTGTTGATGTGGGTCCAATGATGAAACTATTTGGTCATTGTCTACACATGCCAGCGAATGTGTGACCTGAAAAAGGAAAATAGTCATTTTTATACGAATTTATAAACATACACCATCAGGTCATTAAATCGTAAATTGTTACAACAATAAAACCACATAAAAGATCACGATGGAGTGGAGAAAATCACTTGCAGAAAGAGTGAAGAAGATGAAGGTTGGGAATGTTCGGGATCAAAACTTGATAATTTAGCTACACAAGTTATCCAATTACTACCGCTGAGATATTTAAGATTAGTGCAAGTTGTTGAGAGGTAGAGACGTATGACGATAGGATGGGGGATAAGAAGGTACCTACAGAAATACTAGTGGTACATAACCTAAATGACTACTGATCGTTGGAGAAATATAGTTATTGGAAGTTTCTATAATGTTTTGATCATTGTTCAGCAGCACGTCATCATACATATTACATGTGATTGTGGCACCATATGTGGAGTATAAGATATTTCAAATTTATACACGAGGATTGGCGGCCCTTTCCATTTGTATAAAGTACTAATATTTCATGTGATCCCAGCAAGACACGATATCACGATGAGTATCTTCACATTTTCGTTTATATAACTAAGAACTTCAATTAGTGGATAGTGTAATTAGGTACCTGAAGAGCTGCTAATGCTAATAAACCAAAGATGTTCATCTTCAGCGTTTTGACCCCAAACTGCCGTCAACGAGCACTGAGTTGACATATATAGTTAGGGTCGGAAACGTTGTTCCTCTTTCCTCGAGGAAAAAGATCACGAATCGAAGCGGTGTTTGGATACGGAAACCTCGACCTTCAGAATCGGGTTCTACTAACCGTGTTTCGCCGCCCAAACATTTTTTTTTTTTTTTTTTTTTCCATCTGCGAACCGCCGGCGAATCCGTGCGATGGAATCCCTCACATTTCGGCTCACGCGAAAGCCGTCGAATGAACTTGATACGGGAAATGAAAGAGAGGTGGGTAATGAAGGTACACATAACCGCGCATCGGTTATCTACTCAGGAAATACGCCAAAGAACGGTTGCAGTGATCATTTGAACAGGAAAAATTGAAACATGCCAATTAGGTTCATTTTATATGGAGCCCCTGCACGTCAAGTGTAGTTAATTACAACAATTGTGATCCACTAGCGAATCTCTGTGGACCTGCTGGTAGCTTTTCTACAATACAAATAATTTGACTCCCCTGAAGTTGGGTACAAATTCGTAACTAAACCTAGCTTGCCACACCTTCAGATCCGGAATTCTGGAAACGGGAATGGATTACGCTTAAGATTAGCTCGGAGGGACTTATCGCGAAAGTTCGCAATTTAATGTATTAATAAATTTAATGTATTCAATTTAGTAATTATAATTTTGTTTCACAACTCGGAAAAAACGGTGATTCCACCCATTTTGTCACAAATTTGACCAATTTGACCGCCACCTTCGAAATTTCGAAAATGGAATAAAGGTCTTTGTTACAAAGACCGAGAGGACTTTATTACGGTTCGCAACCTGTATTTAATTTGATATTTACAATTTTTTCCGAAAACGGCGATTCCACCAATTGGTTTTCAAATTAGATGCATATGGACGCAATGATGGAAATTTCAAAAATCCAGCAAAGGTTCCTTCTAGAGGTAGGTACCTGCTCAAAATCAGAGCCAATCTTCAAATTTTATTTATTCAAATTTTTGCAAAATGTTAATGTGCAATCAATTTTGAAATCGAAATTTCACAAGTCCCTTCGAGATATTTCTCAGAGTAATCCATTTCCGTTTCCAGAAATCCGTAATTATGGGATCTACAGGTATGGCAAGTGGGCGAACTTGGGATTATGAATTCGTACATAACTTCAGAGCAGTAAAATTGGCTGAATTCATTTTGTTGCTATACAAGCGGGGTTCAAAGTGATTCAGCGTTGGCCTAAATAACACAGCTTGAATGCCAGATTTTTTTTTTTTTTTTTTTTTTTTTTTATCGACCGGTTACTTAAAATTGTATCAAATGTTTTGGAATTAATCGGTTTTCTACTGGATATTCGTATTTATGGTTCAGCGCTATTATAACGATGGTAAATAAAATTAGGCATAATTAAATTGAAACAGTTTGGAAGTGCCACAAGAGCAAGAGGGACGCCAGGGCTAAGGCATGAAAAGAACCTTTTCTGAAACCCTTCGCCGTGTAGCAGAAGATTACCAGCTGGTTCCAAACGTTACAGCGATTTAAGTTCAACGCGAAATATGAAAGAAAGTTAATTATTGGCAAAATAATTTCTCGGATGATGAAGTCAATTCTCAGGAGCAGGTGATTCATCAAAACCGTCGGCCGTCGAGGTTTCATCAATCTGAACTTAATTGAAGGACCGCCTGGATTTTTACGAAAACAAGTAATCGTTGGAGACAGAAACGTGAAGGTTCTGGTGACAGTATTGATTCGCAGAAGAGATAGCGGTTCGTTAGGGGAATAAATCAGTGGTTGGGGAAGTACGAGTATTATTACACCTGATGATAGAGGAAAAATATTGAGTGGCCAATTCTGTCCGAATGTGGTCACGGACTCTGTATTTACCGTTCTACCTACGGAACAGGGTTGGACGAAATTAAAGTTGTGTAAGTTGGGTGTAAAGCAGGTTCGTCTTCTCAATAACTGGTCTCTGCAGAATCGCGAAGTCCTACAAATTTCAATATAATGAGGTAGGTATTGAAGAAGTTTCGAGCTTTGAAAAAGGAGTTTCGTTAACGGCTCGTCTATATTCCATAACAATGCAATACAATCAGAGCACATCAGAATGTTATCTAGTGGTATCCCTGCGCAGATATTCTTGAGCCCAGAATACTCTTCTTCATACCTTACTCTGAAGTGTCTGCTACTGATGTAGGAATTTTTCCATCAGTTTAGATAATACTCGTACTATTGACAGTGAGATTGGTCTGTAGGACTTCTTATCACTGGGATCCTTCCTTGGTTTCAATATCATTATGACTTCGGAGACCTTCCAGAAACTTGGAACATAGTGGAGCCTGAAAGTTGCATTTATTTGGTACAATAACTTCTTCTTAGCCTGCTCTGGTAGATGCTTCACTACCTGTCTTGTGATGAGGTCAAATCCATTGTTTGACGTACAATCTGATCTTCTATTTGAATATGTCTCTGACAGTTTATGGCAGTTCACTATTCATGACATGAAAGTTCACTTAGCAGATGTGGGACTAAATTACTTATAATGAGACATGAGATGATTTAATATTCCAATTTCGTTGAAAGATTCTTGGAATTGATTTCTAACAAATCATCTCGACGGTTCCGATATATGAAAAATTGGTCTGACTGCTCCAAGTACCTTCTGCGCAAGGAGTTGATTTCTGAAAACCACCGCATATGATTGACTGCAATGATCTGCAGAAAAAATTGGCAAATCAGAAATTGGGTTGTCGAGAGGTGAGAAGCGCTGTGCTCACCTTTCTAAAGGGGTGTCCTACTAACGAATCCTCCGATGGAATGTTTCACACAAATATTTACTCTCACATCACGCCTTACGTCAGTTCATTGCCTCCACCGGACGAAACGAGCAACTGCTACTGTCCAATCTGTTTTCACTCTCGTATTCTTTTTCTTCGAAACCCACTAAAAATGACCATAAACATTTCCCGCCGTTCTTCTTAAGAAAGATAGATTTAACAAAACTCTAACAGGTGTTCAAAGAAGTCAATATTGTGTAAAATCAGACCCACTTATTACTCGCATCGAGAAAGTCACTTGTTTTCACTGACGAAGGGACGCCCAGTTGGACCATCACCAATTTCAAAAATTATTTGAATCGAATTAAGTTTTAGGTAGGTAGGTAACTACATCAGGAAAGGTCCATATGGACCTTTCCTGATGTAGTTACTTACCTACCTACCTAATATATATCAGATATATCGAATTAAGTTTTAGGTAGGTAGGTAACTACATCAGGAAAGGTCCATATGGACCTTTCCTGATGTAGTTACCTACCTACCTAATATATATCAGATATATCGAATTAAGTTTTAGGTAGGTAGGTAACTACATCAGGAAAGGTCCATATGGACCTTTCCTGATGTAGTTACCTACCTACCTAATATATATACCTGATATATATCAGAGGCCAGAATAAAATAAGTCAATTTTGGCCATTGCATCCAATTGTCAGTTCCTACAATGTTTTGGAGGAGATGCTAGAGGAAACAAGTTGAATCCTGTTGTGTTGTTGAATTCATTTCTATAAAATACTATTTCTTTATATTTTCAATCAAATTTTTTATTACAGAAATTACAGTCCTCACATCCCTAGGCCTTAACAGGAAACCAGTTATAATTATACGGTTTGTTCTGTCCTTTTTAACCTCCCAGGGCATGCTAAGAATATAACATGTCTGGTATCAGAACAGTTTAAAAATACTCGTATTAGGAACGTTATCAGACCAGAATAAAAGAAACCACTTTCGGTCATTGCATCCAATTGTCAGTTCCTATATTGGTTTGACCTTCGAAAACCGTATCCTGAAAAGAAGCCTTTGTATACGCTCCAACTCTTTTTGGTGAACAATACGAAAGAAATTTACCCGAACCAAATAACATGGCAAGTTAGGAAAGTGTCAGATTTCGATCGAAACTGAGGGGTTTCTTTGCCACAGGAAATCTGTTGAGAAGAACCCACAGGTCCAATAGCTATTTAGTTTGTGATGTAGTCGCCAGGAAGAATGTTGTTGAATAGGAGACTTACCAACTGGCCTTTTGTTAATAATGTTTAGATCAGATTATGTACCTACCTTTTTCTCACGTTTGTTGTACCAAATGCTTTCTTTGAGCATATTCCGAGTATGTTTTTCAATGGGTGAAAAATAAAAAGTAGGTAGAGGAAGTAAAAAAATTGTTTTATTAATAAATTAGTGGGGGTAAAGCTTTGATATCGACAAAGTCGATCTGTCGATTGCTATCAACAACAAGGGCTGTTCGTTGGGCATGGGCACGGGAAAAATGGAGGACGAAGGATTGAGAGATGTTGATTTGGAATATCTAGGTGGGGGAGAAATGGGTTTATAGGAGGAGAATTGGGTGGGAAAGGACAGTTGTCACCAGGGCAGCAGTTGCAGCATGGTCCACAACAGCAGGGGCCAACGACTGGTTTGACTCTCTGCTCGATGTAGTTCTTCACAATTTTATGCTTGACGGGAACTTGTGTGACTTGGGATTCGACGATAGGACGGATTTTAGTTTCAGTGACGGGAACTTGGCGAACGGTGTGCATCACTACGGGTCTGCATCGTCTTTCCATCACTGGAACGTTACTGAAGATGGTCTCTTCAACCGGCCTGGTGAACTTTTCCAAGATGGCAACGTGGCTGGTGTACGGCTCGACGACCGTTCGGATCCTTTTCCTGATCACTGGAATATGTCGCGTCCTGGTTTCGACGACAGGTCGAGTGTACTTCTGCATTATCGGCACGTGCCTGATGAAGCTTTCTTCTTGATTCGTGATGGTCTTCTCCAAAACAGGAATGTGATTTACAACTTGCTCTTCTTGACTTCGAATCATGTTCTGGTAAACTGGTACGTTGTTGATACACTCGTCCACCACAGGCCGAACGTTGCTCTCCGCCTGATGAGTGACGCATTGCGGACATTGAGGAGGCGGAATGAACATTGGAGATGGTTTGGGAAGATCGGACGGTAGAGGTCTATTTAGAACGGTCTGGAGAAAAGGGATTTTTATCTGTGGATCTAACACTTGAGGAGTCGATAGTTGTGCAATCAATGTTTGCAACTTATCGAGCGTCAGACCATTTGTATCAGGTGAAGGCGCTGGGTTTGGACTTTGCGGAGTGTTGAGGAGCGATTGCAGTGAGACCTGTGGATCGAGTTCTGTTGGGGCGGAACGTTTGCAGCACAAGGGGACCTTGCTGAGAGTCCCTTTCGGCAAATTCAGGAGGTTCCCGATGATATCCAGCAGAGCTGCTACCGACCCCGTTGGCAGTTTAGAGCAAGAAGGTGTCGGTGGAGCTGGAGCCGGTGGTGGTGGTGATGGTTGCGTTGGTGCTGGAGGGGCTGGTGGAGCCGTTGATGGGCATGGAGGAGGAGTAGGACATGATGGCTCAGGATCCGTAGGAGGTACAGGCGTCGGTGGTAATGGAATTGGAAAACATTGGGGCAACTGAAGCAGTGGTATGTTATTCAGCGCTAATTGAGGGCCGCAATGAACATACTCTACCACCTGTAACACAACAACATTAAGTTACAACAGGCCTACCATTTTTACCTACTCATCATCTTCATGTTTCAACCCAGTCACTGCATAACTAACACCATCCTGAGATCGAAAAGCTAGGTGGAAGTTCTATACACTCGATTATCATTCAAGGCTTGAAGTTTCTATGTTGGTTAAGCACTACCCACCTAATAAAATGGTATAAATAGATATTCGATGTATGAGTTACGTGTTTATGATAGATACGAGTTTATTTTATTTATGTACTGATCAAACCAGATGCAAAGTTGCCTATTATATTTTGAACGATGTAATATTTATTGTACACATTCATTAACTTGTAAGTGAATTAACAACCATGTCTAGGTTTTGTGTTATTTTATTGTAAATAAAGTCAGATGCTTCGTAAATGAATAGATATTTGATCACTTCCATTCAAACTACATATTCCATTCATTAATAACCATTTTTCTCCTGAAACTTTAGGAAGTAGGTATATGTATATATGGAGTGTTAAAAGTATGCTGAGGTGAAAAGACATGAAAATATTCTTGTGGATAACAACCACAGGTTAGTGTTTTTCCCATTTTGTCAGGAATCATCTTGTTTTTTCATCCGCTTTTTGAGCCTCGGCTTATTATTAGTGTTATTTGTTCAAAATTTCGCCAGGAATCCCACGTTTATATATAACAATTACGCATATATGACCCATATACGACCCTTCCATATACGCAAATACGACCCTTCCAGCGTAAGATATTGAAATAGTGTTGTAGGGACATCAAATAATGGAGCCTACCTGTGAAAGTTGGACCAGGAGTGTAAGGACGATGACCGCTTTCATGTTCTTTCAATAATGATCGAAACTAAGGCACTAAAAATGGTTATATATGACTCGAAATGCACCGGGTTCGTGTTCCCGGTCACGCCCGATACGTGTCGTCAGAGGGTTCCTTCTGGTGAAGCCGGAGTCTGGTTGTTTTAGAGACAGCAGAAACGTGCGATCGCCACTTCCTTCCGCTCAGGATCATCCGGACGGGGAAATTCCTTCCCTCATGTCAGTTAAGCGTGGGATGCTGGAGCCTATGAGGTGTTCCAAAATGGAAGCCACGATCAATGACTTGAACGTCTCGTGCAAATGATTGGAAAGGTCGGGATTCATTTTGTGCAACTACCCCTGACAGTCGCACATTGGGGATGTACGAGTGTCAGGGGTACCTACTTGTAGTTTTCAGTATACATCATACTTTTCAGCACAGTTTCATCTGATGTAACTGGACTCTGAGGAAGCCATGATGTAAACCACTCTTCCAGTACGAGCCAGAATGAAAGTCATCACTTTTTAACAAGTCGACAATAAAATGTAATGCAACAACCTTGGCCGAATTGTCAAAGAAATTTGAGCCATCATATCACGATATTATCGCATTACACACTTTAATATATTATTGTTTAACATTTGACCATTCTGATTCCAACTAGAGATAGGTACCACTTGTGAATATGATGACAATAACGGGCTTTGCTCACATGTTGAAAACCCCTTAAACAATACCTACCACCAATATATCAGTATTTACACAATAAAATGATTTCGAAGACCAACAATTTGAGTCCTATGTGTACAAAATTGTCCAAAATTGATCATTTATTTTGACCATAAACAGTTTTCAACTACTTTACGCCTCTGTTTAACTTGAACTTGATTGTTCATAGATGGTCTTTATAATTGTGAAACTCTGCACATTGTCGAAGCGACGAGCGTTACACCCACTACCAACAACAAGAGAATAACAACAATAACAAGTCAATGTCTGAGTCCTCAACCCTAAGATTACTATCTTTGTTTACTAACAAAACTCTGAAACAGGGGCGAATTGGTAAATAAAACGGAGTAGGAGTTTGTTGTATTGTTGACATAAGAACAAAACATTTTCGTTTCATTCACTGGCCCACTTTGGATGGTGAAAGTCGAAATGAAGAACTGCAATGTGGGAAGGAAAATTCAATTTCCGTAATTTAGACGACCTACCGACACGGTGCGGAAACATACAAGAAGGGAAACCAAATTGTAGATTGTTTTGGTTGCCAGTAGACGGTAGCGCGCAATGCAATGTTACCCAAACTACACAGTTCTACTGCAAAAAAAACCTTCGCTCCCTTGAGAAATTTTCAAAAATTAAAACTCGATCAAACTTTCGTTCTTAACCTCATTTTAAGACCTAATATGACGAGGCTATTAGCTCAACTCCCTCGGAAAGGTATCAAAAATGTAGGACAACAAGGAAAAAATACGGAAAAACTCGAACAGGTCCAAATGACCGATATGTATTCGACTCAACCAACTGACATATGATTTTCATCATTAATTAATTATTCGGTCAACCCGGATTTCAATAGGCAATCCAATCACTGAGCTAGTTACTGACTTGCGCCTTCAATTATTCATCGCCCAATACTTATTGTTCTCATTATACGTACCTCATTGATTGACTGATTGATTGATTGGCATGCCTACTATAAATAGTCCATTATAGTTCATTCAAATGAGGAAACGACCTCGAAGTTGCCTGGAGAAAGCTGGAAATCGTTCTAAAACCTAAAGATAGTCTTGAAAACGAGAAAATTTTAGTGCCCCGAAAACGTCGAAATTTTCAGACTTTCTTCAGTTTTTCGCTCAGAACTCGAAATCTTATTGGGAGGTAAATTAAAGAACAATAAATCTTGCGTCAATTGACATCCACAATTTTAAAATTGGACCAATTTTTTGGGTAATAATCGAAGGTTAAAAAACGACTATTTTTCCCAGACTGGCTTAAATACATAAATTTAACGACTTTCTGGCGTGTGAATACTAGGTATACTTTTAGGAACCAAATTCTATATATGAACTTGAGATAGAAAGATTTTAATAGTCCCTTGTCTGTCAATTGACGTATTACAAGAACTGAAAAGCTGTGCAAATTCTTGACTTGATTTGAACATTGACCCGACTGGCTGCTGGTTATACAAAGGGTTTTTTAAAGGGCAATTCCAATGAGTTGTATGCAACATATTCATGTAGTCCAAATGTTTATTTTGTTCCCAGTGGATTGTTGATAATGAACCAATATTTCGTTCGTTAGAAATCATTAAATAAATTTTATTTTGAAATAGGATAGATATTGACGCTTCTTTGGTTGCTTCGAGTCTGTTGTTGAAAGAATCAGATGTTTTACTGCAAGTGCACTCAACAGTAGTAAACCGGGATGGAGCATCCGCAACCGCCGCATCCGCAACCACAACCACAAGCGCCGCATCCACAACCGCATCCAGATCCACCGCATCCACAACCGCATCCGCCGACTCCGAATCCAGAACAGCCGCATCCACCACATCCCATACCTCCGCAACCACAACTGCCGCCACCGTAACCCAGATTTCCGGGGTATCCAAGGTACCCACTACATCCACCGCAACCGCTTCCAACGCGAGCGAGTCCACATCCACACGAGCCACAAGGTTGAGGTTCAGGTTTTGGGGAAGGGCGAGGAGCAGCGCAGGCGTGCTGAAAAGAGAATCCAATAAACATGCTTGATAAAAAAAATTAAATGCTAAATGCTTAATATATTGATTGTGGTGGATATGTGGAGAAGTGGTTTTGTTAGCAGACGACTCGGCTTTATATTTTGAAGGTGATGACTGGGTTGACGTACTAGTCCAGGAGTCTCGTCAAAAAAAAATCTGCAAGTTCTTAACACAACGGTTCATCTTCTTCGTGCAGATCACTAATTGGTAGATTAATTATTATTATGAATTAGTACCACGCATCTTATGTGGTCCTCCCAGGTCAACGCAATAATTGTCTTATAACACAATTATTGTCTTGCGTCAAAAATACAGTTTCTTTCTAGATAATCAACCAGTTGATATTTAACACATTACTATAAGTCAGTGGAAGTGGTCCGACGGCTCCTGGCTCGAGCTCCCAAACTGCATTCAGCCCTTACTCCATAACTTGGGCGGTCTCATTAAGTGCATAAAATATTTTATTACACGTTCAACTTTTTTTACAATAAAAAGTGTTTTAAAAATTGCCTAATGCATATTTTCCAAGATGTTTGCAGATAAATTATTAAAGCAATTCAATCGGAATCGTACGAAAAATTTGCAAAGGTGGTGGTTTTACAATTGAAATTCGATTCTTAAAATTATGCAGAAAAAAAAGAAATCTGATGAATATACTGGGTCTTCTTGGTACTTTTGGGGTCATAAAATGTGTGCTTTTTGGGGTCTTAAAATGCAGGAAATTAATAAATATATATAATATTGTTCATTAAATTAAGTACCTGAGCGAGAAGGACGACGCAAGCAACGAGAGCGAACATAGTGGAGGAGGCCATTGTTGAAGTTACGATGTGTAAATAAGTACAAGAGTTACTGTGATATTCCCTTTGAAAAACAGACTTTTTATACGGGACAACTTATCCCGTTTTGGTTGACCCAGACGTGGGCTATCCATCGGCGCTTCGTTTTTCAACACAATCACTTTTGAGAATGTGATACTATTGGAGAGCAGACCCATGAAAACGAGGTGAGACGTAAAACTCATCTTCAAGACTTGAAGACCTCGATTCACTAACGTTTCAAAAGTATCAAAATTACTTAGTAAATTACTTAGTGAATCGAGGTTTTCAGGAAGGTCCATTTCATCCTAACTGACTACATGTCTAGATTCCATTCAAAATAAACTTTTTTCGAGTTTTTTTTGGACGTTTTCGAAGCGAACCGAGGTCTTCTCGAAGTTCCATTTCATCCTAAATGACTCTGTCGATTCTATTCAAAATGACCTTATGTCAAGTTTAGCGGTCCACAATTTTTAAAGCTCGAATTTCCGAACAATTGTCATAACAAAATCCGTTCCAGACCATCTTGAATTTACTGTCAAAAGACACCAAACCTCTACCGACTTGAAATGTTGCACAGACCTTCCTTATAACATGACCCAGTGTCATTTGAAAAATGTAACCCATTATCCCAACCGAAGAAAATGTTAGGAACAATAAACTTAAATTTAGGCTAATTTAGGCGACTTTGACGGGTCTGCAGCCGATCAACTTGAAATTTGGTGAGGATCTTCTTGGTGTGGATAATAGAAAGCCTGAAAGTTTCAAGTCGCTAGGTCTAAAGGGAGACGAGTTATATAACTTCAAACACCCGGTATTTCACACTTCTTCGCCTTATTCAGACAGGCAAGGCTTCAGCCTCTCCACCTTCACCGATTGACTTGAAATTTCGCACGGAGCTTCGTTTCAGCTTGAGACAGAGCCTTTTGAAAGATTTAACCCGTTAACTCAACCCCAAACAATTTTAGCAACAACAAAAAACAGCAATTTCAGGCTAATTTTGTCCACTATGACAAGTCTGCCCTGGGTAATAGGACCACTCGACTTGAAATTTTGCACAGACCTTCCTTATAACGTGACCCAGTGTCGTTCGAAAGATTTGACCCATTATGCCAACCCAAGAATATTTTAGGAACAAAAAATCTAAATGTAAGCTAATTTTGGTCACTTTGACGGGTCCACAGCCAATCAACTTGAAACTTGGTGTAGATCTTCTAGGCGAAACTTCCGTTCTTATCCGTAGATGTGTAGTTATAAAAACGTATCCTTGGCGCCAAGGGGAGATTTCGAAACGGGTATGGTGCCTTGACGTTTTTTTCTCTTTTTAATTGCATATATTTATCAATTTTTACGAAATCTCTTGAAGAAATCTTGAGTTGAGGGGGAGGAGTTATATAATTTCATAAAATAAATAGCATAGACTTCAATCCAATGTGTCGCACGAAAACTAGATGTCTTCTTAATGCGTTGTACCCGGCTATTCTTCCTGCAGATAATGTATTTTGATATACAACTTGAACCTATTTACAGTGGGTATGTCTCTAATATGATGCGGTAGTAACCTTGCGCCTCTATAGTCATAACATTTTTGTTCCCATGAGGTGAAAGGGTATAAATACAAAAATTGTTGTTACCGAGCGAAATCCCCCCCCCCCCTCTTGTGCATAAACCATCAATTTTGGTCATCTTTCCTGTACATAAATCTCTTAAGATTTTGATAGTTGTGGCTTGATCTATCAGCTCGTGAACTCTTGCTTAGTAGGTGAACCCACCTTAAAATCCCGAAACAGCAGTTCGGTTCATAGTTACCTCCTAGGTTTGTGTAGCACTACTTTAATTATGCTTTTCTGCGCCAAAAATAATGGTTATGACATGTCTTTAGTTGGAAGGAATAGGGCGGACGGGGAAATTGGCTATTAACTTTTTCCGACTGCAGTAGAATGATATTTGCTAGGGGTGATTTTTACATGGAGTGTTTTTTGGGGAGGATATCTTATACACGTAGTTCCGAAGGCTCCAATTCTTCGGGCCTCAAAGTTGATTGTTTTGAAGAGGACAAACAAAGTAGACGCTCTTTACAGAAATAGAACATTGAGGTTCATTCACTCGCCATGAGGTTTAACAACTCGTTGAATAATACGGGCGGCTGGGTAACGGAGAACAACAGGTCCGTCGCATAGAGTAACAGAACGACTGGTTCTCCTGTTTCAAGACTCTTGGAAATCTCATATCCTGCGATATATCGTTCGAAGCACAGATTCGATATATCGAACTCATCCAAGCACCTCCGAGCCGTCGCCATCCTGAACGAGCTCAGTGTCCTCCGGAGTTCCATTCATTCCACATAGCGGCTTCCCACTTCCGACCATGAGATCCTTGATATTCGGCGTTCACTTGTCCCGTAAGTCCGACCGTCAACATACCTCAATAGCGTCTGTTTATATTCATCGTCTACGACAATCTTCTATTTTCCTCCAACGTCTTACGATCGGACTGGAAAATGATTTAAATATACTCGTTTCGGCAAAAACCTCCGATGACCCCTCGTTTGATACGAACATAAAGATCCTTTTTATTTTAATTATTATCTCGTGCCCAACCGACCGTGTCCGTACCGTTATCTTAGTTGTAAGATACGGCTGTCAAAATATGGCACACAGCCTCCGTTTTCGTTACCCTTTCGAGTTCGTATTGTCATGCCGGGATTCCCCTGCGATTTGATATGAATCCACTTTTTCCTTATTCATCTTGCGCTCATTCCACTCGGTATAACTCAACTCGCGTTCATAACTGCAATCTCTGAATTGCTCTGACAACTAGTTGTACCATTGCATCTATTTCATATCGTCACCAACAATGATTACAAATGTCATCCATTAGAATGTTCACTCAGGAAGTCAATGGTTGGTCACTACCTATTAGTCCTCGTCTCAATTGTCTTGTAGCAATTGTTTCTTATTCCTTTTGAGGACTTATTTAGCACCTAGAATAGGGCTGCCATATCTGCTCCAGGTAAAGTAGGACAGTGTAAGCTAGAAATCGGGACTTATCGGGACATCCTCAAAAACAAAATCGGGATGAAAATCGGGAGGAGATGAAATAAACACTTCACCAAAATACAATATTTTTGAAAATAGGTGATAATATCATACATATTATATTATATCATATTATATTCCTATTTAAATGGGAAGATTAATTCCTTTCTAATGGAGTATAACGAAAAAATTCATTGCACGTATTTATCTTTTCACCGCCTGAGCGGAGGACATGTCAGAGAGCCATTTAGTTGTCAAGCCATCTGCAATGGAGGACATCTGTTACAGTAGGTACTGCCCTGTTAAAGTAAAACGCCTCAACTCAAAATTCAAAACATAGCAGAAATTCGCCTCAAAATTTTTCACTGAAACCTTTGATGTAAGTTGACTGCAACTCATTATAAAAAAACCATTTTTTGGTGAGATATCGATATGACTTCAACAAATTCAACGGTGGGAAAAAAATCGCAAATTGATCGATTTATAATTGCAGTTAAGGCGATTTCAAAATTTCCAACTTCCGTTTCGGGGTTGTTTGTTTAGGTAAAATGCCTCAACTTGCTCCAGCTTTCAAACCTCTCAATCGTGATCTTTAATACTTTAATAAAGGTAGGGAGGACCTCTCGTAGAAAACCAACATTTTACAAGTTATGAGGCAAAAACTGAAACGAGTCCCAAAATGTCGAGGTTTTTTGGCTCCCAAAAATTGTTCTCATGGATTTAAAAGCTGCAAACTTGGTGTAATACTACTCAAAACTTGTCCTAACAACAAACCAAACCGCTTCAAACACCCAGTGTTTCGCCCTTACATTGATCTTCTTCTTCTCCTGCTTCTTGTCCAGACAGGCAAGGCTACAGCCTCTCCAACTTCGCCGACTGACTTGAAATTTAGCTCAGAGCTTCGTTTAAGCTTGAGACAGAGCCTTCTAGAAATATTAACCCAATATCTAACCAAAGAAAATTTTAGGAACAAAATTTTAGCCGGAAAAACGGTTGGCGGCGGTGATGTCCCTAACTGGTACCAACTATCTGTCGTGCTGAGTATATAGGGCTGGCAGATAGGATTGGATAAGGCATGAAACAGATGGCGGCAGTGAGGTCCCTGGCTGGTACCAGCTATCTATCGTGTTGAGTCTAACGGGCTGGTAGATAGGATTAGCTAAGGCTTGAAACGGTTGGTGGCCGAGATGTCCCCAGCTCGTACCAACTATTTGCCGTGTGGAGTATGTAGAGCTGGCAGATAGGATTAAATAAGGCATAAAACAGATGGCGACAGTGAGGTCCCTGGCTGGTACCAACTATCTAACGTGTTGAGTGTATAGGGCTGGCAGATAGGATTAGGTAGTCCTTACAGCAGATGGCGGCCGTGACGTCTCAGGTCGGTTCCAGCCATCTGAGGCGTTATTATGGCTTGCAGATAGGATAAGGTAGTCCGTCACACTTCATTACCCGCGTCATATGTAACAGATATATGGACAGCGATTCTTAGAACCAGGGGAGGTAGGCACGTGCGACCTTAAGCCCCATCTCTTCTATTCCTCAAGGTCTGGTTGATGTTCCAAGAGCTTTCGCTAAGTGGAACAGAACACGGCATTGGTCATTTGTATCTCACAGATACAAGGCATGTAAAATTGTAAGAATACCTCAATTTTGATTTTGAGCTGATGAGGGATCTTGATTATATGATCACTGCTCCCAAAACTGCTCACCAAGATTCGAAAAATTCTTCCTCAAAATCAAACAAGTGAGGCTTCTAGCACCTCTGTGGCTACTCATGCAACCAAACGTAAGCGTTTCAACTCCTACGAGAAATAACAAGACTCCAAATAATATTTGTATTATAGGTACCAGAAAGACTTGCGGCCAATATTTATGTCTGCAACATTGTGTTTTTGACTCATCATCTTCGATAATGAACTATTGGAATCGAACTGATATTTGTCTCAAAAACGTCGAAAAACTGTGAAAAAGGATGGCTTTTGGAACACTGGATGATTTAAAAAATTCTCTGAATTGGTTCTCAGATTCTCTATTCGAATCCTATTCTAGGATCATTCATTATCGATGATGATAAACCAAAATGACTCCAATATTAGGGAGACCTTTTGGAGGAGAAAGTAACCATGTAATTACCGGGGATTCTCTCAACCTGGCAGCTGAGAGAATCCTTTAGGAAATATAAAATAACTTTTGTACTTCTACTTTATTGATTTTAGCCCTTGCCTATCTACCGAGAAACGAGGGCACTACATTTAATAATACCGTTGAGGTCCCACCTCAGCCTGTAGATGTTACATTTCTGAGTTGGTTATGCGGGGGAAAAAACAGTTGGAAAAGGGAAGTCAATGACAAGATAATGACGCTCTGTCATTCTTATTCCCCTGAAAATGTGGCTTTCTGTTGAAATGTGTTCAAAGATTGTTCCGTTGAAATATTCACGGTTCATCATCCTCAGCTTCCTTTAGTGCCTGGTAACTTCTTGGAACTTCCACCCGTGACGGATCCCAAGATGAGTTTTATCCGCCACCCTTGACTTGATTATACGGAAACGGCAGATCAAAAATTGATCTCCTTACTCCACTGATGAAGGCCGTAGGGAGTTGTGGTGGGGGATAATCACCGCTAGATTGTGAAATTATAGAATCCCTCGATGATTGCACTATGAGGTTCCCCTGTAGAAACTTTTTTTTACTGGCAGAGCGCTCGTTGAGCCAATTCGTGTAGGTAGTTTGCAAAATGTAGTGGAATGTAAAATGAGGGTTGTTAGAGGTAAAATATACAATTTTGTATTGTAAAAAACTGCATCTCAGATGAAGAATACTTTAAAAAAACACCAAAACATGGTTTTCCTCATGCGGCAGCCCTTTACTCGTCAATTCACCAGTGTTTGTTGTATTTACCTCTGGATCGCAGCGACAGGGATAAGGTTCTTTGATATTCCTTTTATATTTGTCACCACAACTCCCAGGTTAACAAGAATAATCTTCATTTTAACAAAAGCTAGTTTACAACGTCAAAAATGGGAGTGCGCTGTTGTAACAACTTCTCAAAAATATTAAGCCGTAAAACGCACAGTCACATTTGAGGCTTACACAGTAAAATAGTCAGAAATTACCAGCACAAATCGATTACCCTTTTGTGTTCGTGGGAATGGTTCAAGTATGTCCATAACAAGTCTCTCAAAAGGTCCACCAATAATAATCTGTTGTAGAGGGGCTGACTTTGTCTGGTGAGGGCCTTTGATCCTTTGGCAGTCTACACATGTCTTTCACGTCTGCCACCATACCTGTCCATACCTGTCCAGAAGTAATGTTGGCAGATCTTGCCTATTGGCTTAATGAAGCCACCCTTAGCACTGTTGTGGCATTGTTTTATGAAAAATGGAATTTGATGTTCAGGTATAATAATTTGTCAGTAGCTTCTACCTTGGGGCTGCTCCGACTTATGAATAACATCTCTCGTTTGTAAGGAGTTCACCGAGACAGCAGTTCCCTGATTTTGGGATCGATAGATGTCAACTCTTCCTGTGTTGGCTTCACTCCTTGTTTTAATCTGGATGCAACCTCCTGGGTTTTGTCTTGCCAGGCTCCTGGCTGCATTGCTTCTGTGCCAATTTAATTCACTTCTTTGATGAATTGGTTCTCCTTACGATCACAGAAAGTACACTGATTCCCAAATGTTCGTCTTGACAGCCCATCAGCGTTTCCATGGTTCTTTCCAGGTCTGTGAACTATTTTGAAAGCATAAGCTTGGAGCTTTTCCAACCACCTTGGTAATTGCCCTTCAGGTCTCTTGAGGGATGTTAGCCAAACCAAATGTGGTGGTCGGAGAGATAATCATGGAAATGTTGAATGCTGATAACTACTGCCAAGAGCTGCAACATTTGCAAGGAAACTAGAGATTTAACAGCTAATAACAACACCCCATCCTGCTCCATTAATATGCCCATTGACATTTCCCCACCTCGCCCCGAATAGTTCCCAAAACCAACTAAATTTGATGGTTGGTATAATACCCAGTTTACCATTAACGCTAATGCTAATAAATGGAATGTTAGGGACATGGGAGAACACCTTGTCGCTTCCCTTTCAGGTCCAATACTAATAAGAGTAGTTCATGATATCCCAAAGTAACATCAAGCAAGCTTTCAAAGATCGTCAGAAGCATTTCAATTAAGATTTGGTTCGGAACGCCTAACCTCTTTACTAGACTCCCAATTACAACAGTCAACGTCAACAATGTACAACGTCAACAATATGTGTTGGTCCCATCACAATACGTAATAATTATCACTTGTTCATTGAGAAAACGTAGAAGAAATATTCCGAGTATGACCGGCCCCTATGCATACACCCGTATGTAATTATTTTCCCTGCTGAGTCTGAAATCGGCCCACGCTAATGAAAAAATAACTCGTTCTGGTATTCCCTGATTGCTACATCGATTTAAACTCGTCCGTTGGGATTCCTCTGACGCAGAGGTTTTGTTTTCCAATTTTCACTCCGAACCGATTTGTTATGTTTCCTCATTGTACCTACACTTGGGCAGACCTACCACAGTACTACATACAACGCTAGATCAGCTCATCGATGTTTTCAAAACACAGCAGCTCATGGAACTAGTCGTGTTGACCTTAAGAGAAGAAATCAACTGAAATGTAACACAGCTTCAACGTTATTTAATTCGTGAGATTATTTCATTATTATTTCATTTCGTTCGCACCAGGAGTTTAAGGTTCGCTTGACTCAACCATTAACCCTAGATTGACACTGCTATTCGCATCAACGGCAACAACACCGTGAGGTAAACATTACCCTATATATCAAAAACTCTGCAAATTCTTGACACAACGGTTCATTATCTTCTTTGTACAGATCACCCTTCTGACTAGATCACTAGGCCTAAATGTCTAGATCCTAAATGTTAGATTACTTAATTATTATTATCAAGTATCACTAATTATTAACAATTTTATCAAGTACCTAGTGAAAATTATTATAATTTATTGTTAGGTACTAATAATTCGTATTTATTATTAATAATAATAATAATAATAATCATTCATTATGATTAATTAATACGATATAATTCTGGGGTTTTTAATACTACGTCGGTAATAATTTTTCTATAAAAGAAGTACCTACCAACAAACATTCGAAATTACCTTCATTTCCGTAGCACGAAACGCACCTCAGAACAACAAACTCGACATCTCTTAAGCCATATGATGTTCCAAAGAGCTTGTTAGTATGAAAATGGACCTGTATTTCAACAGTTTGATTCATGATCGTGTTGTGAGGCACAATCTTTGAGCCGTCATTGTGAACAAACGGCTGGTCATACATAGCTGCGGATGGTCTTAAAAAATTCTACGGAACCAACTCTATCTAAATATGAAATAAAAAACATACCGTTCTATATGAATTTTTCAAGATATGAGATTTTCAAATTTTCAAAATTCGTTTTGAACCCCTTCCCCTTGACCTAGGGTTATGAAAAGTTTCGAGGACCATTGTGGGGTTGGTCGAAACCCATAAAAAGAATTTCGTAATTTTAACTCAACGCTAACTGGGCAAAGTCATACCATAGTCATACCATGTCGTACCAAAATTCGTTTTGAACCCCTTCCCCTTGACGCTCGTGCGTCATAGCTTCTGACGCACTAGTTGGTCTCCTGCCAGCCGTCTTACGTCATACGCTCGTGCGTCATAGGCTCTGACGTACTTGTTGGCCACCTGCCAGCCGTCTTACGTCATACGCTCGTGCGTCATAGGCTCTGACGCACTAGTTAGCCTCCTGCTAGCCGTCTTACGTCATACGCTCGTGCGTCATAGGCTCTGACGCACTAGTGGCATCTTGCCAGCCGTCTTACGTCATACGCTCGTGCGTCATAGGCAATGACGTACTTGTTGGCCTCCTGCCAGCCGTCTTACGTCATACGCTCGTGCGTCATAGGCTATGACGTACTTTTTGGCCTCCTGCCAGCCGTCTTACGTCATACGCTCGTGCGTCATTGGCTCTGACGTACTTGTTGGCCTCCTGCCAACCGTCTTACGTCATACGCTCGTGCGTCATAGGCTCTGACGTACTTGTTGGCCTCCTGCCAGCCGTCTTACGTCATACGCTCGTGCGTCATAGGCTCTGACGTACTTGTTGGCCTCCTGCCAGCCGTCTTACGTCATACGCTCGTGTGTCATAGGCTCTGACGTACTATTTAGCCTCCTGCCAGCCGTCTTACGTCATACGCTCGTGCGTCATAGGCTCTGACGTACTTGTTGGCCACCTGCCAGCCGTCTTACGTCATACGCTCGTGCGTCATAGGCTCTGACGTACTTGTTGGCCTCCTGCCAGCCGTCTTACGTCATACGCTCGTGTGTCATAGGCTCTGACGTACTATTTAGCCTCCTGCCAGCCGTCTTACGTCATACGCTCGTGCGTCATAGGCTCTGACGTAATGGCCCGCCGGTCGCTTGTGTTCTGACGTGATCTGAAGGAAAGGGTGAATCAAGGGAACAAATTTTTCCCGTTTCAGTTCATGTGCCAAAGCAAAGACATGAAAATGTCAAAAAAATATGTAAATAGGTACCTAAGCCCAACTGTAATGGTAATTTTCTGACAATGAGTTTTCGACTATTGTTTTCATACCTTTTTACTTAAGTACTTATTGCAATTTGAGACTGATAATGAGCTGTTTGCAAATAAAAAGTCTGATAACTACTTTATTACATCTTATTAATCTATTTTCAATACGATATAATTTTCAATTTAATTAATACGATATAATTCTGGGGTTTTTAATACTACGTCGGTAATAATTTTTCTATACAAGAAGTACCTACCAACAAACATTCGAAATAACCTTCATTTCCGTAGCACGAAACGCACCTCAGAACAACAAACTCGACATCACTTAAGCCATATGATGTTCCAAAGAGCTTGTTAGTATGAAAATGGACCTGTATTTCAACAGTTTGATTCACGATCGGGTTGTGAGGCACAATCTTTGAGCCGTCATTGTGAACGAACGGCTGGTCGTACAAAGCTGCAGATGGTCCTAAAAAATTCTACGGAACAAACTCTATCTAAATATGAAATAAAAAACATACCGTTTGATGGGAATTTTTCGAGATATGGAATTTTCAACATTTCAAAATTCGTTTTGAACCCCTTCCCCTTGACCTAGGGTTATGAAAAGTTTCGTGGATCATTGTGGGGCTGGTCCAAACCCAGAAACCAAATTTCGTAATTTTAACTCAACGCTAACTGGGCAAAGTGCCTCGGACGGCGTACGGCGGACGGACGGATTTTTTTTTATTCGATTTTCTGAATCTACGTATCTTGAAACGTAAACCAACAAATTTTGAGGGGGGGTTAAAATTTTTTTTTCTTTGGGCGATTCCAATGGTTCGAAGATAATAAACCAAAACTGAAGAAGAAAAAAATCGTTCGGACTTTTTTTGTGCAATATCAACAAGTGAAATATTTATTGAAATTCAAAAATTTCCCCGGTCTTCGAGCTGCAAAAAATTATTCTCAATAAGAAAAAATACTGATTGATTTCAATATGGGTTTGGTAGTAATCACCGGGTGAGGGAGTAGGGAAGTTTTGTATTGGCCCCTCGTGAATACTCCCGTTGTGATATTTTCATACATACGACAATCGTATTATCTCAACTGAGTGCGAAAGTTGGTTATTCCGTCACAGAAATGATCGTTGAGGTAGATCAAACACGCGATATCCAACCATCCGTACTCGGGAGACCAGCTCCTTCCCGATCTCTTCCTACTCCTATGACTCAAGGATGAAACATAATTTTATATCATTGTCGTTTGTTGTGTTTCTATGTCAACGAACCTTGTAAACGTGAAGACGTTGCACAACCCGCTTGAGGAGACGTTTTTCCCCTTTAGTGTGCTCGATACATAAAAGTCTCCTTAACTGCTTCATGAAGTGAAAACGAAAAGGAATAATGATGTCTTGGGAAGATTTCACGTTTTTTCGCTTGGTTAGTGACTTCTATGGTTATCAAGGCTGAATTGAATCGTTATTATCCGGGGAACCGGTACCTAATTTGCATACCGTCGCTCGCATCTCAACGGCGCAGGTCGCTTTCGAGACCGCGCATTTCAACCGTCTCGCGACTCCTGCATCTCCGGAGTGCGAGGTTTTCTTCCGTTCGACGAAGTCACGGTGCAGTTGACGGAATGAAAGAACTGTTTAGAGAATTTTCGAAGAAAAGGAAGCTATTGTTCTCGGTCTAAAAATTTTAAAACTCGAATTTCCGGAAAAAAATTGCATACCTACCGAAATCAGTTCCAGACCATCCAGAAGACACCAAAAATCATAATATGACACACTTGAGATGGTAACGTTGTGTAGTCGAATACGGTCTGGTTGCTTTTAGGTATGGTTGGTCTGGGAGTATGCCCATGTATCTGTGAAGAAACCGTACTTAGTTATTCGAAGTGAGTCGAGATGTTTTCTCCCAACCGGGACGTGGGACGAGAAGAAGGAGAAATAGAATGTGTATACATATCTGATGTTCATGTGTATATAAATATAGAATGTGTATATAAATATCTGATGTTCACCCAAAAAATTAAAGTCTGACATGTGACACATCATTTTAAAGGTTTTTACACGCTTAATACGATCGTGAAGTCAGAATTGCGATATCGTATTTCGTTCTCAAACGTGAGTACTTTGAAGATGAAGAAACGTGGTTGATCCTTGATATATTCTTCACGGTTAGTCTGCTCTAATCTGATAACGGAAAGAGATATCGCCATTCTGACTTCACCGTTGTGTTTAGAGTTGAAATGTCCAACATCTGAGGGGGGTTTTGGTGAGGTTGGGGGGGGGGGGGGGGGTCAGAATTGCGACATCTTACTCCGCTCTCAAACTGGAGCACACTGAAGATGAAGAAACGTGGTTGATACTTGAGAGGTTCTTCATGGACATCATGTTCTTTAATAGAGACATTTTACATAAAACCAATTATTTATTTGAAAATTCGCTCTTATAGCCATGCTGCATGACTTTGGATTTTTTTTTTTTTTTTTTTTTTTTTTTTGCTTTTGTGTGCCAAAGTAAAGACAAGAAAATGTCAGTATTTCATTTCATGACGCATTTCATCACAGAATACCTCTACTGACAAATTCTACGGAAAACTGAAATGACTGTCGGATTTGGGTCAGTCAGGTGCCCGTTCATGGCAATGAATACGTCTCAACCTCTTGCATAATAAAGTAGAACGCGCTTTTGTTAAACCGGTCACGTTGAAATTTGACTAGAACATTCAAACCGGCGTAGAAGCCCTTTTGTATTAGCTATTCAATAACAGACGCTCACGCTTTGGCTGTCGCGAAATATCGTTTGTCTGATGTTGTGAATAGGTGGGAGTTTTCTCCAGTTTCTGTTATGATTTTCAAAAGCCTTTGTATATGCGGACTTTTGTTGTTCGGATTGGTACCAGGAAATCACAAAGGGACCTTGTGTCATTATATTTTAAATTGCCGATTTCAGAGTCCCGACTGAAGGAGCCATGCGATAACCCTGCAAGTTTACAAGTCCTCCGAACAGCTGTTGTCTTGCCACGGATTCCTTTATGCCTTTTATTTTCGTAAACTTCCCAAATCCTCTATACTGAAATGAAATGAAGCTTACTCCACGAGAAAGAAAATATAACAACCTAGAATGACTTAGCAGCATGAATAATAAAGGTAATGATGGGGAGATGTTCTCGACATCTCCCCATCATTATTCTTACTGACGATCAACACAATGTCATCACACACACTTATAAATGGGTCATTCTCAGCAAAACGTAAATCTCGGCTTCCAGTGCAATTTGACCTGTTCAAGTACCTCTTATTTTCAAAACAATTTTTTTTTTTTTGCAATAGGTATTTTTTTTTTGCTCTTCATGGTCCATATATTTTGAAAAATGTAAAGTTTTTATTTTCACTCGAAATTTTGAATTAATACCGAAAATGTCAATGGATCACCATGTCCCCAGCATAAGCTTGCCCCTCTATAATGTTTCTACCTATTTCAGTTAAACGTTTACCAGATCTTTTCCCCACCAACTTCTCAGATAGATTCAGTAGTTTCATGTCAGCTAAAATATGCCAACACCGAATCACCAGGGAAAATAGTCAGCTCAGTATTGGCCGAAAATAATGTACAGACGATCAGGAAGAAACTTCTGTTTGGAGATATGCTGTGATTTATGTCAATAATTGTTTCAAATTAATAATTTGTTAATTGATAACTGTCATTGTGTCACGGTTCAAGTCAATGGTTCACCCATCCATGTCATTGGTTCACATTATACTTTATTTAATTATTTTTAATTTGAAAAATAAGCATGCTGATGTGCTGCTGGTAATTTTTTTCTATTAAGTGTTCATTGACAAAAGTACCACAAAAAACTTGGGCCAAAAAAATGACTTCAGAAATTTTTTCAAAGAAGCCAACCAGATTTACGGTTTTTTTACCCAAATAGTAAACATGAACGGTCCTTGGATAGTGGAACTACCCCACTTAATGGAACACAGTTCCGTGCTGAGTGGGGGAATTTAGTACGAAACGCGAAAATTCAAAAAACTCTTCTTCTGTACATTCACATCTAAGTATTATATACCTACCTATATAATATATACATTTTAGCATTTATATGTGAACATATTATAGCATTTCCAAGTCAAATTCAAGATTTTCCAAACCAAATTCAAGATTCTCTGCTGTTAATAGCACAGATTGTGCCAATTACGTCGTGGACATGATAATGAAGCGGTCTGACGCTATAGCTGGCAATGACTTCCATTAACATTTTTTGTAAGTAGTGTTGTTCTGATAAGTAAGAGGTTTTTGTATTAATTGATTAGATTGTTGGGGCCTAACGATTTTTGCTTCTTATCCACCAGGGAGAGCATCTTAATTATTCTTTTCCACTAAATATATACGGTTTATTACTCTGCTTTATTCTCACTTACCACATCTCAAATCATGGTACAAAAATTATGGCTCATTAAAATGTGAATAAATTCATTTGTAAAAAAAAAAAATCTTGAGTGGTTTGGAAAATATTGATTTTAGTATGGAAAATATTGATTTTGGTATGGAAAATCGTGAATTTGGTTTGGAAAATCTTGAATTGGACTTGCTAATGCTATATAATATATAGCATTATTAATATATTATATTACATCGTTTGGAGGCGAGTTACTACGCATACGTGCTAAAAAATAAATGTTCGTATTCGGCGTGACCCTTTGTAATTAACCAAGTGAAAATTTAGTAATGGAGCCTGAGGCAGAACACCTGTAAAAATGGCAAACTGAAATATATATGACGGCAGTT
This sequence comes from Stenodema calcarata, assembly GCA_963920205.1. NCBI lineage: Eukaryota > Metazoa > Arthropoda > Insecta > Hemiptera > Miridae > Stenodema > Stenodema calcarata. The sequence continues at coordinate 20,390,362 of OY986054.1, forward strand.
GCTCTTCAAGCGGGAATGAGGAATTATATTCCGAGTGGTCTCTCGACAAAACACAATAATAACAATAGTAAGTACACAATAGTAACACCCAGGTAGCACGCAGACGACACTCTCTCCTACAATAGATAGGTAAAAGAATTTAGCATTAACGGCTGGCACGTGTGTATCCTTAAGTCATGCTGTACTACGCTTAAAGACCTAGAAAACGCTGTTCTCACTCCTCCATAAAACCTCGTAATCACTTGAACATTACACAAAAGTAGTTGGAGAAAACTGTGTTCTTGAAGTTCATATTTTTAGCCCATCATATCTAAATACTAAAAAATGAAACCTGTAAACAAATTATGTTTATTAACAGTTCTAGCTTTGGGTGCGCTTGGGAAGCCACAGTCAAGGACCGTCAAAGAAGACCACCCGGAGAGATTCAGTGAATTCGATATGAAACTCACAAAGGTACGTCTCTTCGTTTCAATGAAAGACAGTATTTCAATGGGGGTGCACCAGTTGCGCGCAAATCGGGATGAAATGGGATTATAAATTTGAACCAGTTGCGCGCGGAACCGAGCGCCAATTATGTAAACATATCGATGCTAGGTACATTTTCGATGCTCAGACATTCTCCTTCACTCAATGGGCATCTGCGACGGTAGAATCAACGAGAAGGAGTCATTCCATGCAAATTTGGCCATTCTCTTCAACATCAGCGAACTCCCATTTGCACGACTAGGCTACCATTTCCTGCATTTCATAAAAATTATATTGGCATCATGAGATGTTTGTGCGTAACTTCTTGCTATTCTGTTGAATAGCAGCAAATACCTCCTGAAATCGTGTAACAACTCAGTTACACGATTTCTCGTGATCGACATCTGTGATTCATACCACTAACTAAATGGGTACATTTGGCTCTTACAGCTCAATCCTTTGTTAGGTACTTATTTGAAAGTATGTTCTTCCTTGTCCTAACAAGATGTTCAAATTACATTGAACATCGATCATTCTGCAATTCTCGTCTGAATGATGAAAAATCAGATCTGAGATCTACGATTACGTTGCTCGGGTACTTTTGCATGAGATTCGTCGACTAATCATATTTGAACTTCATCTCAGAGATCTGTTAGTGAAGTTTGTCTATACTAGATACTAATTACATGAATGTTATATGCTTTATTTAGCTCGTAGCGGCGCGAGAGAAGTCTAACGTAGTTCTGTCGCCGATAAGCGTCAAATTAGTTTTGGCTATGCTTTACGAAGGAGCAAGAGGCAACACAGCCAAAGAGATCCAGCAAATTCTTGATATCAAGGACTCAAAAGCCATTTCAGCCAATAGGCTCTCCATTATCCTTCAATCCCTACAGGTAAGCGAACGTGAATTTCGTATATCACTTTTAAACTCGTACCCACTACACTAAATACCTACTCCTGTAGCTACTCTCTTATCTTTATAATGGTTTGCTGAGTGTCCCTGGTTCCCGGTCTATGAATATAGACTGTATATCCCTCTGGGTGGGAATAATTGCCTAACCTCCCCGGGAACAAGGGAGCTCAGCAAACCATTCATTAGATTGTAGCAGAGCGTGGTTGGTAGGTGCGTGCTGGCTTTACCCCCTATCAGTACCTCCTCCGCTATTTTTTTAAATTTATGAGGAGCTTTCCCACAAGGGACTCCTATATAAGGATCATACCCATTTGCGTATAAGCATTTATGTTGGCATTATTCAATTTCTTTCTCTTCTCCAATCTTCTACATTCTAATTTTCTATGCTTCTATAAATCTTTGGGTAAACTTCTATTTTCAAATTTCTGTATTTCAATAACGTCCCTGCCAATATCCATGCTTGTAAGAGCATAGTTCTCCACAAGTAATAAATTTGCAGTAGTACCATTACGATGGAGTCGTACCATACCTTGGAGTTTTCCAGTTGTTCTTCCTGGATTGGAACTCCATACTACTTTTTTCCCATCTACAACAGCATGGCATACCAGGTGTTATTTGAAGGTGGGAGTGTAATAATTACAATTATTGTTTGCTGAGTGTCCCTGGTTCCCGAAGTTTTGGTTCAACCGCTTGGAGGATAGCCAGGTCTGTGAATGCAGACTGTATATCTCTCTGGGTGGGCATAATTGTCTAACCTCTACTGACACTGACTGTTCTATTACTGACTTGATATCACCAATAATTATTGTTGTTGTCGTCATGTACAAGTAGTTTCTTATATTCCCGTTTTCGTGTATTTTAGTTCTTTCACACCTCTCACAACGCCATATTCTTACAGTGCTAGAGACCGTATAAACAGCACTGGTTGCATTGTTGAAGCGAATTACTTTATTGTTGTTCAATTCTTTTAATAGGAAATTTAAACTTTTGACATTTCCAATGTTGCAAGAATACTCAGATGACAGTGGTATGTACTTATAAAATGTTGTGTGAATTTCACCTAGATGAGATATTGGGAGGCTTTCATAAGTGAAGCTCCTCGACCAAATTAGATCAATTGTGTCTTCCTTGTAATTAGAGCTCCTCTGTGAGCTCAAGCTGTTTTACCAACATCCAGAGCCCATTAGATTCCGTGTGCAGTTTTCGGGTTCAAGTTTTTCATTACCCAGGCACAGAAAACGGGATCTTGCCATCCCTTCATTTTTGAGCCACAACCAACACTCACTGTCCTCGGCCACCCCGATCTTGCAGAAATGCTGTTGGAGTTGGCAGTGTCCAGTCATTAGGTCTACCGTTATCCTTAGCATGGTGCAGCTGCGGTTGAGTAGGTCTGCCGTAGCTGCATGCGAGGGTTCTCTTATGAATATTTTCGCTCGCCTCTTACCTGTGGATCTATCCCATGAGGCTTGAGTTTCTGATAGCAGCCACACTTTTATGGTGCTTTTCCTGAGGCTTTTGGATACCCCATAGTAGGGTTCGGGTCCAATGATGACAATATCTGACCCTTTTTGGCCAGTGTATCCGCCTCCTCATTCCCCCTCAGCCCTCAATGCCCCGGCACCCCATGCCAAAGTGACATTATTCGAGTCCGATATGTTGTCCAGGGCATTCTTCTTGTCCATCACAATCCGTGATGTTACTACAGGAGAGCTTTCGGAACAGATTGCCACTTTCTTACTTTTTTGCCACTTCTTAGGTTTAGCTTTCTGATCTCTATAGTACAGTGCTCAATAGCAATCGTTTTGGCCTAAAACACTGTGGCCTACCTTTTTAGTGTATTTAGATTGTTCGTACACACCCGCTCCAGTGCCGCTAGACTTTTTGGAGCAGCCTGTGTACCAGATTGAGTGAACAGGCTCTGGAATCTATTCTTTCCCACGCCTCCCTTTCGGGAATGCAGTAGTGGCATATCATCATTAGGCATACCCAGTATTGGGTCTGCTTGGATTTCCTCCCTCAGTTTCCTCTGCATTGAATCATGTCCGGATATTATTGGTGATTGTCCTTGCATGAGTCGGCAGATGGTCTGCCTAACTGTACACTGCACTTATTTTTGTAGTGGTGGAAGATTGAGTTGAAAAATGTGACCTAAGGTTCCTTTTCTTTCAGGCGTCGAACAAAGGCTACGACATTGCCGTAGGAACTAAAATATTCATTGACGACGAAGCTAAGCCAACTGCAGGGTTTGAACAAAGAATCAAAAGCTTGTACAACGGTTCCATCGAGAGTATCGACTTCCAAAAAACTACGGAGGCAGTGTCGAAAATCAATGCTTGGACCAAAACTGTGACGAGAGGCCACATCAAGCACTTACTATCAGAAAGCAAGTTTCTACTTGTCTACTATTAGAAAATATGCTAATTGTAAGTATAATAGGGTGACATCGACGTTAATAGCAGGGGCGTTCTCTGTCCCAGCTGTCAACAGTCGTTCGATATGTTGATAAACGTGGTTGTCTCCAAGAAAAGTTTTTTGGTTTGCAGGGTTTAAGAAACGTATACCTACTGGCTGTTTGCAGGGGAACTTTATGAATTATATGAATTTTATGAAATAATATACAATTCCTTTGAACAAACAGCTTGCTAAGAACTGCTTCACTTTTTCCTTTTTTGGGTGAGAGAGTTAGAAAGTGTGTGTGTGGGTCTGTGTGGGGGGGGGGGGGGGGATTTGAGTGCGGTACCCCATTGTCCAGAGCCACGCTACGCTCCTGGTTAATAGTTTTCTGATGTTCTCCGTGCATTGATTGATGTTATCGTGTTGGGAGAACAGTTTTGTTCATCTCCATCCCTCGAACACGCCGAACTTGATTGGAAAATGTCTTCCGGACCTTTGATGATGTAGAGAGTTAAAGTTCAGATGAAGAGTGGGTTTAACAACGTATTGTTTGTAAAGTTAATTTATGGGTTCTAATGGGCTACTGTTTAGGAACTAGGTGCATAGTGGTGGCATCATTAGGAGGTAGAGGTACCGTGTTGAGTTAGTAGGTCGGTGATTCATGTAAGTTCCACAATACGAGACCCAAAAAGCAATTTACATTTAGTTATCTCACTATTATGGTGCTATTATTTCATTAGTCTATTCAAGTAATAACTCCTTTCATAGTTCGGTTATTATTTAAGGCGCGATAGTTATTTAAAATCATTTTATATCCTTCTATTAATTTATTGTTTCTTGATTTTGGTTGCATAAGAATACAAAATTATTAATTTATAATTGCATTGCTATTGTGACAACTCTATTGCGAACTGACGCAAATTAATAAATACTGAGAAAACCAAACAATTAGAACGAGTTACGAAAGTTGTGAAAAGTATAGTCCAATGTTTGATCTAATTCACCAATTTATTTTAAATGGCCTCAAGGATGTCAGACCAGACCTGTAGAATATAAAGGTGGGCTTACACGCTACGAGATTGACAAATTTATTGCTCCGATACTGTTTATACGCTTGGATAAATTTTAACGATTCCTTGTCATATTCGGTAGTCGCCATCTATGTGTAGCTATGTTTCCATGATGTTTAGTGAGAAAAAAGGGAAACATCTCGAAATCCAGATCTAAGTGGAGCCGCGAGTGGTTACTGAAGAAAAGAAAATTCTCTCATGTGAAGTTATTGCAAGAATTGTGGAATGAGCCAAATGAATGGCGAAATCATTCGAGGATGAACGAGGGGACTTATCTTGAGTTGTTAAGCTTAGTTTCTCCGTTTATTGTGAAACATGATACTGTAATGAGACTCAGCTACCTTACGATTCCTTGCCACCAAAAGAGCCTTGAAGGACATGGAACATTCAGCTGCCATTTCTAAACCAGCTCTCAGCTCAATAATCCAAGAACACAAACTGAGTTACATTGTAGCGAGAAATAGCTGCAACCTGATAACACGTTCAGACATGTTACGATTCTCCGAAATTGATCAGTGCCCGGACCTACCATCCAACCTAACTCCAACTCCGATAAATCGCTACGATGTCCTGTTTACACACAACTATCAATTGAAACTAATCAATCGTTGCGATATAAAGCTCGCATTTTCTTATTTCAAATGGGAACCCCATTTTTTATTGCAGATTCGGATCCTACGTCAAATTTCATGAACTTTTTACTTTGACAACCTTTTTTTTTTGGGCGCACCCAAGAGCGTCCAGAAGCGCCCAAAGATGGACTAACCGCGTTTGTTCTTAATTTCGATAAGACTGAAATCCACCAGTGTGGCACATGAAATTTCATTATTTTTAGTCACTGACGTGGCGATATCAGTTTTTTTATTGGACTTGATTAAACTGGGATTACAGTCGGAAACATGGTAGTTTCTAATGAAAATCACCTTATTCGGGGGTAGGTATCTAAATTATCTTGGTTACAAGAGAACTGGCAATGGTTATAAGAGAACATCGTTGCCCGTTCATGCCAATGAATAAGTCACTTTTTTTTTTATTGATTAACAAGCAGTGATGATGAGTTTCACCTTAATTTTGGAACTATCATTATGTAGGTAGGTACTTAGACTGTAAACATATTGTGTACTGTTGTAACCCGCTCTCGTCGACTTTGTTACTTGTTACAGTTCTCTGCTGAAAATGATTTAATTATTTCTCTGGTTCCTTTCAAAAGTGTATTTTCCAAGGAGCTGAGAGGAAAATTAGACGAGTAGGCTGAATGTATATGACGATTTTAACACCCCTGAGTAACACTAACATTCACTAAGATTGTGTAAAGGTCGGTTAACTGTACCGCTCTAGCTCCCAAACTCTCTTTGAGAACCTGAACTGCATAATGCCGTTCCGTTATCATCTCCTTACAGTTGATTCGAAAGAAAGCACGGTGCTCCTTCTCGTCAACGCCCTGTACTTCAAAGGCCTTTGGGAGAACCAGTTCCCGCTAAACCAAACAAAAGAAGACAATTTCTTCGTCGATGGAGTTTCCCCAATCAAAGTACCTTTCATGAACGCCGTTCACAATCTCGACTATGTAGAATCTGGGGAACTAAAAGCCTCTCTCGTCAGGCTTCCTTACCAGGTGAGTGGTTCATCAAATATGCCCTAAGTAATACCTATTTTGTTGTACTTGGTCTTACAATAAGGAGTTACTCGAACCCAAGAATCAAGAAGAACACGGAATTTTACATTAGGTATCTCGTGAAGAAGGTTGTAGTTTTCAGTTTTATCTCACCAAAACAAAACCTACATAACTTGCACACTTTCTTGTGTGATCCTTATATAATATATATATATATTACATTATAATATATATATTATTATCATTTCTATTTTCAATGTAAATAAAATTACACATATTAAATTTCCTTATTCTTTGAATTGTGAACCACTCTGTTATAAACTGAACTTATTGGTTGCAGGGTGGAAAATTCGCCATGTACATAATGCTTCCCTTCGAAAAAACAGGGCTAAACGACTTAGTCAAAGAAATGTCTGCGGAAAAAGTGAGGAAGGCCGTAGGTGATATGCAGCCGATTTCAGTTCAAATGAAACTTCCAAAGTTTGACTTCGAATTCTCCGCTAGTTTGGCCCCAGTCCTGAGAGAGGTAAGCCATAAACACTAGTAGATGTACAACTTAGAGCTTTGGTCTCAAACTTCGTAATAAGTACCAGCATTGTTTCAGTTGGGTTTGAAAGACATGTTCTCCCCTAATGCTGACTTGAGTGGGATTGCTGAATCCAACAAAGATTTGGTGGTTTCGAACGTGATACAGAAAACTGCTCTGGAAGTCAACGAGCAAGGAACCGTTGCTGTAGTCGCCACAAGTGAGTCTATTAGTTATATTCCAGTAAGTATATTAATTATATCTACCTTCCTCATGATATAGTAATCATACCATATTGTATGCAATTCAACCGGATGTTGAAACTATTTTTTTCGTGGTCGACTTATATCGTTCACTATTGAAAACCGCACGCAGTTTCCCCAAAATCCGCGATGGTTGTGACCAACAAAGAAGAACAAAATACAGTAGATGCACTCGGACCTTATCATCAACAGACGAACAATTCCCATGTTCTTTCTCTCTCCTCATATGAAACCCACGACCCCTTCATATCCACGACTCCTCACTTATGCAATTATTTTTTTTTGTTCAAACATGGAACATGTTTTTACTGGTGTGATTCGGTTTGGAAGAGCGTGGTCGTCCTGTCCACCTTAAGCCACGGCCCCACCTCCTTGCCTCTTCTTACCTCTCTCTAGGGCTTGAAACGGGACCTTACCAGTCCTTCAAAGTACCTCCTTGTGTTTCTCTCATGTTCGGGTGTGGGGTTGTTCACTTGTGTCAAGTCATTGTGGGTGTGAAGTGCGAGTTGAGTTACGCGCATTAATGAGCATTGATTTTCTGCCACTATGTTTCCTCTATTATTATGATTTCATTCTACAATAAATGTACTATCATGAACACAAATTTTAATGTCTATATGGTACAAAAAGGTAAAGAGCTTCATAAAAGCTAATGTCGTTTGCTCAGAGGATGGCGTTTCTCTCTCGTGCATATTTTGTGCAGTCGAGTATTAGATGTGATAGGGTCTCTGGCTCACGGCAAACATCGCGATACTGTCGCTTCTTCCAGTTGTGTGAAGATAGGCTTTGGATTCGCATTGTCCTTTTCGCAATCTTACCCTCGTTTTGTAAAAAGCTTTGCTTTTTCCAGAACTGTGTACTTCGCTTTGTTTTTTCATGGCTTCAGAGAAACTGTCGGGTGCATGACTTGTAGTTTTCTCCACATGGATAACTTTCATCATTAGCATTTTGATATTGTATGGAGGTCCGTTGTGGAGTATACTGGACCTTGAACATCTATGGACGCTTTGTGGCTTGTTTTGCATCTGAGTCCACCAGCTCGTTCTCCACTATATCACAGTGGCTTGTCCCTCAGATCAGTTTGAATTGCTGCCCTAAGGCCTGTAGAGTCCCAAAAGACTTGATGATTTCATCTTCTAGAAGGCTTAGGCTCCAGCTTGGGCTGACACTCTGTTATTTCAGTAACAGGCGCTATTTAAGGCGCTTAGTGGTGGAAAAGAGTGAAGCGAAACGTCAAGCCAGTGCCCAATTCAGATTAGAAGATTTTGCCTCCATCCTCACAGCTGAGCTCGTCTCGTGACATATGCTGCACAGACCAAGACAGGCACTGGATTTTCCTCACAGACTTCGATTACTTATCTCTTAAAAACTTCTTGTAAGCTCAATAACTGCGATAACCTCGTACCATGTCGATCTCCGAGACACAAGGTAATCACAGATTCTAATTAGGTATCATAAAATAGGTTACTATTTAGGCTTCTAGAGGGCACAAAAGTGATTTCCCGTCGAAATGTACCTTCAGTAGATAAAATACTAGGTGGGTTTTCATCACTCGGAAAATGAAAGAAGAAAAAATTACCATACATTCCCATGGCGATTCACATTTAACATTACGATACTGTCAAATACGTATTATACCCACGTACCACATCATAATCACACAAGTATTGCTAAGGGTTCACTTCGCTATTATACTAGTACCAAGCTCGTATTATATTTCAAACCCCAAACCTTCCGATCCACAGGTGTCGATCTGACCAGCAAATTCGGAGAGCACATCGTTGATTTCGAGGCGACTCACCCGTTCATCCTGTACATCGAGGACGAAACGACCAACACCATCGTGTTCGTGGCCCGAATCGCCAACCCTGAAGGGTCCGGCAAACCCATCGTGTCTGCAGCAGCGGCTCCTCCGGATCACACGGGTAAAATCACTGGCTGATAAGTCATCACCAACCTGCATGCCGCTCAAACTGTGAGCCTAACTGTGGATTTTCGTTTGCCCAGCGGTTTAAACTGGACCCTACGGTGCAACATGTCAGTGCTGAATGTTCCTCCGGTGCTGCTCTACATCTCCCTAACAGAATGAATGGTTTAGCTTCATAACCAACTAAACCACAAACTAAGAACATTCCATGACAAAATTGTGAATAACATGAGTCCTCTTCTTTTTGTCGTTATTGCCACGATTTACAAAACATCTGGCAAACCCACTACGGTATTTACACTTCACTCGTTTCTGTGTCACACCCACTTCATTCATTCCTCGCTTTCATTTATGACCCACAGACGCAAGAAATACATCACGAACACAAATACACATTACTGCTAATCTAAAAAAATGCGTCTAGTCTGTGAAAGTCATGTTATGTTTACAACATTGACTATTTACAACACAAAACCACTCATACAAAGACTACAGCTTACTGAACAACTTGGAGATCTATTTATTGAATAATTTATTATTCATCCTCTTTATGGAATTATATTAACGGACAAGTAAAGATGAACCTTTACCTTACTTTTAATAAGAAAAAACGGAATCTGTATTAATTGAATAATGTTGACATCTTAGAATTTACTATATTAATAAATGTTATTTTGTCTCACTGGTCCATCAACTAATTATTTTCCCCTTCCGTAACCAACTAACAAGGTTAACTTGAAATTGGACCGTCTGAAAAATGTGTCTTCCAAGTGTTTTTAGAACGAACAGTGAGTACTTGACTGACGAAACGAATCATGTTTGAACCAGTTAGTTAACATTGGGGATGTGACGATCCAGCTTCAGCCACGGAACCTAATCTCACTTGAAGCTCATGTGATATCTCACCCTTCGTTTTGTTCCTCATTGACGTCATTCATTTGCTTCCATCGTCATTCCTAAATAAGCTACCACGATATATTTTGCTGTAAACGAAATTTCGCACGTTTCTTAAAATAATCCTGACTTACAAATCCGCAGTCATGCAGCATGACTATAAGGGCGAATTTTCGAAGAAATAACTGGTTTTATGTAAAATGTATCCATTTTATTGGAGTAATACGATGTAATGTTTTAATGGATGTAATTTGTAGATTTTGTCAACGCTGAACACGATAGTGAAGTCAGAATTGCAATATCTCATTCCGTTATGAGATTAGAACAGATGAAACGTGAAGAACATCTCAAGTAATAACGACGTTTCTTCACCTTCAAATTGCTCCAGCTTGAGAACGAAATAAGATATCGCAATTCTGACTTCACCATCGTTTTCGGCGTAACAAAAACCTTTAGCATGAGGTGTCACATGTCAGACTGTTTCATTTTGGGAATTTATGGGAAACCCCCCTTGGAGTGGCCCATTCTGGCCATCTACGAACTTAGCCAAGACAGATTTTTTGTAAAATTTGAACGTTTTATCTCATTTCTATCGGGAGTTATCGTCTGGAATGACTAATACATATGATTTCTTGTGTCTTTTGGCAATGAATTCAGGATGGTCTGAAACGGATTTAAGTATAAACAAGTTTCGGAAATTTAAACACTTTGGACCGAGAACAATAGCTTCCTTTTCTTCGAAAATTCGCTAAAAGTGGTTCTAATTCAGAATGTCTCACATGAAATATGTTTTGCATGTTACTGACTCCCGTAGTTTCAAAATGGTTGTTTGTCGTAAAATCCGATTACGTTTGCTTAGCTGTATGTAGCTGTCGTAGTAGCGGATATCAGTATTGAGTTACTTCAGAGCATTCTACCTACATGTAGGAAGAACTGTGATTTGAGTTGTAGCCATTAAGATCAAGGAATGCCTGGAGAAGGATTTACTTTTAGTTCCTGTAAGTATTTCATATGAAAATTTGCTTAAAATCTTTCAAAAAACAGCAAAAGGTCGTGATTTAATTATATCTGAAATAAAAATAATTGTAATATCAAATGCAATTTTGTTCCCGTCAAGATATGCCCATTTATGCAGGAACAGGGACTGAGAAGGTGAATAGATTCTAGTTTCCTACGAGGGAAATGTGGTACCCTTACACATGTAGGTACAAGGGTAACCTTATAGGTACTTGTACATGTATAAGGGTGACTTCAGTCTGCTAACCGTACTCAGGTATAAGGGTAACCATAAAATCTAGTTATACGGTAACTTTACCCCAGCGGTCCGCAACCAGGGTGCCGTGAGACCCTTCTCGGGCTACCGCAGGATTTAAAGTATATTTAAGTAGGTAGGTATTATATAAATATACAAATTATCTGTAGAAGAATTTGGCTAGGGTACCAGTAATTTTGCAGAAGTGTGGAGCAATGACCTGGCGTTTTACCATCGATTCATTGTTTAGTAACCATGCCATACCGTGCATTAACTGCGTACGAATATGCACAGATGGTGCGCCAAGTATGATCAGCTGTGTCAAGGGCTTTGTAACGTTTGCAAAAAAGAAGAACCCGAGCCTGAGGTCCAACGGAGAATTTGCGTCAATTTTTATTCATTTATTTATTTATTTTATTTATCTTCTTTGTGCAGATCACCCTTCTGTCTAGATCTATTTGCGCGGTAATTCTGATTTCTAAATCTAAAATTGTATTTGGCTCGTACTGGTGAGTTTGACTCACACATAAGAGGTGGAGGTGTGGCGTTGGAACGGCGAATATGGGCAGTAGTTCAAGTGCATTGGTGCTAAGTGCTGACTGGTGACGAGAGTGATGAGGATGTCCTAGATCTTGTGCTGTTAGCAAGTATTAACATCCAAAGAAAAAAAGCCAGGAATGGGATGTTTCACGCCATGAGAGAGCTGAATATGTACCCAGAAAGGTTCCAGAACTGTTACAGGATGTCTCATATAAGAAAGGCATGTTTTCAGCCACATACTGATATATGCTAACGGCACCCCACCAAACTGAAAAACTGAAAACTGTTTTCCGCCACATACTGATTTTCTCTCTAAGTTACACACAATGTGTGTAATCAGTATGTGGCGGAAAACATGCCTTGTTTTTCAGTTTGGTGGGGTGCCGCAGGGTAAGGGAGTGACGAAAAGGAGTGCCATGACTCGATAAAGGTTGCGGATTATAAGGGTGACTTTATAATCTGGTAACCGTACTACACATGTATGAACCTTACGCCGCTTTCTTAACTTTCTCCATGTTGTGTATTTGATCAAAATATGAAAGTTCGATTAATGAAAGAAAATCGAAAAATAAAAACTTTCGCGTTCAAGAACCTTAAGGTAATCAATTCTAAGATAATGGCAAGTGATTGTGGTCGTATTTAGATCCACGAGCTGGTCGAAGATGTTCCAGAATTATTTCTCTTTCGCGATTAAAAATAATTGGTGCGTTAGGTAGTTGAACGTAGTCCGAAATAAATTACACTTGCAAATCGGCTGCTCATGTCTTCAATAGTCGCCATTAGGATCCAGAGAAGGAAGAAAATAAGACGGGAATGGCCGGCTGGAAGGGGGCGGTCAAGGGAATTCCCCTGGTGATTATGGAGGAAAAAATAATCCTCGAGTGACGCGAGCGATCACTTCGTCCCAACTCAGTCCCGCGTTAGGCCCTGAATGTGTTTGTGCCGCCTGCGCTCCCGAGTGGCGGAATTTCAATTGCGATCAGCAAGAAAAAAGTGAAGGTGAAGTTCGTAACTTGACTGCTCGCCGAAGCCATGAATTTCGAAAGGTTTTTAACCCTCGCTTGCCTGACAGGTACCTACATATTGGTTTGTAATGTCGTTTGTATTAGTCTGAGAGACGTAGAAACTAAGTAGAATCGTATCGAACAAAGCTCCTCTTCCCGGTCCATAACCTTCGCACACAATGGTGGATCAACCACATCCACAAGTAGGCGCTGCGATACCGACCATAACCGATTGGGTACCACATCAGACCATAATCGTCACAGTAGAACCAAAATACCTACCGATCAGATTAATTTGTATTAATTTTAGAATTTCTTTCCAACATACATCCAAATTGTACCTCAAGAAATCCGCAACACCTTTCTGAATTGACGAATGCAAATCCCTCCATCTCATCACAAAAATTCAAGTCCCGACAATCTTCCGGAGCTGTGGCAGTTCTGATTTTATTATGAAATATTAACTTTATAAAGAGCTGAGAAAATTCCTCTCGTAGCAGACGTGCTCTCTGGGAAGGTCATTCCAAATTGCGGGTGCCAAGGTTCGGAACTCCCTCCCGCTATCATCTAATTATTTTGATTAATGACAATCGATAATGTGATAACAGTTTTCCAGAGATCAACATCGTAGGATGATCAACATGTTTCGGCAGGGTTGTTATTTATATATTTATATTATTTATGAGTTGTACTATACCTACTGTCGGCCTATAAGTGATAACAATGAGTTTTTTTTTTTTTGATTTTTGGAACCGTTGGATTCAGAAAAACTGGGCGCATCGATCAAATAAGACCTCTTAACAGTTAAAAAGAAGAATGCCTCAAGTCTTAAATAGCTTATGCTTAGATTTAACAGCTCCACCACGTATGAAAAGTGTAAAGTTAGTTTAAAACCCAGTACCCTGTTTTCCAAAACTATCCTCCCTCCCTTACGTTTAGCCACTGACCGGTTGGTCAAATGCTACGTGGGTGATCAATAATGGTTCTTTCAACTTGGTTAATGAACCTTAGAAACTTACTCATGTCGAATCATTTAATACATTTCAGATGGGCTGAGGTCTTCAATTTCTTCAAGCCAACTACCAGGATTTTGGGGATTTTCTTTCTAATAATTTTCGGTTCTATTTCGAAATCCTGTCTCTCTGAAATTTGGAAAACAATAGAAATAAGAACGATTTGGTTCATAGATCTGGATAGCATGATCAGTAGGATTGATCGTAAGTTTGAGCCTATTATCATTTTCGACTTTGCCATTTACCAGTGAGAACTTTCAAGTGCAGTTTTTCGATCAAAAGCTAACATTTTATGTCAAACACCACCTAGTAATCCTCAATGAGGTATCGAGGTATAACTTCTAGGCCGACGATGTACCTACTAGATATTTACAGACGGAAATTTTTATAACTGCTAACAACGTTTCACTCAAAAAAATTGATGCCGAAAACTGGGTTTGAGGACTGAGATCGGCTAAATTGATTGATATCATTGATTCTATATAAATGTTCCATTTGACTAGGATGACGAGATACTTCAAGGTCTTATAGGAAATTTCATGCTGATTACTAGGGCTCGGATTCGATCATATTAGCAAATTTTTTTCCTGGATAGAACCCTGATATGTTGATCAAATGCTTGGAAGTAGGATGAGAAGTGGGGCCCCTTCTTACGAGTCTGCCTTCACATACAGGACGGGAAATAGCCCAGAAAAGTTAGTGCAAATAAAGGCTTTACCTTTCAAGAATTCCTCGAGAGCTGGAAATTGTTTTAATCCCTCTTGAGGGTCCTGAATAACGGGTGTATATGAGTTCGCGACGGTTTCTAGGTTGTGCTTCAGATTTGAGAGCCTAAAAACCGTTAAATTTTCGCCCTTTATTTTTTTTTTTCGTGATTTATTTATTGCAACTGAAACATAGTACAATTCATCTAGCAATATTTCATTTCATGATAAGCTCACTAGGGGGGGTGGAGGTTTACAGCAAAACCTGGCCCATACTTGTATCAAGAACAGTTAAAAACACTGGATTACACTTGCACTATTTGCACAGCACAATTAGGTCCGGAGGTTTATTTCTCTTGAGTCGCCGAAGCTCTCCTTCGTTGTTTAAAACGTTGAGCATCTCCAGGTTCTCGTGTTTGTGGAGGCGATGTTCGTGCTTCCTTGCATATTTGGCGATAATTTCGGTGACCGTTTCTACCCTCAAGTCTCGATGAATATCATCATTCCGCATGAACCAGGGGGCCCGTACTATACTTCTCGCCCTTTATACATATAAATAAAAACGTCGTTATAACTCGAAAAGAAGTCATCCTACAGAAAGTTTTACTCTGTTCTTTGGTTAGGGCGTTGGAAGGCTTTAAAACATTGAAATCGGCCTAGTCGTTCAGCCGCCATGCCCGTCAAAGATAGGCGACTATTACCAACTTAGCTAAAAAGCTGACCAAATATTACTCAACAGCAAAAATCAATCACAGTTGATTGATAATGTATTCTTAATGAAACCTGGGAAGGGCAATCAGCAAATCGTAGGCTAGTGTCCTAAGCGGCTGCCTTAGCGAAAATTTGGCGCTACGACCTTTGGCGCCAAAACAAAGGAGTAAGGTCCTAAACAGCCTCTTCACACTTTTTGACGTAAGGTCGGTGTAATTTATATAGAAACCTCCGCATTTATGAGCGATAATGAAGCCCCACAACGCGTGTTGACAGGTGATATTAAGCGAACCGGATTTGACTACAGGAGTGGCTGAGTCAACGTCCTTAAGTGCTTGAACACTAAAATCCTTTCAAATACTCGTTTATACGGTGGAGGTTTTCGAACACTTTGTACTGAGACACAAACCTAACAATTAGGTAGTTAGTATGGTCACGAATGAAATTTGCCGTATATTCCCTAATCGCTCTTTTTCAAATTTCCCAAAATTATCCAGCTGTTTGAGGAGAAAAATGCTATAAAATTTGCGAGATTCCTGTGCTTCTTGTACTTATCAAAGGGCTTAGTTTTGAATGGCAAAAACAACACTACGGCGGTAAAGTTATGGGAAAGTTAGTGCAACAGCCCTGCAGGAAAGTTAGTGCAAAAAAAGGCTCAAGCTTCCAAAAATTGGTCGAGGGCTGGGAATTGGAGGGGACTTTAATCCCTCTTGGGGGTCCTGAATAACGGGTATGTGAGTTCGCGACGGTTTCTAGGTTGTACTTCAGATTTGAGAACCTAAAAACTACGACATTTCCCCACTTTTTTCAATTTTTAGCGTATACCTAACTCTAAAAGTACGAATCCTACAGGAAATGTCATTGCTTTCTTATTTCCTAATTCCATGCCTTGTTCAGGGGTTCAGATTCAGGTGTAACACAACCTCTTCGTTTTCCCTGACAAGGGGTTCAGATGTTCAGATTCGGCTGTAACACAACCTCTTCATTTTTCTGACAAGGCAAGGTCAAATTAACAAAATTTGAAGATTTAATGCTAGAAAGAGATGAGTTTTGAGTTCAGACGGAGTTTCTTACGTTGCCTTAGCTAAAATTTGTATTAAAATTCTTATCTGACCACTAGAGTGAGCCAAATTCAACTTTCAAAAAGCATTAGAATAAAATTTCCTACAACTTTTTCCATGACATTGTTCAATCATAGCAGTCATTTTCGACCTACAGGCGTTGAGGTTTGTCAAATTTTTAGCGAAGTTGGTAAACATAGTACATTTAGAGTTATACGCGCAAAACTGAAAACAGTGCGAAAGTTTCGTTGTTTTTAGGCTCCCAAATCTGAAGAACAACCTAGATTCTAGGTCCTAGAAACCGTCGCAAGCTCAAACACCCCTAAACGATTTCCAGTTCCTGAGCAATTTTTAGAAGGCAGAGTACGTACTAATTTGCCTGGGCTATAAGTTGTAATCAAACCAAGTTAACTTAAATTACCGGATTTGCACTGCGAAGGCAAATGTGGAAATTACCAACTGATAAGACACGGGGTAAACCTTAACCCGTGCACGTTCTGTTATGTTCATCAAAATCTCTGACGACCTTCTTCGGTTAAAAACAAACCGTCCCATCTGCCGACAGAAATGAGGTTCTTTTAGGGCTCATTAGCTGAACGGATTCCAGGCGGACCTAAATGACTGGAAAGCTGAAGACATTAGCGTCATTCAAAACACGAAAGCGACCGTCTAAGTAGGGAAACCAAACCAACATGAACATCTCTTGTTCATTCAAAGATACTCACGAAGCCCGTGATAGAGAGAAACATGAGTGAAGACGAATGGGAACTATAAAAGTATTCAGCACACCTAGAAGAACCCCAATTCAAATTTGGGGTCGGTAGATTTGGCAAAATCAGTCAATAGCTGGCCATAAACGTTATGTCCTTCTGAAAATCGTGGTAAAGAAAGTGTAGTTTAAAAAAACCCCGTCTTTATTTTCCAAGGGAAAAATGGGAGAGGAAACGGGAAGGGGTGACGTGTGAAGGGAAAACTTGGGTTAAATTTATCTGTAGGGCCTGATGAGAGGATTTTGCAGGGAATCGCGCGGCGCGTTATGCGATTCCCTGCATAGAAAGTGAAAAACGTTTGAGGCCAGACGTAAAAATTTTGAAGTAAAAAAAACGTTGTCATGCTCGAAGTTTGAAAAGAAACGAGGGAAAATCCAACAGGTTCTCAGTCAGGCGAAGTGTCTTGGGGAGGATTCCAGCCTTATCTATTTGCGAATGGATTCGTCATGTTTCGACCATCTACTGAAAATCGGTGTCCTGAAGAAACAAGATGCACAGATGCGACAATGCACAACTCCTGAAGAACGATTCGAAGAAGGACTGGCACGAAATCCCTTGACGAACCCAGCAGCCTGTCTAGAATCATTCGTCGAATTTTCATGGCTTGTGCCAACGTCAACCAACACAATTGATTTTTGAAACAAAATCACCCCATACCGCGTTATTCTCCATTGCTACGTAATTTGTACTATTTCAAGTCAGAAAAAAGTAAGTACCTGCCTCAGTTCTATTAGGGACTGCTGAACTAGCGTAATTGTTCCGAATGTGTCACCACTGTTTCATGAACATCTATTAACTGTATGATGGTTATCGGAAAGGGGTTGCGAAATGTCTTGTACCCTTCACATTACAATGTGATGTCATCACTCACATCATAACCTTCTTATCACATCACTTGACCTCATCCGAGTGGATTCATTCATGTCCATTTTCCGTCAGAGCCTTGCACGGAGTAGTTTATCACTTTTTTTTCTTTTGAATAGATCGATTAATCCTGAAGCACAAACACAGCACAAACTAGAAACCCACAGTCACTCCTCAGTTTATAGATTTTTCACCGCTGAAGTCACAAATACAATATCTCATTCCGTTATCAAATTACAGCAGGTGAACCGTGAAGAACAAATCAAGTACCTAACAACCACGATTCTTCATCTTCGAAGGGCTCTAGTTTGAGGACGGAATGAGATATCGCAATTCCGACTTCATCATTGTGTTCAAGTTCGAGTTTTACACATTTTGGACCAAGAACAATAGCTTCCTTTTCTTTGAAAATTCGCTTAAAAAGGCATCCCTCGTCTTTTCGTGTGTAACAGTAGGTACCTAATAGATTGGGTTGGTGGGAATCCGATAATGAGTCATTAATGACCTCGTAACGCCAAAAATGGGTAATTTTACAGGAAGCCTTCCTGAGGAAGGACAATAGCAGCCTTCCCCGCCAAAATTTGAACTGTCATTCAATAAAATGCTTTCATTACAAGGTTATCATTGGATGCATCGTTATGATGAGGGTGTGTTTCCACAAAAGGCTGCTTAGGGCGATAGGTAGGATAATAATTTAAGAATTAGCTATTAGGGACTCCAGATTAGTAGGTAACGTATAGTCATTATACATGAGGGTAAGAAAGTCCGTAAGGAATTCCTTCTCAATGGAACAAACATGATTCAATGGTTTCACATGCAGAAGGAAATTAGGAATTGGAACAGTACGTTCCTACACAAAAGTACCACTTCGTACAAAATAAATACATATAATTAGTAAGTGGTAACGTAACAAAAAGCCTTTTTTCACTCCACATTGGTTCACTTGACTAGGTACCTATAACACATCTTCTCACATATTTCACTGTCAATTAGGTATGTACCTATTCTACGTTTCAAATCGCATCATTACGGGTTTGAGGTATAGGTAACTCTTACTAATTTCAACAAAACAATAGCCAAGGGACCACCATCTGAGAAACTCACCAGAGCAAACAGATGTAGGTAGGTACCATTTTTGTGATTGTTCACTTTTTGTTCCTGCCTGTCTAATCTTGTTTCAATGCACGAATTTCAGCTCTCACCGCACCGGCCGTTATATCGACAAAAATTGACCAACGAGCTCAACAGAGGTTTTCTTACCTGGACATCGAGTTAATGAAGGTACGAATTTATAATCGATTCTTCAAATCTCGGACAGAGATGATTCACGAATTGACAATATAATGCTTCTGAATTGACAATTCCCCAGACACTATTATATGGTAATTCTGCCGCTAGGTATATTTAGGCGATATAAATAAATAGTAGCTCTATTACAAAATAGTGTTTATGTGTTTGTTGTGCCGTTAACATAATATTCAAGTTGATTTCTTTTGACCAAAAAGTAGGAGTTTTGATGATGATATTTAAACGATCTTGGCCTTATCTTACACTGACAAACGGGAATAGTTGAGTTTGATGAACTCTACTGAATTATTCATCGTTAGACAACAGAAAAAGGGGGATAACTAGACAAGAAAACAACGGACGAAACCACGAAAACAAAAGTTCAAACGAATACCTGCTGATTTGTGATGAGGAAAGATAACAATGATGAAGAATGCATTGCAGCTCCCCTGGCAGCGAAGCAACAAGTTATTGATGCTCCTCGCAAGAAGTTTTGCGCTCTTAATTATGTTTGGTATTAAAATTTAATACCAAACATAATTAAGAGCGCGACATTTAATGTCAGGGTTGTACTCGTTCGTGTTCTGGGAGGTAGAATAATATCCTAAATATTCTAAATTATTATGTAAATGACAACGTTATGTCATGTTGCAGGAATTTCAAGATGGAGACCAAGACAACTGGGTGATGTCTCCCGTAAGTATCAAAACCGCTTTGTCGTTGGTTTACGAAGGAGCAAACGGGGAAACAGCAGACGAGCTTGGAATGGTGATGAGACTACAGGAAAACAGCGCAGCAGCTCGCGAGCAGCTTCATGGCTTTCAAAGCAGTATTCGGGTATGAATTTATTCTAAATACGTTATTTCGTTCTTGAAGATGTACAAGTACGTACCTATCTGCCTACTCCAAGGTGTGAACATGTGCAGGTACCTGTTATACAGCTTCACGAGCTTGTATGGGCGACTAGTTAACCGCTTCTACATTTACACGATATTGTCTACCCAATATACGTGAAATCGTTCACAACGTACTCCATAATTTTCAGACTCCTTCAAATCTTACATCAGTAAGATCAGCTAGCAGGGTGCTTGTTCGAAAAGGAATGCAAGTGAAGGAATCCTACAGAACGATTGTTGAAAAGGCTTACGGTGGTGACGTCGTCACGGCGGATTTCGACCATCCTGAAGATGTCGTCAAGGAAGTCAACGCTTGGTGTAATGACGTCACGAAAGGCTCGATTCCTGAGCTCATCTCTGCTGGTAAATCAAACCGGGATGAATTTCACGGCCTATTCCTTACTAACGATTCTGTATAGGTACATCCTACTGTTTTCACAAGCTTTCGACCAAAAAATTATTTTCTATTTTTAAAGCAGCCATGAGCCAACATTTCTACAAGCTAACAAATGAAGCCTTAGGTGTAACATTAATCCAGTGACTGAAAATGCCCTCATCAGCAAAAAACGTTTCAAACTTTCATCTTGGACGAAGCACACTAATTCCAATGGTAGGTACTCCCACCTACGCCAAACTACCCCTCCCTCTCTCGCCATCCCTTCTTATATGGAAATCCATTAAAAATAAAACCTTTGTCTATTTGGAGGGTTGTAGGAGGTTGTAAAGAAAACGGAGAAGTTTTTCCGAGCTTTTGGCTTTAATAAGCCATCTTCAGGAGTAGGTATTGTTTCCTCGACCATCTTCAGGTTTTCTTTACAACCTCCTACGACCCTCCAAATAGACAAAGGTTTTTCAATCAAGGAGGAAATGAACAAAACAACAAATTAAAAATAAAAGAAATGTTAATGAAGGATACATATCTTGTGGAAACCTCTGAATAGCGGAATATACAACTCTGTTTCAACCGGTAGGAGCGCTGACTGCGGAATCATCCCTCATCATTGTAAATGCAGTTTACTTCCACGCAAACTGGAGATCGCAGTTCGAATACACATCCAAAGGGTGTTTCATCACGGGGAAAGAAGAATGTATAATGACGGACATGATGAGGGTACGTGGGACGTTCAGAATGGGGTTCGTGCCTCCCCTTAACTCCCAAGTTATAGAACTTCCTTATGAGGTAAGTTGGAAATGCCAACCATAAGCATGTTCTTTCCTGGTAAAATCACCTAGCAACTGTATGATTTTTCCAAAAATAAGATTCATATATTTCTTAATAATTCTTAGAAAAGCGTCTACTACAAAAACATGACTTAGACTGCGACCTTCCAGTACCAAAGTGTAACTGACCAACCGCATTTCGACACGATGTGGAACAGCGAGAAAATATACAATTGCAGTATTGAATGAGTTTATGCAGTCTAAACAAAAAGGAAATAGAATAAATTTCTATGCAGAATAATAAACACATGCTTTTTGTCAGATCTACTGTAAAGATGGGAAGAGTAGAATTACCTTCCTTCTACAGGCTCTTCATGTGCAATAGTTTTTAATATGGCTTAAAACGTAGAGGAGCATAAAAGGCACTTCATCACGGTACCTACTGTCTACCTGACTAAACCTATTTTTGCCAATTTCAGGATCCAAGATATTCGCTCGTCATCATCCTCCCGACGAGGAAAAACGGCATCCGTCAAGTTGTCAAGGATCTGACGCACATCCCGCTGGGTCCCATCTTGGAACATCTTCCCTACAACTCCCTCATCCTCACCATACCCAAGTTCACTGCAGAGTACACACAATCACTAAAGAAGGTTCTAAATAACGTAAGTAACAGGTTGGATCACTGGAATATTGTGAATAAGACTTATTATCCTTCATTCGTCCAACTACCAATCATTTTGTCTTTAGTGTGGTAGATAGGTCATTTAGTACACACGGGGCCCAGAAAGTAAGGTTACAACATGTGTTAAAAATTTATTTAAATGAGATTTACAAGATAAGTATCAAAACATGTCATTATTGCCCATTGAGGTCAATACATTTTTGAAGCTTAGGGACCAGTTTTGATATACTCTCGTCGTACCTATACCTTCCGCTCCACCTCCCGAAGTCATTTTTCTATAGCATCCTGGACCTCTCGTCAATTGAAAGTCATTGCTCACCCAAAAACGTTTTCAATTTATTGGTGCCAGATCCAGGGAAGTAGGGTGGGCGAGTCACAATATCCCACCCAAATGAAATACGAAGGTCCTGAGGTATGAGGTGTAGCGTTGTCATGAAGGAGTGACACACCCACAAAACAGCATTCCTCTCCTATTCTCCTTGATTTTTTTCCCTTTTTTTTCAACTTCATTATTGTCTCACAGTATGCAGATACATTTATGGTGGTTCCTTTGGGCATCAAATCGACCAACATTATCCCTTTTTGGTCCCAAAAGACAGAGGCCATGATCTTTCTCTCTGAAAATTGGACTTGAATTTTTTGGTTGATGGTGAATGGCTATGGCGCCACTTTTTGACTCAGGAGTATAGTTTCGTTACCAGTCACAATTCAGTAAAGAAAAGTTTCACCCTCGAGCGTATCTCACACCTCCGGTAGGTGGACGTCCATCCTATCATAATGGGGTGGTGTGTGTGTGTGTGTATTATAATGTGGTTTCAACCGTCCATACGAGTATAAAGGCAACAATAGGTAAATTGTATTTGGGGAAAGGCCTTCTCAAATCCGGATATCTCCTTGTCTGCAAAGATGCCAATTTTCAATGCAATTGTGAGAGCCATTTCGTGCTATGCTGCTCAGATATGCGGAAGGTTGGAGTATAGGTCAGTCGAGGGAGTCCTGCTGCTCTTCATTAGGAAGCTATTCAATCTCCATCAATATGGGTCGGGTTATATAGCCCTCCTTATATAGCCTTAGACGTCTTGTCAGTGTATACGTTTAGGCTGCATTTCGCGTACCTCCAGAGGGTCATGAGAATGACTGATTGCCGACTGCCCGGAGTTGTAGTCTTCGATATGATGAGGAGCTGCAGAGGGTTTGCTGGGCGTTACGCCTCCCTATGTACCGAGTATGAATTCCTGATAACTTAAGTGTTCTCGAAACACAGATTCTCAAGTCGTACATGGGGAAACTCATTTCGGAAATTCACGACTCATTCGCACTCTACTGGGAGCTTAATCCCGCTTTAAGGAGCGTCAGTTTGGCGCGTGATCCTGAACGCGAGGCCCTACGACTCAGGGAGAACTGAGGAAGGCCCACTTTGTAACCTGCATGAACGAGATGACATGTTTCATTTCCTCTACCAATGCACCGCCCTCTCCGATTTTCGGCGGTGTGTGTTGGCAAAGAGCACATTGATCCGCGGCGAGGCGATACAGATTCTGAACGGACGAGGCTGGAAGTCTTTTTTGGAACGGATTGGCGATATAATATAGGGCTATAATACATATTATATCCTTCCTAGTCAGGAAATTTAATTTTTAACTTTTTTCTTTCAAGAATATAGTACCTAGGTAACTTCTTTATTTTACAAATTTATTTTTCACTCCACTTATATTCTTCCTTCTTCAACCACTCATATTTCCAGTTGGAAGTACACACAATTTTCTCAGACGTCGCAGACCTATCGGGAATGTTCACAGCACCAGTCCACACTAAGGTCACCGACATTATCCACAGGGCCAAGATAGATATTACCGAAGATGGAACAACCGCCTCAGCCGGTACTGGTAAGTGATCAGTACAAATAGTTAAAATTCTTAGAAACTCCTATCTAGGTAATATTTATTTTATGTAACCCTACGTATTACAAATCCCATTTCATTGCCCATCAATGGTCTTTGTACAGGGTGGCGCAGATGTTATGACCACATTTGAAATGATTGCGCTGTTCTTAATATTGAAACTAGGGGATTGAAATGAAGCGCATTTTGTAGCAAAAATATGGAAGTTCATAGGACATGTGTAGAATTTTCATGAATAGAAGATGATGCCCCGTAAATATCCTTCTCAACGATGGCTGGAAAAACGTAACGGACGCAATTCATTGACACTAGCAGTGTGTGCTGTGCTCCGTCCTGTTGAAACCATGTGTGGTCATTATCCTAATATAATTTTTCATGTGATTTCCCGGCATGGTGACGCTTTATGGCCGCCCGACATCTTCATGCGTTTTTCTTTTATAGCGTTATCAAAACCAATATTTACGTCGAAAAACAATTCTCTTGCCGAATTGAAGGACGTCGTCCGCCGAGAAACTGATCAGATTCCGAACGAAATTTTGAATGATGTGATGGCAGTTTCGCCAAGCGCCTCGAAGAATGTGTTAAAAGTCGAGGTGGACATTTACAGGACGTTATCCTCCCAAATGAAAATTTTACACATTTCGAATAAACTTCCACATTTTGCTACGACATGCGCTTCATTTCAATCTCCTAGTTTGTGCCAAAAAATCAGCTTCGTGCAATTTTTTTCCTCGTCAATTGTGGGGACAGGTGTTTGTGTGAACTTTCTGTGTGAATGTCTTTGAAATCTCAAAGCCACTTAGACATTCACAACCACAAAAGCAATATCCTTGTAACAACCGTAACTCTGATTCAATTCAACCAATTTGTGATATCCAGTGTATTTTCTTCCCATTACACCAATTTTTTTGTCTTTGCTTTTTCAGCGGTGTTTGCTGAAACATTATCCCAGAGCTCAGCAGTCCCCTTCAAAGTTGACCGGCCTTTCCTCTTCTTCGTACACGATTCGACAGCCGGTTCTCTCTTTGGCGGGCAGTACTCCAAGCCAAAAGACGGTCAAACGGTCCCAATGGTAACACAAACTGTTCATTATTTCTTTGAAATCGTGTGCATATTTTCTGAAGGTTGAACTGACTCATGTGGTGATGGCAGGGTTGCCATCTGTTCTGTATTTCACTTGTTCCCTGTACCTGTGTACTTTACCTGACACCCAAAAATTCTTGAATCTGAACCGTTCCCAAGACATTCACTACTGTGTATACACGAACATACACTGGTAGGAAGGAATGGTTAAAGTTTACTGGTAGCCATTTTATGGCCGTACCATATTCTGTAGGATCCTTCCAATCTATTCTAATATCCACAGTTACTGGTCCAAGACGCATTTCACCTTCAGTTTCCGGAGGGCCTATCACAGTATAGAGGTATACAATCGGCTTGGCAGTAGTTTGATTCCCTATCAACCCGATCTGAGAGTATTTGCTATGGCCGCCACAGTCCATTTTCGCACCTGTTGAAATTCTTGATTGTTGAACAGACATAAATGAGAGAAAACAGCGGTATGTAAAACCAATACACACAGCTTAAAAATTGCATTCCCTGTGACGCTCTCTTCCCAAATGTTTCAAGTGGCCCAATATTCATCCTGGTCAACATTCGCCATTGCCACAGGATTGTCCGCATTGGAACGGTGACATTTTTTTCTCAGGGCATTTTACACACTCCTTGAATTCACTTCAATGAGTTTCACTGAAGTTCACTAGTGGTGTGGATCACGGAAATGTATAAATACGGAACAACAAAACCATATATGTATATTATATATAGTTTTGTTGTTCCGCATTTTCTTTAGTTTTTTTTCTAAATCAGAGAAACCTCATTCTATTCAGATCTTCTCAGAATCGTTGGGATTGCATCTAGAAATTGAAAAGTAGTGAGTACAACCTACTAATAAAGTTTGTCGTTTACAACATACGAGTACGTCTGATATAAGAATTGACGAATAGTGTAATATGAAGACATGATTGAAGATGTTGATGCACCATGCAGTAGATTATGCTGATTCTGAGTACACTTCTGTGCCTCTTGTACGTTGAATAGCCTATTAGCTGCCTCATTCTCAAAACCCCCGAATAATCCCTTTCCTTTTTTTGGTTTTCAACCATCTTGTTCAAGTGTCCCTCCCCCGGAAAAAAGTATTTTTAGCTCCTCTATTTTTCCTATGTTTACTAGTATCGCAGTTGTTTTAGCGCACGCTCAAGTCTGCCACAACCCCACCCTTCTTAGTCATCATTCAAAGTGCCTATCGTCATGCCTACCCTCGGTTAACCCTTCTCTCAACACCCGAAGATGGCAACCCTGAGTGATGGTGACTAATCTAGAGATAACTCAAGACAATCGAATCCCCGCTACATGTTATTGACTGTTTCAGGTGAACGGTCAAACATTAAAGTACGAGAGACAAGAAATAAGACCCAACGGTCCATTGAGCCAATCCTACCCAATTAAAAAAGAAAACAGTCCTAGGTCGCCAGAGACGACACGACTATACTACTAATTAAAATTTGCGGCTAGTGTAAGAACTTTTGTTTTTGGGAAACAAGTGGAAAACTTGGGAACGCCTTCTTACTAACTCACACTTTATAACTAAGGAGACGAAGCCTCAACACTGCTAAGGCAAAAAAATCGTTCGAAATCATCGTAAGAGTGACGACGTTTGTACGCTGTTATCACGATGAAAATACAGTAATCCAAGTACTATCAAAGGTTGATGGTCACTCTTTTAGTAATAATATTCACGCGATCACAGTTGCATTTGATTTAAATAGTGCTAAAGGATAAAGCCACTCTCACAATTGGGAATTTTAAACCTCGAAGGCCCCAAGATGTCCCCAGCCCCAATTGACTACCGAATTGTTGTAAATATGTCAATAAGTTTCACATCGACAGTGAATACACAGAACTTCCTACACCATATCCCTTGGGCTCGAGGATTTCAGGTTTGACACCAACCTCAGAGGAGTTATTATCGCTTCTTGGCTCTTTTTCTTAGATTTAGGTCGTGCGTTAAGTCGTACCAATACCCAAAAAGTAATTTTTGGCCAAAATAGAGCTTACGAGGTTCGGGTATATTCACTGTCGACATTATGTTACTAATTAAAATGCAGCTTACAGTTTGAAATTTATTAGAGTCAGTTTGTCAACGAGCATACAATTAGGCACAGCCGTTTGTCAGGATGGGAAAATAATATTGAAGAATTAACTAGTAATGAGTATGAGCTTTATATCAACTTTCCACCGGTCGTGCTAGCTTTTCGGACATAACCAGGGGTCAATCGACGCAGAATTTAATGCTCTTCAATTTGGTTGTTATTCGTAAAGTTTTTGCTAGGATGTGTAGTTTAGGAGTTAAAAGCAAAACAATTTCGACGTTTTCGGGGCACCAAAAGTTAGGCTCAATTCCTGGAGGGGTACAGACTCAGATTACTCTTTTCCAAGAATATCTTAAGGTTTTAGAACGATTTCCAGCTTTCCCAGGCCACTTGGAGGTCCCCCACCCCACCCCCTTCAGGTCTAATTGTACGGAGACAATTTAATATTAAATCCGTTCTACTAACCACGTGAGTAGTCGTCATTGTAATGGCATTAAAACTACACCATACGATTCAGAGAATAAAGAGTAGAACTGAGAAGGTGTGAGCTCGATGTACAAACTTCGTCAATATCTATCAATGATTGTGATTTACCTCAACTCTCACCGGTCACTATTGCTTACTAAGGCTTATGCACCCTTTACAGACTGCACGATGTGGTAGGATGTGTGTGACACAGACCAGTAGTTCTCTTTCCGCATATTTTCTACTTTCCCGCATTCTGCTTGATAAGGAATATAAGGGCTTATTATTATCAGAAATAAAAGGACGAGTCTCAAGATAAAAAAGTCTATTTACACAAAAACTGTTACAATTGTAGACCGGTTTCAGCTCTTACACCATCGTCAGTGCTACACAAAATGAGGATGACGTGAGTGGACCTCTACCTATACCTACATGGATCAAAAGTGGAAGGTGACTCTTATTGGTCCCAATGGATCAAGTAAAATCACAAAGAGAGAAAAATCTTAAATAGGATAGATAGTAGTACGTTTTAAGGGTTCCATCTGGTGGTTTCAAATCATGCGAGGGAGGATAGGGAACTAGGTTTTAGGAAGTGGGTTAGTTTGCCTTATTATGGGGATATAATATAATATATTATATTATCTCAAAACGTTAGTAGGATTTTGGAAAACGGAGGATTTAGGGTGGGACCTTATTCTAAAGATTCACTAAACAATAGACTCGGACGCCTGAAATATGCCGTCCAGTTAGAAGATAAATGTAGGACATACATATTGAAATGCGATTGTGGGATTAAATATAGAGGGCAGACAGGTAGTAAACTTGAAGTTAGGATGATGACAATTGAGAATCATTTATTTGAAGAAGACCATGGGATTAGTTACTAAATAGAAAGGAATAATCCATCAGTTGAGATAGCCCATATTTGTAATGGATGCAGTCTTAAGAAATTCAGAGGATTCACAAATTGAGGTAAAATTAGGCAGTCCCCTTTGATTAACCTGTTCCTGATCCCTATCCTCCTTAGCCAATCAAGAAGGCATTAGTCACTTTTGAACCACGCATAGGTAGAGGTTCACTCACGCCATCCTCATTCTGTGTCTTACTGACGATGGCCTAAGAGCTGAAACCGGTCTACAATAGAAACAGTTTTGGTAGAAATAGACTTTTTCATCTTGAGACTTGCCTTTTGTATCTGGAGATGGATTTCCACTGTTTCGCCTCACTCACATTACGTTATTATTATTACCAACATAACGGCTTCAGCACCACTTACAAACATATTTAGGTAACTTTATGAAGACAACAAGTAATCGAGGATCTTTACGCACCATCACAGTAACAATACTTTATCGATTAACCCCTTAGCTACCGGAATAGGTATCCCTATTTAACACGCATTGGGTTTAACCTTCCACTGTTTTCAAGTTTGCATGAAGTCCCTTAAAACACGATTCTTGATGCATTATACCTCCGATTCCACAGGAGCCAAATCAAATTCACTTATTTATTCTTTTTTATTTCCAGAATAAGGCCTGAGAAATGAAGACCTCCCGTTTGAAGGCGCTGAGTTCTCCCGAAAATAAAATAATGAAGATAACTTTTTTTTTATCATGAAACGAGTTGGAACGTCTTTTCACGTTCCTGTTCAATGAGCTGAAAAGCCTCAACTCGGACGCCATACGAATCACTGAAACTGCATTGTAATGCGTTCTTCAAATAATTTATTCGTTAGTTTTGTCGTTATCACGACAGTATTGCCATCGGATCACCATCAGATGGCGTTTTAAATAAAGGCTGTGTAAATAAAGATGGTATGTAACAAAACAATGAAATCACTATCTCATTGATCTCCTTTGGAGCCCTACGTGGGTGACCGGGTGCTATTTTGCAAAATAAAGAAGCTTTCCAAGTGTTTTAAAATATATACACACTACCTTCAAAAAGCTTACATTGATAACTTCTGGTGTTTTTTGTACAATACCTCACATTCAGGATAGGTGCTTTTTTTCAAATAAAAATGGAATCAAAATATCGCACCTCAAGAATAACGATATCAAAATTCACACACCCAAACATCCGTTATTGACAGTCTTCGGTCCATCAAACAGCACTTGGTGACACAGCCTTGGAAACTGGTAGAATGTTCAAAATGGCATTGAATACCAGAATGTGAGAATTCTGAAACGATAAAATCAAATTATAAGTCCTTGGTCTCGAAGTGTATCCTCATAGCGGTAGTTAGAAGATGTAAATTGGTTTAGAATAGAATAGTTGATGTACAGAGTCCGGCAGTGAAATCTGGCGGTGTTCAAATGGAGGTTAGGTTTTTTCTAAGAAATAACGATTGTGTGATCCTAACCCAGCGAAGTTGTGTTCATTTTAATGTTCCTCCCCGTGACCGAATTCCATCGAGGAATACGATTCTTTTATGGGTTCGACATTTTCGAAACGGCTTTCGGAACAAGAAGAAGGGGAGGGTCTCCCAGAACAACAAGTACATCTGCAAACATCGAGGCAGTACGAGTAGCGTTTAAACGAGACCCAAGGCGTTCCACGATCCTTCACACTCAGGCTCTTGGAATGTCTGACCGATGTGTTCGCCGAATTCTTCATGAAGACTTGTGTTTTCTTGCCTACTGTTCGAGAGTTAGTGGAGCAAGGAGCTTCTGAGAAGATCTTTTACCGGCAAATTAATCTCGCTCCGCGGTGACATTCCAGGGCTCGTTCTCCTGATCTGTCCCCGTGCGATTATTATCAGTGGTGCTACCTCAAGGGAAAACTCTACCAGGACAAGCCTCGAAGACTGCTACAACTGCGAGAAAATGTCCAGTCCGAAATCCGTGAAATTCCTCGACAAACTTTGGAGAGTGACGTCAAACTTTACTAACGGACTTTTGAGCAGCGTGGGGGACGTCATTTAAATTAGATTATTTTTTCCACATAGGTAATCATTTTTCTTTCATTTGGTAGGCTTTTCTATTTACAACTCTTCCTTTACTAAATTAAAATAAAAAATATGTAGGATACATGAATATCTTCAAAATTCATTGATTTCTCCCATTTCAAAAACCGTCAGGTTTTACTACCGGACCCTGCACATAATAATTTCAATTACAGATAAGAATTTGAACACAACAACTGAGTTAAGTATCGACAGAAACGCAAACTATCAGTCGAAGGTAGGCGTGGCCTTGGTTAGGCAGCTAGTCGCAGCTATTCAGATACCTCTTTCTTTAAGCCCTACTTCTAACGTTCATATTTCTGTTCGATTCGACCAGATACCTCAGAAGAAGCAGGTGTAAAATCTCCCTCCTCCAATCCCTCCCCAAATCAATAAAGTCCGACCACCCACCCACCACTTCGGTAAAGAGCTCACGGACCTCTTGTTCGAAAACTCAGCAAACCCCCTCGAGTTTTCGTTAAGTTTGAAATTGAATCCCGGTAGCTCCTGGACTGAGAGGAAACCCTACAGAAATCGATGATGTCGAACCAATTTCGGCGATAAAACGAATTCATATTTTAGTACCAGGCCCCGCCCCTAGGGACCACTATGGGAATGGGATCCGCATTGTACGCGTTACTACATCATAGTTTTGGTAAAGTTAGTGCTAAATCGTCATCATTCGGAAGAATCGATTGGTGGTATTAGTTGACGGTTGTTTAGTACAATATTTCAAATGTACAGATATAAGATGTAAGGGGCGATCCTTGGGAGTAAACCTACTTGGTAATCACAAAGTTCAGGTACGCTGCTTCCATTCTTTGCCATCCGGTACGCTTGTTGGAAGAGTTTTCCATCCTGGTAATTTTGTGCGACCGCCTGCAAATGAAAATCGCAAACTGAATGGATTCCGTCGAACGATTGATTAGGTACTCAAGTTGTAAGCTCCAGCAATTGATACTGGTAGAACATCTTCACCGCTCACATCTTGCACAGGAATGGGGTAACCACAGGCAGTATTGAGGAGCATAAGGGAACCGTAGGATCTCGCCACCAAAGTGTAAAGGCGTATTGCTCTCGTGTCAATTGGATCCAGCGGAAGGCACTTGAGCTTGTGTGTGTTGTAGTCGACGAGAACAACGGCCGATGAAATGAGAGCATTCAACTCAAACAACTTTAGCTTCATTCCTTCCTCCTGGAACAAGACCTAAGTATGTCAACTGGATATAGAGGGAAGAAAGTAAGGTGAAACTGATGGTTCACCCTTATATTTCAACGGTTAACATAAACAACCCACGCTAACTTATCTGAAAGCTAACTCTGGGTTAGAACCTTCCTGAATATATGGAGATCCAACACACGTAGTCCCTGGATACTCCATGACTTGGTAGAATCTGGGAATGGACCCCACACCTGTTCTGCCCTAAAAAGGAGGAACGCCTTATCTCACAAAATTACAATTTTTCAGGAGAGCGCTTCAAAGATTTCTCACAGAGTTGAGGTGTTTATCCTTGGAACACCACAATTTTTTATTTTTCCGATTGAAAATTCCACCATTTTCCAATATGAATTTTGAAATTTTGACTTCACCACTGGAAAGAGCGCATACAAATTAGGGGGTATGAAAAAAAAACGATTTTCGAGATAAGGTGTTCTTCCTTTTTACGGCAGTGTTGTTGAAGGCCTCCAACAGGACATGATTCATCTTACAAGCTAAAGCATTGAGGCACACATATCTACATGACATCACTGGTGCCAGATGGGTGATTTCGGAAACTAATGATGAATTTCAAATGCAAGTTGGCAGAAATAATCAGAAACATCACGGGTAAAACTCTATTAAAAGCCCTTAACACATTGCTTCTTGGAGCGACCCAAACCAAGGTCATTCTGGTAATGGAGAGGTGGTAGGCACTTAACTGTCTGGGGGCAGAGAACAAAGTCACCCTGATATGGGAACCGGGACAAACTAGAATGAAAGTTAATGAGTGAGCAAAGGACATGCCAAGAATAGGGGCCTCCTCATATGTGGGGGCGGGGAGAATGGGTGAGAGAAGGGCATAGGAGGCATTGGGAAGAAATCCCGACAGAAAGTTTCAGGAAGTTGACAATGGCAGGAGAAGGATCTCAGAAGCATTGGAGCAGCCAAGGGGAAGATGAAACTACGCTTCATCCTCTCTTTGAGTGTCCAGCATTTGAAACTCGACGGTACAGAATCTTCCAGTCTCTAGTACCAGAAGAGACTGTGTATAGATGCGGAGGTTTGTTCTAATACCAGCGCTGCCATAGTAAAGAATTTCTCACCATAAGGTATTTCAATGTTAGAAGGAATATTGTCAGTCGTAGGGGGACTCCTCCATCTCTAACGAGTTGAAGATCAATATCAACAGCATCGCACATCAATGCCCACCGCATATCCACAAGTGAATTATCATCAGTGTTCCACAAGGCCACCAAGCCAGGATGAGGAACTGGAATTACAAAAAATAAAACATTGAGGTAAGTTAAGTGATAATCAATTAAGTGGAAAATCTTCCTCATAACTATCTTCTGGCAAGGACGCTGCCACCTCAGGACTTGGTGGCCCCTCATCGTCCGAGATCATCTCGCCAAGCCGAACTCTCCCTGCGGAACATCACACCCACCCCGTGAGTTCATCCTCTCCCATGAATTTTATCTTTTCTCCATCAATTTTTCTTTCTCATTGGGGCCATAACATATTTAAATTCAAATCTTCATAACAATTAATTGTGCTACACGTAGCTCTGAAATTCGGTTATTCTACCTACCTCACATCCCAGTCATACTAGGCAAGAAAGCCCCCACACCCTGAGTTATTTCATTCTATTTATTTTTAAAATTCTGGGGCCCAACCTTCACATCTCAGGAGATTATTATCTCGGCGAAAAAGTGGATATCACAAGATATAAGATGGAAATGCAGTAAAAAACTTCAACGTGCAATAAAAGTGAGATTGTGAAGAAGA
The DNA here is from genome assembly GCA_963920205.1 of Stenodema calcarata. Taxonomy (NCBI): domain Eukaryota; kingdom Metazoa; phylum Arthropoda; class Insecta; order Hemiptera; family Miridae; genus Stenodema; species Stenodema calcarata. Next base: position 20,423,825 of record OY986054.1, read on the forward strand.
GTCGAAACCGTGTTAAGACGATCATAATTATACCTATTCAACGTTACTCAAATACACGTTGCAAGTTACCAATATACAGGTGATCTCTTGAATAATGGGTTGAAAAAAGAAGTAAACCAAGTACATCAACATTTTGTAAAAACATTGTTTTATAGTCTATACTACCCAAAAAGACCTCAAATTAAGGTAATAAACAGAAATTTGGTAGTTTAATTGTTCAATATAGTATGTGTGATATCCAACTTACCTCGAGGTGGAATCACCGGGACGCTCGTGTAACTATCTATGCTGTGAGGGCCTGCCACAGCCAACTCGCGGACCACCACTATTTCATCCCCAACTTTGGGTTTGTCAAACAACAGTATCCCATAAATCTTTTGCCTTAATTTTTTCAGGATCTGAAATAACGACATGAAAATTAGAACAGGAGCGAAACGGTCGAGCTTTTCACTGCTTAAAGATGTCAGCTTGCGAGAGGTGGAAAAATGTCAGTACTGTCCTGAGTACAGCCTCTTCGACACCCTCATTACCTCAAGGTATTCATTCCAAGGCCAGTCCTTGAACTTCATGATGATGTAAGATGAATAGGTAGGATAATATAATATAATATTATTAATATTATTATCCTACCTATTCCTAGCCGAATTGGAATAATCAATACTGCAGACCACTAAATGCTACAGAACGAATGAAATCCCAACCACAAACTATATCGCATCCAGTTTCTTGACACAACGCCATGACGTTGTACAAGTTTCCCACGAGGACAAAGTGAATATTAGGCACCAGTTTTCTGTAGCAAACAATGTACCTATCAACTCAGTGACGCGATTACTGAAGCTCTTCTTCACAATCCTAACCTACCACTTTTGGAAAATGTTGTGAATTATTACTAAAAGGTGAGTTTGTAGGATTTGTGGGTTATTTGTTTTCACCTTAAAACACCATAATGCTGATAAATCATACCACTGCATGTTTATTGATTGGGGATCCCAACTCAAAAATATGGAGTATTCGAAATGCTTTGGTCTTTGAAACATACAAGGTGCGATCGAAAGTTCAAGAACTTTTTGAATTGAGCGGCCCCACGTTAACGTAGAAGGCTGCAATGCGCTCCTTTTGTAACCACAACCCTCCCGAGTAACCTCTTTCTTGTTTTGATTTTTTAGCCCTTGCTAGACCGAAGTTACAGCTGTTTTCCTGAAGTGACTTTTTCGTGTTCTGCGTTTTTGCGAGTTGCTGAGGATGGACGCGAAGGGAGAACAACTTCCGGTTGCGGTTACAAAATGAGCGCAAACGCAGCCTTCTACGCTAACGTGGGGCAGCGCAATTCCCACCTCGTACGTATCAATCAAACAGCTAATTCAGTTGTTTAAAGAATCAAGAACACGCCCAGAATTATTACCACTTGGTTAAGAGGCAGGTCATCAAGCCTGTGGTCTTCGGCGCAAGTGGAGCAGTTGTAGATTCTACGCACGATGGCTCCGTAGAGCTGAGACGTCGCTCCATTTATATGCTGGTCTCTCGCAAGCCGCAAAACTGCATTCCATTCCTCATTTTCAATCTGGCATTCCAAGTCGTCTTGAAATAAAGAAATTATATTGTCAAAGTGCTAATGTGACACCATACAGTAGATGACCAAACTTCTAGGGTTTTATATTGGGTTTGATGAATCAACAAGTAGCTAGTTTGCTAAGATGATAGTGGAGGGCAGATATGTAGGTACCTGTAGGCTGTTGAGTAATATTGTAAGATTGGATGCTGTCTTGGAGGAGGGTCCACTTTCTCTCATCATGGAAAACCTGTTTAGCCAAAGGACGAAGGTAAGGGGTGAGCGTATCTCCAGGGGGATACCTTCTAACGAAATTTGCCACGTTATGGACGGTTTTGTAGAAACTCACATATCTTGGAGTGTAGTAGCGGCTACCAAAACTAGTGTGAAAAGACTAGATACAACAGACTCAGTTAATCTAGAATATTGGTAAACACAATAACATGGGTCATAATACTGGTAAAGTCGGTCTTTTGGAAAAAACCAATATTATCAAGGTAACTCATTTTTGGATCCCCTGTCAGTTGTTATCACAACAGAAATTTCCTACAACAACCCAATAAAACTCAAACAACCAACACAAACTCACTTTTAGTTCATCTCTTACAACAATATCATTCCCCAATAGGGTGGCCAGAAGAGGAAGTTGTTCAAATACCAAATGCAGGTACGAGGCGAATTGCCTTCCGTCGTACTCTAAAGTCGTCATGTTGTGTACGTTGAAGTGTTTGATAGACCAATAATGGCGGGCTCCGGGGTATATAACGAAATCTGTGTCTTGGCCAAGGATGGCGAGGCATCTGTTTTGATGGGCGTAACGCGCTATTTCTTCGTCACATTCTCCAATAGACCTAACAACCTGGATGAAGAACAAATTTCGACATGAGGAACGGTAGGGTACACCTAATCGACCTCAGTCTGCAAACACAAAACACGGTAGAATACAATATATTACATTGTATATTATATAATGTAATATACAGTGTTGTGCGTTATAATATATTGTATTCTACCGTGTTGTGTGTTTGCAGACTGAGGTCGATTAGGTGTACCTTACCGTTCCTCATGTATATAATATATACATGTTATATATATGTAGTATATATACCTATTATGTAAGACATATAATGTCTTACAGTTGTCAACATTGTATACCAACCTTACAACCCAATCCTTTGAGTACAACTCCACAAATGGTTCCTATGTTGGGCGGAAGAACCTGCCAATCGTCGCGTTCGAGTGAAGACGCTGGGACACCAGCATTGATCTTGTCAAGTAAATTTATTATCTTATCCATAGTGTCCAACCTACGTCTTTTCCACTGGTCAATCTTCACTTCTGCTGGAGGTCCGTCAAAATAAAAGACAATCTCCGCACCCAGGGATCGAAATCTCATGACGAAATTTTTCAAGTTCTCCACAAATTCCTTGATTTGCCCTCCAGGGATCCAAGGCAAATCACCGTACATGTAACGGAGGCAAGACATGCCGTCGGCCACAATTGTTGTGTTCTCACCATCACTCCTGTACGTAATAGGCAAATAATTAGTCACCAATGCATAGTTAGACCCGACATTCGATAATTATTATGCACATCCATCTCAATCTGAGAGAAGAATGGAAGGAACATCTTTAATTTGGCCTGGACCACTAACGAGAACTGCCATATCTCCTAACCTTCTGCTTCAGCAAGTCAGAAGGCTCATCTATCCGCTAATCTCTCAGCAGTGATTGGATGGCGGAGTGGGAGAGAAAGTGACGTTTTACCATGGGATGTCAACAATTTGTCAATGAGCCCACGCCGATTCTCCAGCCCATTTTCGTTTCCGATTCATCCATTGCATAGAAAGACGTACTACCTACTAGCAACAATAAAACGCCTATAAAACCTCTCCCCACCTCATCCAAGAAAACTTCATTCGTATAGCACTCACCTGGCTTTCTCTATCGCAGCTTGTACGTTAACTGGAAAACAACCGGTTCCATCATTCTGTTCCAGGAATGTTTCCAGCCCTCGGACACCCATGGTTCACGATTTTGATCAACTATGAAGGGTATGAAGCGTATTACACAAATAACTAGGAAAATGCAAGTTGCAAGAGCAACTTACCAAAGCATAACAATATAACCTCCCCAGCGATTACCACTCCCTTTCAATATCGATGTATTATCGTTATCGGACACCGATATCAATATCGATACTTTCTTCCCAGTGTTGCCAGATACTTGGTGGGTGGATTCGCAGCTAGAGCGCGCGTAAGGAGCCCACAAGGAGCGAGCTTAGTAGTATAGTCATGGAAGAAGGGACCTTCCGTTCCTTCTTCTGTGTAGTATAGTATAACGTAGTATAGTAGGGTTTTCTGTGGCGAGCTCTCGAATAGCCCAATGGCGACTTGCCCATTTTTTACACCAACTCTGCAGGGGCACGTGAGGACGTAAACCAAATTTCAACTCTCGGGACTATCAGGTGTCGGGGGTATAACAGTTTTAAAACGCTATTTTTCACGTCTTTCGTGTTCTTGTCGAGGTTCTTGTTCTTGTTGTCGTTCTTGTTCATTGACGGGGCTACAGCCCAGCAGACCAAACGGATCGAGCTGAAATTTGGCACACACGTTTGTTATGCTCCAAGGGCACTCCTTGTACATATTGTCCCCCTCCCCCCCCACCAATTAGGGGGGAAAGAGTAATTATCAGTAATTTCAAAAGGGCATAATTTCTTCAAAATTGGAGCTATTTCAGATTTTCTTTTTTAGTTTTAATTAAACTTACTGAACTCTTTAATTTGAAATGAAAATGAGCTTCCTAAGAAGAAAAACGAAGGCGTTATGATGGTTTTCCAATTTTCAACGATAACTGCCTTAGAAAATTAATCGAAAGTAAAGTAATGAGCTATTACAGGCTGGCAGACATCGCGAATGCAAGGCGTCTAAGGCTCGCTTCACACTAGCCCGGCAGTCGGGTACACGACGCCGGGTACCCGGTTGATGGGGCAAGGGTTCAGTTGGACGTTTCACATCAAGCCAGCAAATGTCGTGGTCGTCCAACCGACAACCGGCAGCCGGGTGAAGGCCGAGGGGGCGCCGGCCAGCCCCATAGCCGTGGACGGCTGTCGTGTCGTTAAAGAAGTCGGCCCGGCTCAAGGGTCATGTGGGGGGATGAAGCCGTTCTCACTTACCCGGCAACATTAGTATCCGATTTGTTTTCTTTAAGTAACTTTGCCGGGCCCCTGTCGTCCTATATCCTGTCGTCTATATGTGAACGATACGACAGTGTCGTTGCCGTGTCGTTGCCGGTCGGGAAACCGGGCACCCGACAGCCGGGCTAGTGTGAAGCGAGCCTAAGAATTATATAAGTATTACTGATGGTCACGAGTAATCAGTGGTGGTGCAACTACGGTGAAGTTATACTCCAATTCATGGGTGCTTATCTGACAATAATTTCCCACCAACAGCATTGAAAGAAGCGACAAGCTCCCTGCAGGTGCAACAGAGGAAACAGTGGAGGGTGAAAGAGGGGTTGTGAGAAGAAGACAGGGAACAGGAAAACATTGGTGGTGGTGGTTAGGGGTAGGAGGATCAGGTTTCTATATGCACACTCAACAATGAGGTGTGAAGCACCGAGCATCCTATATACGTGGCTGGCGGGCATAATGGATATCATTCCTTTTTGCAACCGAAGAGGTTTTTTGGCGGGCCAGTTTTTACGACGGAGTTGTTTTTGGGGGGTATGTTTATACCAACCTGGAGTGTGCCTATGAGAAGAACCTCTAAGTTTTGATAATCTACGTATTGTCTATTTCAGATTTGGATTGTGTATCGTGAATAAGGTGTGGTCGAAGGCCAAAGGGGAGGAAAACCCCCGATTATTCTCGGACATCTTGTACGTAATTATGTATTGATTGGTACGTGAAATCTTAACGTCAAGCTACTATTGGATACCAACCAAGCTGGATGAGCCCCTACACCCTTAGTGCCAACTACCACCTACGAAGCCCGCAGTTCTTAATCTGGGGCCCCTTGGCGTGCAGGTGCGATTCCGTTAGGACCAACAGCTACCGAGAGGTCACCGTTGAACGGTTTATAACCCACTGACTCCCAGGACACCAGTTTCAGTCGACAGTCAACTCACGATGAAGACACCAGGTGAGTGAGTCCCCGAATAACCATCAACACTTCGACATTTCGCTCATTCCGAGTAGATAATGAAATCGTCATCAATAGCGTTCAGTTAACGGTTATTGCCATTTAAGATTCTATATTGGCATGCCGAGAGAAACTGCCTGCCACGTAGGTGGGAAGTATTACATTTTTTACGTTTTTTTTTTTTTAAATGTATCAAGTCATTTATTTGAGAAAACAATGAAACAGAGTGCAAAATACAGTTTTCGATGCTACTCCCCTCTTTAAACAACAGCTTGTGCTCAGGGGAGGAGTACATGGGTTGTTACATCTCTGCGATATCATAATACAATACATTGTAAGATTCCATAACGAAAAAATTAAATAATTTTAAATCAATGGTAATAGTATTGATGTATTTAATAATGAAGCATATTCTTCTTCCATATTCAGATACGTAATAGGTATTTGAACAAGGCTGTTAAAATAATTTCTAAAACGAACGAAATCTATCCAAACGATCGGGAACAGATTGTTATAACAATCTGTATGGCTGTTGTTTACTTGAAATACGTTGCGTTCCAATGAAGATACGTACCGAATCTTCATTACTTACCGAAGTAAAATATTGAATAGATGACAAAATGAGTATAACTTTTATAGAATCACCTCACCTTTTCACCAGGGCAAATTCAACTCTCGACTCGATACCAGTTTCGAAAACCCAATCCACCAGATTTACTCAACTGTGGATTTGGTGAGAACTGAAAGAATCATTAGAAAAAATAAAAGTGGACTGCAAAATAGACCAAGGTCACGAAATCGCAATGAAATGATTCCTGTAGGCGATTTACATTTATGTTATTTAGTAGATGTTGCAGATACGAAAGCAACATGAATTAGAATATTCAGTTGAAAATGTAGGTACACAGTTTTGATGGCTAGTGTCTAATACCTCTCAGAGTTTCAATAGTGGCATCTAGCTTCAATCCAGTGGCTTTGACGTGAGGCACGTACCTGAAACATCATTGTAATTATCGTATTACAATATTTGGTGAAATATTTCTGATGCACCTATAAAACGTAGCATGCAGTAGCGTGTCAATGACTGCTATTCGATGTCAATATCGGTTTCTGCTCCTTTATTCCTCTTTCGTGCGTCGGTTATACTTGTAGAAGACCTAATGAGTGTGTTGTGAAGTGCGTCAATAGAAGATTTATTACACATCAGCATGGACATAACACATTCAACTGCTATTACAACATTGCCCTCGAAATGTTAGCATGATCCGAACCGTGGTTGAGCACACCGGTATGATTGGTATACTACAAGCCCACTGGCCTAGCAAACTTTTGTTCAGGTGGGAAGCGCTGAACTGCCTGGCAGCGGAGAACAAAGTCAGGGTGGAGTTCAACGAGCCAGCAGATGAGTTAAAGAAGACGGGAGACCCCTAAGCATTTGTGGGGCCACAGCCAGTCTTGGAAGTAGCCAACTGCGCGACTTGATACTCCTTGGGAGAATGGGAAGAAGATTCTATTCCGGAAGTTGGCAATAGCATCACCTTGTAAGAGGAGGAGCTAAGAGTACTATAACTGCCAAAGAGAAAAATGAGACTCCTGGATGCTGACTGGGCGTGGGTGCTCATTTCCTATTTGAGCTCCCAGCACTTGAAGTTCGACAATATAGAATCTCTGATGCCAGAAGAATTCGTGCCTGTAGACAACCTGGTTGGAGGGTTCATCAGCCTCATACAGGGAGTACTGAAGTCTACGAGGCCTGTCTAAAAACTAACCGACCTGCGTTCATATCATAGTTCCGTATTGGTGCTATTCTTCGTCATCCGAGCAGTGGCATCCTTTGAAGTAGTTCCCATTTGATTGAACCAACGCTCCCAGCGGTACTTCCACATCTTAAAGCAGTCGCATTACTCTCAGTCGTCTCGATTTTGTCGAACCGATTCCGTTGAGCGCCATTTTCAATTTCAGGAACATCCATAACTCGCAGGGACCTACGTCAGATCTTTACGGAGGCCGGCAAAGCTGTAAAATCTTGCCTTCCCCCAAAAATTGCTGCACACGGTTTGATGAATGCGCTGGCGCGTTATCGTGCTGAAGAAGCCAGTCACCGCTTGACCAGAAACCCTGTCGTTTTCTTTTCAGATCTTCAACGTAATATTCTTTGATGATCGTCTGTCTTCTTGGAGCAAATTCGTAGTAGAAACAAAAATCTCCCTCGCGATAGAAACAAAAATCAGCATTGACTTGACATGGCTCGTCTGGACTCTTCCACTGGGGATATTTTTGTTTAGTTTCTGGATCGTAACGATAAACCCATGATTCATAATCAGAATAACCTTCTTAAGGATATTTGGGCTTGGAAATGGAGCTCAAAGGAAACCGGTTCAGAGAGACGATTCAGAGTAATGCTTCGCGCGAGCTCCATAAGCCTACGTTTATTGATCATGATAGAACAATAAAATACGCGATTGTTGAGACTCAAACTTACTTCTCTATAAGCGGTCGGTTCAAAACATCAAAAACTATGTGGGTTAACAAAATCACTTCCTATGACGGATTGGGCACCTGGATTAACCACGCTTTCAAAAGAGTCGACCTTGCGTTTGCCATGAATAACTAGACGTCCAACTAGGTACCTACCGTGGATTGATCGGTCTCTATGACGACCAAGGTAGACTCGAAACTGACCACCTGCACGAAACAAAGCGTTGCAAATTAGTGAGAGATATCGAGCAGTAAGTAAGTCGAGGCCTGGGAATGACGTGTGAGAGTCACCACTCGATAATGTACAGGACTGTAACGAAGGGGGTGGAACGAATTACGACGGGTGCTGGTTGCTCCCTGATTTGATGCCCACTTACCTGATACATCCTGTTTGTTTTGTTTTCTTTCCATTTTTTTCTATTTGGCATTGTACTTTTGTACAAAACAATACACTTAGCCAACCTTCATATTGATAGGTAATAAATAGGTACATGAAATTAATAATATTATGTAATTGAACGGATGGAGGTGGGGCGCAGTACACATAAACTCACTAAATTCAGTACACAGTGCAGTGCAGTACACATAATTCCCTCAAACGACTGCGCACCTCGGCGTCCGCAGTGCACATAAGCACCATAATATGGTGCTCCAACGTACCCTCGTCCAACACACAGGCCCGGCATTCTGCCGTCTCTAACAGATTAACTCTAAACATATAGGCAGCGGAAAGCCACGATCACTCTCCTATTTGTTATATTCTTGTACCAAGGTACAGAAGGTGATGTCGGATGGATATCATTATAAAATGCTCCCATATCCGAACTTTCTATACAATTGTCCTCCCTCCATTGCACGCCAGTCCACCCCTTCATTGTACGTGATGCAGCAATGCGACCTAATCCACAAAAAGCTCACAGACACCCCAGAATTTCTCGATTCCACCAATAGGCCAGTCACCGCGGATGTTTAGGTCCAAAATAATTTCAGGAAGCTGATTTTTGGGTGTAGGTACTGTTAGGACATGTTTGAGTAGCACCCTGCAGCTTTTCTCCTCTCCTCTTCTCTGATCAGCTTCCTGCAATTTTTTTTTTTTTTTTTTTTTGACCTAAGAGCATTTTATCGTCTGTGCTGACTGGCCCACAAACTGGTCAGTAGACTCCCTATTAATGGATTCCTCGTGATCGCGATTGGTTTTATTATTATAAAACCACTGAAGAGGCTATGAACCATATTAGCTGTACACTGTAAAATCACGTATAATGGGCCTCCTCTCAATTCATTCTCATTTGTAAACCATGAAGAACTACAATGACATCGATTCGGGAAGTATTCCAACATGAAACTTCAGGATTCGTATTCAACGCGTAGCTTTGCTTCAACGCTCAACGAATAGTAGGCATATTAATGCATACAAGCCCTCTTCCGTCTGCGTCTTCATGCTTACACTCACTGTTTTTCAATCAATACAACCGGTTTCTTTTTAGGAAATTTTAGTATATTTTTGAAGTCGACCTACACTTACTTTTTGATTTTCTGTTCGCTCGCTATTACCGTCCTGTTGGTTATGCGTCCGTAACCCGTAATTGTGGTATTTTGGTTTGATGGATTGGTTTGGCGGATCCACTATTTGATTTCGGTGGGAAGGGGGGTTATGAGGTAATCTAATCCAACTCAAGTTTTTTAGCGATTTATTGCATATGAATTATACTATATTATAGTAGAGCTTTTAGGAAATAATTTTAGCCAACAACCGAATTCCTGCCTAACTCCTGCTTGTACATCAGTAACGTACCCAGGAATTTCGTTTGTGGTGGGTTTCTATAAGCAGGATGGTCATGAGGAAATCCCCCCCCCCCCTCCTACCACAACCGGTAAAATTTTTGACGAACACTAACTCGTAAATAGAGGGGTTTAAACTTATTTTAACACTTTTCATAATCAAAAACTTCATTTTGCAAAGAAATATTTTTTAAATTCCTAATTTAAAAAAAAAAAAAAAAAAAGCATGCAGCAAAGGGTTAACAGTTCAGTTCCGAGGAAATATACGACGTATCAAGTAGTTCCTAAGTTTTCTTGCAAGTAACCTGAAACTGTCCAGCTTCAGAGCGTGAGGGGCTTGTCTATCATTGATATTTACTAAGCATTTTCGTTTCGTATTAGTTAACGGAACAGCTTCCAATTTGAATGGAGCAAATGATGAAAACACAGCAGTTTGGCCTTTGGGCTTGCCAAAATTCTTAATCTCACACTGATGACCCCACATGCCAACCCCACAAGGAAGTGATTTAGTAGAGGCTATTTCCAGTTTTAAATGTTGTCGCGCATTCCGTAATGAGGAGGAGAACGACCCTGAAAGTCGAACCTGCTCGGCTGGTTCCCCTTATCAGGGTCACAAGGGTAGTGAATGCGACGAAGATGCCTTGTAAGATCCTTCCTGTCCCTTCATCTGGGTCAGGGCTGAAAATTTGGTGCCTTGTTGACGGAAGTGCTCAGTTACTCCTGGAGCCAGTGGCAGTACACCAATTCAGACTTCTCACTCCCCATGTCTGCATTGCAGTTACGTGCGCGATACAATCATTCATTGCACGTGCAATCTTTGGATCTCAACTCAAGCCGAATAAGCGCAATGACCTGTGTACTGTTTCAAATGCACACCTAGTTGAAGAGCTCTGTAGAAGAATTTTAATTATAAAAGCCTCTTTAGAATCCAAATTACGTTTTGAAAGACTCTCACGGTCATCATTTTCTGTGGTTAGAAACCGCAGAGAACGAGTCAAAACTTGAGCATGAATTACAAAGCTGGGGATACCAGGGTCATCCATCGAAACTTAACAATGAGGTACCGTTTGTGCATTGTGAAAAGGAATGGAATACATACAATCTGCAACTCAATTTCATAAGAGGAAACTAAGTATTTCGTTTTTGTAAAAACCACCTTTTCAGAATCAGGTTTCTCTTATTTGGGTGCTGATGTAATTCTTTCTTTCTGGCGGACGGAAGAGAGTGAAACACACGAGAACCCATAGCAGCAGCTGTTCTTGCCAAACGTAGATTAATCTTCCCTTCGTACTCTTTCAAGACCTATTTCAGGCTGCTCAACTCCACCAGAAATCTCAGTTTCAGAACCTGGAGTTTATTAAAGATGGGACCAGTGTGCTCCAAAAATTTACTTCTTGTAGCTACTCGTAACAATATCATCTATCAAATGAATACCGGGTTGATTGCTGTGTTATATGCGCTACCCCAAGCCGGTAGACTATATAGCAAATTGTCGCTGAATCGATTTCGTCAGTTTTTGATTTAGTAATCATTCGTCATTGATTAATTCTGAGGAATGGTCAGTCTTAAATCCCGTTTTATGCCTCATAAATCAAGTTGTTGTCATTTTAAATATCGTTAACCACGAAAATTCTAAAAAGAGATCAAAAGTTAAGCTCAACCCCTGGAGGGGTACAAACTCAGATTACTCGTTTTTAAGACGATCTTAAGGTTTTAGAACGATTTCCAGCTTACCCCCGGTCACTTCGAGGTCCCTTCCTTATTTTAAGCACCTTACATTTTTTACCTACCTAGTGTAATTGACAGACTGCAAGACGAATTCTAGTGCAGCTCTTTTCTATTCCAAATTCGATTGAAATTGTCGATTGAATGGTGACTTGTGATGTATCCTCTTTGTATCAAGGCTAAGTACCTAACAGTAAGAGTGCTTAGTATTTGCTACATGTGCTTCAGTGCCTCTAGTATAAAACTGATCATTTACTGAATAGGAAGAATAGGTGCTCAGTACGATAATCGTCGTGATCTCTGCAAACCCAGATCACTCACAAATATTGGCTCAAATACGGGCTTATTCTGGAATCACTGTTTGCTCCAATTTTAAGACTGGATGAGTAGAACGTTGGTACAAAATATTGTCGATCAGTTTCTACAAGTATCTACCCTTTTTATATACCTAGGTACCGACCTTGAAAGATCTACACTGCGTTCCCGAGCGAAAATACCAAAACTACCTACCAACAATTTCTCAAGAGCCTAAATGGCGACCTTGTCGCTTGTCCCGCCATAAACAAGACCTCTCTCTCTCTCTTGACACGGAATATCTACCTCATCGATGGAAACGGTCTAATTGAAGTAACGAAGCAATTAGCGGTGGGGATGTAGGGCCTCCCTCTTATCAGTCCGAGACGCGACGGACAGGGTCTTGAAAGGACTATTATAACGGAGCCTGTGTAACGTAACTTTAATGGTCGGCCCACTAACCGAATCTACAACATAAGTTGACTCCCTTGGAGCCACATTCTTCTTCTTTAAATGGGCATGGAACATTGAAACTGATAGATAGCAGTTCTCTGATGAGCCTACAATCAATATTGAAGATCGGAAGGAAGAACCCTCAATAAGGAGTCAACGTTTGGTCATCTCCTACTTTTCGATAGCATTTTATCTGTAAGACTCACGTGGTGAACGGCTTTCATTGTACACACTTCATTCAACTTCACAATATTAGCCTCATTTACCTAATTTACCACTTATTAGAAAATGTTATTATTTATTATTATAATAATAAATAATAACCTATAATAGGTACCTACTAAGTATTTCGTCTCAAAAGTCCAAGACCCGTCCGGGGACTCTGTAGGTTGATCTACCAGTTGCTTTGGACCAGTCAGTCCTAATCAGTCGATAGATACCTACTTTTAAAACTGTATCCAACGATTTGTAGGGTGTATCTATGACGGCAAGTTCAGGGAGTGCCAAACGTCGGACTTTCTAAAGAAACGCTGGACGCAGGATTTTTATCAATGTGAAACGTGGTTAGGAAAGAATTGTAGTTACCCGTAGTTCGATTAGATGTCCGCTATAGAACTAATCGATTCTCACGTGAGCAATATTCAAATAGATGTACAAATATTGGTTGAATGGTTAGATCCTCGTTTATTTTCTCACGAAACATCAGAGAACCTGGTTGGATTGATGGGGGATCATTTTTGTGGAGATGCGAGTATCCCGTCTTTGTGTTCGAAGTATTCCTTCCATATGTGAAAACCAAAACTTTGAGGTTTCTCACGAATTCAATTCATCGCTTCTAACCGATTCTAAAAACGTTTTTTATTCGCAGAGTTGATCGTTCTGGTTACCGTTTTGGCGGTTGCCTCAGGAAAATCAGTGCGCCAACTGATGGTGAGGACTAACTTCGTTGGCGAAGGCAGCAACGATCTCGCCGTTCACCTACTCCAGGTACATACTACTAGACTCGTACATTATACCGTATTTTCAGGAGAGAATTCGATTGTTTCAACATTTTTATAGGGTTGAGCCAGGGTTTCCAGTAAATACTCGTAAGATCAGTTTTTCGACCACAAGCTAAAATTTCATCTCAAACGAGTAAAAACAAGTTCTTATACCCATGGGCCAACGATAAACGTTCGATATTTTATGTGCAATCAAGTTTTTTTGCTTCTCCTGAAAAATTAGGTTTTTTAAATTACGAGATATCACATCTAGGCCGATCATATAGGTACTGCTTGTCGTCTCTTATAATAATTTTTTAAATAATTTTTCTCATTTTAGACCGAAAGTCAAAGTGGAGAAAATGCGGTTTTTTCTCCCCTCGGCTACAACGCGATTCTCGCTATACTTGCCGAGGGAGCGCGAGGCGAGACGAGGAATCAACTGGCCAAGGCTCTCAACCTTCCAGAAGACACTTACGCCGTAAGAAGCACCTACAAGACGGTCCTTTCCGGCATGATGGTAAAGTCTTAGAAATACACGGGCCAAATAATTTTATATCAAAGAATATGCCCGCATGCATGCAATGAACATAAATTTTCATAGTAAATCCAGAAAATTTCTATTAATACTAGTATACTTTATTTTAAATTCACTTCCACACATTAGGTCAGGAATTTGAAAGAATTTCCAAAACTTTCGTTCGATCATTATTCCTTAGAAGGCATAGGTACCCACTGCATTCCACCCTGTATAAGACGGGTACCCCCACGGCTCCAGAGGGGTAAAAAATTTTTTTTTTTTCGTACTTCAAACTGTATATTCTTATATATTTCTTTATATGGTTTTATTTCAGGAACATGGAGTACTGAATCAACCGGAATTCAAAAGCTGGTTCTACGTGTATAAAAACAATTCTGTTGAGCGAAGCTACAAGAAAGTTCTGAAGGACAACTATTTGATAGACATCACCGAGGTTGACCGCTACAGCTCTCTGGAACAAAATGAACATGAACACAATAATAACCCTGTCCTCGAAATGACACCGGATATGAACAGGTAGCGTTTTCACTATGATCATTTTATTCCGAACTTTGAATACTGATGAAAATTTTGGTTCGCTGAACCTACTTATCTAATTTCGGGTGATCAAATTTAAAACAAAAAATAAAATTAAAAAAGTTTAATCTAAGAATCGGAAGTGAAGATAGAGAATTATTTCATTTATAGCGGACTTGAATTATTGGTTTGTTGTTATAACTTATACCGGATCCGGCAGTGAAACCTGACGGTTATTGAATTGGGATGAATCAATGAATTTTCAATATATTTTATTTTTTATTAAATAGAGGAAGAGTGGGAAATTGAAATGCCTACCAAAAGTAGAGAAACCCGTTATGTTGAATAAAGGACACCATATGTCCCTCAAATGACAACCCTATGTTCTACGCACTGCTCAAGTCTGTTTGTAAAGTTAGCCATCACTCTCTCCAAAGTTTGTCAAGGGAATAGCACGAATTTCTCTCTGGATATTTTCTCGCGGGGGTAACCAAACGCTAACTGTATGGTCAGCAGTCAGTAACTTTCTTTGTCGAGGAAAACGGACACACTGTGACAGTGAATTCCGAGCGACACGTATCCATGATCCAGGATTTCTTCCTCCCTGAATTCCGTAGAGACAGCATTCCACATAGGAGGGTTTGGTTTCAGCAGGATGGGGCTACTGCCCAGGCGTCAAGCTTGTCGATCGATCTGCTGAGAAGAACTTTGGAGAGAGTGATGGCAAATCTTACTAACAGACTTTGCGTGGAAAATGGGGATCGTCATTTGAGTGGCTGCTGTGACGACATTTCGTAACGGACTGAGGCGTTTGATTATTTGTTTTGACCGTTAGGAACACTCTAACAGCGGTGACAACTCTGAAAAACCAAATTCCCTACATCCTACACAACCCTTGTAACCCTACTTTCTGGACGTCCCTCGTACTTAACCACTGGCGAGACTTGGGGGTTTCCTGCACGTCTTTTGAAATAACACTGTTTAACAGTTCTTATATGTCTCCTGACGGAATTCGTTCATAGACCACAAGATGATTCTAAGGAAGATTCCAGCGAAGAGAAGAAGGATGTGGATAAGAGCAACGAATCCAAGGAGGACTCGAGCGAAGAGAAGACTACGGACAACATCGCCCAGGAATCAGTTGGTGAGGCGGAGGGTGAACAACAGAAAGTTGATAAAGAGAAAGAAAGAGTGACCGAAGCTGCAGTAACAACTGACAGTCCTAAAGATGTCTATCAAGATGCATCCGGTGATAGAAGTGATCTTAACGAAGTCGACGACGAGATGTCTAAAAACGACGCTTTGTTGGAGCAGACGACGAAAATTGCGGAAATCGGCGAAGTCATGACGACGGAGGCAATATCGGAGAATCAAGTCAGTGAAATGAACGAATCACATAGATTATAATAGCATGAACTAATAATGTGGAAATATGTCTAAAAACCATAACGGAATTTATTTTAAATATATATATATTTTTTAATTTGATTTAAATTGTAAGTAAGATACAGTAGGTAGGTACCTACAGTAGGTAAGCTACAGTAACTGTAGCATTTATTTTCTCACCAAAACTTAGTGTAAATGTTAATTTAATGTAATCACATTCGAACCAGGTGGACCCGAACGCAGAGGATACCCCAGATGATCCAAAGGGAGACCGCATGGATTTGGAAGACATCATCGCACGATCGCTCAAGTCCGAGATCAGAAGTGGAAAAGAAATGGTGTCTGCACTGTCGGCTAACAGACTCGCTGCACTGGGTGAGTTTCAAAATATTAAATATGCCGTGCAGTGTGTGTATCATTTCATTTATTCTGATGTGGTTCGTTGCCGATAGGAGATGGGGGTTTGAGGCCGAATTCGAGGATGATCATTTTCAACGCTCTTTACTTCCGGGGCAACTGGTCGATTCCGATGACGTCCCACAAGGGGAAGGTGACGTTCAGGACATCCGGCGGAGAGAAGATGGTGGACGCGATGACGGGCGAAGACGAGCTGGAAACCGGCAAAATATCGGATCTCAGAGCGACCGCCTTGGATCTGCCCTACCAGGTAGAACTCTTACATCTTACCTTTGACCAAAAAAAAAGGTAACCTCATTTCAATTAGCCCAGGCAGATTTTTGCTGTACCTTCCAAAAATTGATCGAGAGCTAGAAATCGTTTTAATCCCTCGTGGGGGTCCTGAATAACGGGTATATAAGTTTGCGACGGTTTCTAGGTAGTGCTTCGGATGTAAGAGCCTAAAAACCGCAATATTTTCGAACATTTTTTAGTTTTTCGTGTATAGGTAACTCAAAAAGTAGGCAATGTAATTTTCTTTGTTTTTAAAGACCATTGAATTCTGCGCCGAGTAGCGTTTCAAACATCGAAATCGATCCAGCCATATGACAGTGAAGATCAGTCACAGTTAATTAACCCCAATGTCAATGAACATGTCATGTTCCCGATGAAACCTGGGCAGGGCAAACAGCAAACCGTGATGTACGGTCCTAACATCCGAAAGTTATCCGAAGACGCAAAACATAGACGTCAGACGAGTCGTCTTGGGACGCCAGGATTCACCGATCTCCCTTGAAGACTAATAGGCCAGATAACCCCCTTGCCTTCAGCTCACCGCTCTTTTGTGCCACCATCCGCGAAAAATGGATGAACCTTACGTATTTCTTCGGCTGTTTAATGATGATCAATAAAGATGAATTGGACGAAGCCTTAGAAAGTTACCTGAAGTTCTGTTTTCTGTGGCAGAAATATCTGTACCTGGACGGTACAAAATACCAGGGTTGACAGCCCTTCGTATAACACTGACTTAACCATATCGGCTGTCAGATTTAGAGCAGATTTTCGTTTTGTATAGACAGTGGCGACACCGGGGATGGCCGCCTGGAACGGGGTGCGTGGGCAGGCAGGCTGTTTTCAGTGTCAAAAGTCCACTGCGCAGAAGGTGTCCGTGTTTTGAGTGAACTTTAAATATAGAGATTCTACATGTTGTTAAGCTTGTTATTCGTACCTAAGGAAGAACAGAACAGAAACAAGTAGATTGTAGGGCATAACAGTTATGCCCTAGTTTAGTTATGCCCTAGTTTAGATTATGCCCTATAGATTAGTTACTAATCTATAGTTAAACTCTGGATTCGATCAGATTGATAGGATTAGAAGCACTTGCTATTATCACCATTGCACATTGGGTTAGCAGCTTTCAGTCGTTGGGTGTAATTATGCTGGTTATTCTTACTTCTATTTTCGCATTTTACCACTTGTTTTGGTTCCAACAGGGAGGCAAATACTCAATGCTGATACTCCTTCCCGACGAGCGTGATGGTTTGGGTGAACTCGTCAGTAAACTGTCCGGATTCTCGTTCAAGAACATTGGCCAGTACCTGTCGAAGCGACCAGTCAAAGTCGTCATGCCTAAGTTCAGGTTCTACACCATTTCCAAGCCCAAAGACGCTCTTCTCAAGGTACGGAATAGTATTCAACAGTATTCCAATAGGCGAATCCCTAGTTTATGATAATTAGTACACTATTTGTTGGATAGTTCACCAGTTCTTAAAAATAACTCAGAAATCGCAGAATCTAATTATTCTGGGAAACTGAATCTAATTTCGTTGGAAAACTGAAGAGTTACCTACTAGTGACTGAGTCCCCCTTCACTCGCAGGAGACAAATTGGACACTTTCTGGGCATTATTTCAGCTCATTATTCAGCCGACAAAAGTAACTCTCTCGCTTCATTCTATTTGAATTTGTCTTTATGCCCAAACGGAAGTCAGAATTCATTATCACTTTCATTAATTC
The DNA here is from genome assembly GCA_963920205.1 of Stenodema calcarata. Lineage (NCBI taxonomy): Eukaryota > Metazoa > Arthropoda > Insecta > Hemiptera > Miridae > Stenodema > Stenodema calcarata. The sequence goes on from OY986054.1 coordinate 20,442,084, forward strand.
AACCAGGGAACAGCAGACATTAAATAGACGTACAAGTTGATCAAGCTGTTGTCTCAAACCATAAATAAAATTAATTTGGGGCGTAGTCGGAAGAAGGGTCCATAACCCCAAAGTATGTTTTGAGATATGGACTGTTCAAGTTTCTCCACAATTAGCTAAGCATGCAGTTAGCCAAGCCACTGGAAGTTAGTAACGATTTCCAGAAGAGAAGTATGTGCGACTATGGGTCCTTCAACTTACAACTGTATTAATGAAATCAAATTAACTACTTAACTAATGAAGATGATCAAATCTGTGTTTCTCAACAGAGTGGAGTGAAAGACATATTTGGTGAGGAAGCTGACTTTTCCGGAATCACGGGCACCAAAAGCCTTTACTTGGACGATCTTGTACAACTTGCTACTTTAGATGTCGACGAGAATCACTCTAGCAACGTCCAATTGACCAGTAAGAATCTCCTGAAGCCCACTCCAAATGAATGCTAGATGTATTGAAGAAGACCCATCTTCCAATTTCCAAGTTTTGAAAGGAAATACATTGTAAACTACTTGTGGAAGCATTGCAATCACTTTAGTAAATAAAACATGCATGTTCTAAAAATTCCAAATTTCCAAGTAAATTTGGTCGTCCTGCAGTTGAGCAACACCACAGTCTGTTATTTGCACAAGTATAAGCCTTGTAATTAGATTCTATCGATGGCATAATGATGATAACCTTGTATCTCGAAAAACCCAAATTTTATAGAATAGACAAAGAGGCCGAAGACCAAGATACGAGGTTATTGTGTGAGGCCATAGCTTGGTAACATTGATGTCTGTTACCCTTTTTCATGATAAAATATTTATTCACTGATCTTTTACAGGTACTATCGCGTCTGAAACGAGATCGGCCCCAGTTTCATTCACAGCAGATCATCCCTTCATGTTCGTCGTTCGAGACCGCCTAGAAAATCTGGTGATTGTCGCCGGCTTAGTACAAAATCCATCAGTTAACCGAAGTCAAGACAAATAAAATGAGGAGTATCCATTTCAATTTACAATTCTTCATGAAGAATTACGAGTCGTTCATTTTCAAAACTGATATGTTCAGGATGGTGCTAAGTATAAATTAACCTCGTATCAGTAACACCTGCTGAGTGTTTAGTATTGAAATCGTCAAGATACTGTGTTGTTGGGACCAGTGTATTATTGAGGGGAACTTACTTTAATTTATGGGGAAATTGATATAGTGGTTAGTTAGTATTAAGTTGTAAAAGACAAAAATCGTAGACTTTAACGTCGCAAGGTGTTTAAAGTTGAGCTAGTCATGTACTCTATTTGTTAAATGTTGGATTATTTGTTAATAGAGATTATTTATAACTATTCAAATTTAATTACTGCATGCCTCCTCAAAAGCTCTTTCCAAATAGGCCTGAGATGGCTTCAACATTTGAAGCAAGTACGAGTAAATTCAAAACGAGAAATAATAGGTTCGTTCCAGCGAGTTTGTGAACTAGTTCATCGGCGCAGGGTTAACTGCATTCCAGCGACGTTGAGTTCTCAAACCGTGTCCAGTTCTCGACATTTCTGCACTCAGTTCGAGAAATGTTTGCACTGGTTTCGCGGCAGGGTTGAGAACTGAAAACTCGAGTCACCTGATAACCTGTCCTCACAGTATAAGCTTCGTAAAATTTATTCATCTCGCAATCACCAACGTGAAAACATAAATAGACGCTCCTTCTTTCTTTTTCGTTAAGCGATAATTAAACGATGATAATTTGGGTGTCACGTAAAGAAATTTTGGCTTTTTCGAGTTTTGGTGGGCCGAGTGGTAAGGGAACAACTAGCCAAACAGCGAACACAAAAATAATAGGGAGGTTCATTCATGTTGGTTACACGCCCCACGCCACCGCAACCTACCATTCTATGATGGATCAGTTCATGAACTGAAACGGCTTTGAACTCATTCCCACCATTCGATGGAAAAACATTTGAGATACGAGGTTACAATTCAATACCTTCAATATACCATCATAGTAATTAGCCTCTGGATGGGGTCCACTCATTCCATTGTTGGTAAAAAGTTGGATTGAGATATATCTGTATATATACAGGTAAACTGAATACTCTTGAATTGTGAAGAGTGGTATAATTGTAACCTTGTCCAACTGATAAGGAACATAATGCAGATAAAATTTTAACATAGATCCGACGTGAGATGAATAACTTGACTAGTTAAGTGAACAAACACTGGATAAGTTACGCTCTAATAAGCCCGAAGCGATACTAACGGTGAAGGCTGCGTTTTATTTCAGTTTCAACTTAAAATAGAAACACTTATTATTCATTTAAGTAACAACGAAGATCAGTAAAAAGCGCATTGAATATGAAATATCACAATATATAAGTTCTTTGGTACACACATTTTTAATGAGTAGATGGAAAGACCTTGTTAACTGCATACAGTGGCGGCATTTTCACTTATTTCTTCCATCGCTCTCAGAACGAGTTCTTGTAGTTCTGGAGGGAGAACATCTTCTTCACAAGATTCTTTCTGACTTGAACTCGCTGTAATTGAAAAAACCCAAGTAAAGAGCGGAGTCAGTTTTCGGTACAGTAGTAACAAATCTTATGAAATATTGATTCAATTACTGTCTTTCAATATCTAGCCTGGGTTGATAAGTGTCCACATGACTAGTTAACGGTCAGGGAGCTGCGAGACTAATGATCCAACACCAAATAAAACTGTCAGTGAGGGGTAAAACCTCAAACTGTCTCCAACCTCCCCTTACAGAAGTCAAATGCCTTTCACAAAATTTGTCACAAAACAGGCCTTTATGTCACTGTCGAAAACCCCTAACCACGGGGATACCCCAGAGTTACTTGGAATGGTCAGAGAGAACTTCACGACCAACTAATCTATGTATGTGATCTATGGTTTGGGGGATGTTTTTATTTATTTTTGAGATGCGAGAGCTAGCGAGCATCCAGAGTGCTTGGCAACTAGACAGTTAGACATACAGCGTCGTGACTGACTCTGGGTTTACCATCGTCTGGCAAACGGGCTGTGGTTACTCTGACTCTAGAGCAACCCACTTCTCTCGAACGGTCATACATACAACGTGTTTTAAATACCACTAAGTCAACAGTAATACTAGATAACAAAACTTGCCTTCGTCCTCAGTTTTGGCACTGACTTCGTCCGTTTCTTGAACTTTGTTCTTAGCCATGTATTCTGAAAATTAAAAGATTCAACGTTCTAATGAAAAATTCTAAAGAAAAATGATTACAAAATAAATTATCCATGTATACAACATGCGCGACCAGTGTGAGTACGGGAGCATAACTGGAACAATTCAAAAGTGCACTGGAAAATTGGGATTCAGTCAATTGAAATATTTCTTTACAATTAAGGAATTGTGGGAAACCATTCGTCCAGAATTGCAGGTTAGCTTGAAACTAAGAATAATCGCAAGGAATGACATAGGAGTGTAAAATATTTACCAAATTTGAGCCAAATCCGTCAAATCACCCGTGTATTGGTGGTAGTTTGAACGTTTTCATTTTCGGGGACTAGGTAATTGAGATAATATTTATAACGATGAGCACCAAAACCTCTCTAAATTTCATCCAAATTGTCAGGAACCAATTTCAAACATTGAATGATAAAACCTTAGAAGCTACACATACCTCTGTACTCCTCTACAACAGATTTGTCCATCTCTTTGTTCGAGTCGACTATAGGAAGCCCTTGGACGAGCATCTGCGAAGGAAATATGGACGCTTCTCCGCTCAACCTGCTCTCCAAAGTCGTTACTCTCTGTGCCAGTATCCTGGATTGAGAATAAATTGTTTCATCATAGAAGAATCTCAGTCTTTCACGCTAATAAAAACAAAGTTCACAGTCTTGGGAACCCGTTAGGGCGGTTTGTAGGGCCGAAAATAACTTACTTGTTAGCTTTTCGTTGGTGGGTGAGGGCGAGAGATTTGTCTTGCAGAGCTTCCAGTAGAGCAAGGGAGAGCGACCTTAAATCCGCTAGAGTTGCTTCAGCGTTATAAGGAGATTTCCAGACTGAGTTGTCGTTTTCCAGAAGCTCCTGAACTATTTAAAAAACATAAGATAAAGAAACTGATCACAGCCCAACTAGGAAAGAGCAAAGATTTACTCATTCCAACGATATAAATTCAAAGAATAGATGACATTATTGTCTGTTATAGACTAGGTCCGAGGGTTAGACAAATGAGTTGTTTTGCAATACAATTGTATTCTATACATATTTGAGACTTCGCTCATCTTAGATAAGTTATTCTGGAGTAATTGATCAAGTCCCAGCTCACATTGGACTATGGTGCTGGTGGTTTAGATGAAGAGCTTAAATTCTACAACATATGTATAGAATCAACCATGTAAATATCAGCTCCCACGCCGTATTCAAGTCAATCATCTGCCTATGCCAACTATGGACCTTCCACTGTGAATATAAGCATACCTTGCCTATGTGTAACAACCATCCCTCCGCTGGTCGTGTTTGTCCCAAGTCTCACATTCCCTTTGATCCTGTTCTTGTCGAGCATTGACTAAAACGCAGAAACGAGACATGTAGCATGAAAATACGAGGCAAATTTCAACTCGATAGTGACAAGGAGTGCTGTGGGGTGTCAAAATTATTGAGGCGCTTCAGTAATGTTGAGGATTATTTTATTTGATTTACCTTGTACTTGTTTAATCCCTGCTGCAGCATTTCTTTTTCGGCAACTGCCTGGTCAAATCGTTCTTTGAGGTAGCTGTAGATTCAACGAGAAATGATCACATGATTAATGAAAACGGCGAATTCAGCAATAATGAAGTTTAAAACAACACGTAACTACAACACTAGGATCTTGGACTCACGTGTTCTCCATAACCAACGCGTCAACGTCAATACCAGAATCTGACTTCAACAGAGTTTGTATCTCGTGGTTGAGACGGTCAACTTTGAATCGGTAGGCGTCCCTTTCCATGGTGAGCTCTTCTTTTTCATCAAGAACCGACTGTAAATCAGCACTCATAACTCTCATTTTCTCTCTCATTTCTTCGATTTCTTCTATGAGTTCTTCCCGTTGATGCCAGGTCACTCCGCGCTCCCGACCACATTCACCTCGAAGCTCCTGTAAAAGTCGGTAACTTGGTCATTTCAATTTACACACGCCACATCCCACAGAAAATACACTGGGATAGTGACAAATTATTGGCTGAATCCCTGACTGCTTCCCCTTGCACCATGCAGATCAAACGCCTAAACTAAGTATCGCAGTGGCCTGAGGAAAGCTGGAAATTGTTCTAAATTGTTCTGTTGTTGATAGTAGTGAAAACGAGTAATCTGAGTTTTTACACCTCCAGGGGTTGAGCTCAAATTTTAGTGCCCTGGAAACGTCGAAATGTTCGGACTTTCTTCAGTTTTTCGCTTATAAGAGTTATGAATAACTCCTTAACAACCCACCTTAGCGAAAATCATACTAAGAAACAAATTAAAATTTGCAAAAGGGCGACCTCGCCAACTTTAAAATTGAACTAATTATAGAGTAGTAAAATGTACCATTTGACGACTTTCTGCCGTCGGTAGCATCAAAAGTACTGGTCCTATAAAAAATACCGACCACACTCAAAACACTCTTGAAATCAAAGTTGCAGAGAATTGACGGCAAGTTCAAAGAAAAAGTAAATTTTAAAATTTTAACCGTACTTACTTATAAGCCAAATTCAAAAAACAATCATTTTGGAATATCCTACATCTTGCTTCCTGACCATTGATTCCGCCGGTGGAAGGTTAATATAAAGCTTAATAAGCTTTATATTAACCTTCCACCGGCGTAATCAATGGTCAGGAAGCAAGATGTAGGATATTCCAAAATGATTGTTTTTTGAATTTGGCTTATAAGTAAGTACGGAAACATAATATGTTTCGCTTGTAGGAGTTACAAGCGCAATACTGAAGAAATCCCAAATATTTGGACGTTTTCGGGGCACCAAAAGCTCAACCCCTGGAGGGGTGATAACTCAGATCACTTATTTTCAAGACTATCTCAAAATTTTAGAACGAGTTCCATGTTTCCTCAGGCCAATTCGAGGTCCTTTCCTTATTTTACTGGACTACAGGGCGACAACGTGTGTATTTGACACAAAATCAACCATGTCCATGGGCAAACTAAGTTCAGAGAGCTGAGGTGTGGGCTTGACATTCCGTTATTTGACACCGTAAAAATGAGTAAGCAAATGTCACGGGAGGGCGAAAAGCGCTACATGTTGCCTTTCGATAACACTAAAGAAATTGGAACAAGAGACTCAATGGGAGGGGATGACATGGCAGGAACCAGCGCAGTTAATCAATCACCCCATTCATCTATCAACCCCAACAACATACGCTCGGCTTCATGTCAAGGACGGTATTCAAAATAATCCGAAGGAAGATATAAATGTGAGTGTAAAACGAGTGTGTTCGATGGCGAAGGCTTTGGAGTTACACTTAATAAAGAAGTCAAATTTCATTATATCGAACCTTAATTTCATTCAGGGCTGATCTCAATTTTCTCTTCAATTCATCGATTTCGTTCAGAAACCCTCTTTTATCCAGAGGACTCAGCGATAACTCACTGAAACCGAAGGGGTCTTTTTCACGCTCTTCTTTCTGTAAATGATAGAGAAACGAAATAAGTGAATAATTTCTCATGTTGAAACATGTTCAGCTTTTAATGTCACTTGGGCATGTTGTGCCCCCATAAGAAATCCAGAAGATTATCGGAGTACCCTCACAAGGTAGTGATGAAATTATGATCCACAACTTGACAAGCAAAAATAGAGAAGGAACAACTCAACGTTGGATCCTCCCATGGAATACAACAAACTGAGGAGTTCTCCCGTATCTGAACGCAAATTGGGATTATTATGAAGAAATAACATTTGACTCACTTTGTTAAAATAAGGCGAAGACGCTTCTTTCGACTCGAGGATTTGCTTGAAATAGTCTCTTTCCCTTTTACAAGTCGTGAGTTCCCTGTTCAGAATTGACAGAGCCTCGGATTTGCTTTGTAATTTCCTTTTGATCGCAGCAAACTAAATACGACACAATACGACACTATTAGTTACCATCAACATTTAGCCCCCACATCATACACAGGTAGCATACCTTACGTATTGTTAGATATCTATTATAGATATCTAACATAGTATAATACCTTACGTATTATTAGATACCTATTATAGATATCTAACATAGTATAATACCTTACGTATTATTAGATACCTATTATAGATATCTAACATAGTATAATAACTATTGTTGAAAGTTTATCATCCAACAAATTCTGACATAATTCCGTAGAAATGGAGGTGAAGTAACGAGTCGTTGATTTGTTTTGTCAACGGTTTTGTCGCAGGTTCCGAGACAACTTCAAGCTAATTATAAGACAGAATCAAACGCAATAAAGACTAATTACCAAAGGCACAAAACTCGAAAAACGACACCAAAACGCGTTACAAACCATTTCTGATGATTTTCGCTTACAACCAGTGCGTTGCTGCGGAAGTTTATCTGCACCATTTTTCACCGTACAAAACTCGTTCACCACTTTTTGGAAATGGATAATGTACACGCTGCTGATTTCCCACTCCATACGTCTCTGGAGTTACATTTCCAGAGTGTCGTCACTCATGCACGAGCTTCATTGTTTACTAGTATCAAATGTGGTGATCTTACTTCCCGAGCATCCCCGTAAATTATTGTATTTCCTTTCAAGTCACAAATTAACGTGGCTGATTGCTACACTGAACACTCACCTCTGCTGCAATATTGTCGTCCATTCTCGCCGGTTTCTCCGACAGTACTTTTGAGATTAGCTCAGGAGCGCTGAGTGGTTTCAATGAGTAACACTAATCCCAAACACGGGATAACGAGAGGATTCGAACAATCACCAGTCGTAACGAAATTCACTTTCCAAAACTTTCCATACAGTATACTGTGATTCTCTATGTTAAATAAATCAGCATTACAGAAAACGTCAACTTGACTAGAAGACGTGGAGTACAATCTAGAATTGTTTACAATTTTGGCTAACGCAAATGTCCATCTATGGATGAGGGATGTCGATAGCACTATCGATACTATGAGTAATAGATAGGGTATCGCTTGGATAGTTCGAGAAGTACAGCCGTACCCGTAGATATGTACCGTGACGACCTACCTTGTTCTACCTTTTTTAAGTATATCAAATAAACTTATTTCTTTCTGCAGGAGTTATTCTGCAAGTTATCCTCACTCTGTAGCTGTTATTCTCACTCTGTTTTCTGTTGCTGGCAATATTGTCGAATAATTGATAGGCAATATTGTCGAAACTATCGATAGCCATAACTATCGAACTATCGACATGGATACTACGGATACTCCATGCCACGATCCATAAGCAGCTGCTTCTCGAGCAAAGTCACCTGATTTCATAACAGCTGACTACAAAATCAATTTTTTCAGTGGTGACTAAATAGCTTAAAACCTTCTGGTATACAGTAAGCAGTGAGACCCTCAGATGCAAGATGGTGTTGTGTCAGATCTTGCTGTGGTCCTTTGGATTTCGTATTTATCGCTGATAATTGCAATTCGAGTTATATTATCTGGTTTTGATATACTTTGTGGTTAGTCGGTGGGTTTTTCGAAGTACCGAACGGAAAACGTGAGAAGTGTTGGTTTGAAACTTTTCTAGTGTTCGAAGTATCAAAATATGGCTGTCGTCCATTATGGGTGTTTACAGATTTTGTTATTCGTTTTCTCCCGTGTTCTCGGATAATTATGTACTGCATATTCTCCAGCCCAGGTAAATATTCATATCTACTCATAATCTCCAGGCCTCACAGGTAGTTTACGACGTATTTTGAATGATTTTCACCTCAATATACGTCTTGCACAAACCCCTTCCATCATTATGCACCTGTATCGGTTGGTATTGGTAAAAACTTCTACCAATCAAACATATCATATGAACCCTGTTGCGTTTGTGCCGTCTTGAAATGATCATCTTTGAGTATTCACCCTTTTATAACGTCGTAAGCGAGTTAATCAATTGTCGAATGAGCCTCTTTCGGTTGCTCTATTTCAGTAGCTGTGTGAACTAGATTTCACAACATACAGGAATCTGTAGTGTAGCTTACCCAATGCTCGAATTTTCTCCCGTAGGGTTTGTGCAACTTTTATTCCAATTCCCATACGAGCTCTTCGTGAAGCACATAGCTCGCCCATTGGTGATAGTTTACGGGTGAATATGAGTGCATCTATTATAAGGGTACGTCCAAGGGAGGTTATTCTCCAATATATTTCTCGATGTTTTGCCAATCAAAAACAAAGTTGACATATTCAAAGTCTTGAAGAGTCAGATATTATTGTGTTTTTCGATATACGAATCAATACAAAACACATCAGGTTTTAAAATTAACTCATTTCCGGCTTGTCAAACCCATCTACTGTAAAGTAGGTACTTGACAGAATGTATAATTTCACACATCTACTATCCGTAAATACATCAGTGTAGTCAATGAGGGGGATTTGTTTTATAATTTCGTCTGTTCCATTTACCATTGATGATAAGAACTCGAACTACCGTCTCACACTAATGATGTTCAAACTACCCCCAGATATATTCTGAATCGATGCATTTTACGTTTTGGTGAATAACTTGGATAATATCTCAGTTACTATATTATAGTGAGTTCCGCTGTGAAACACAGTCAGAATATCGATATTGACATCAAGAATAGTCAGTTGTATGTATTTTTCCTACGTATATGCCTACTTAGCTATTACTTTGTGGGTAATACTTCTTCTCTCACCTTTGATATCGCAACAGACTGATTCTGAACATGTGTGTGTTTTCTGGATTGATGATGTTTGTATTAATGTGTGAAGCGTTGCCCTGTAGGCCAACCTATTGGCTTTGGGTCCATCCACTTCCTCCACCAGACTGATGATCCATTTCAAATCGGTCAGGTCCTTGTACATGATAACTCCGTGATACAAAATAACTCCTGTGGGCACTTAGGTATAAGTTGTGAAGGAAAGGTTCAGTGCAATCGCCTTGAAAGAATCGTCTAGCTGGTCGTTTTGACGACATCTGAGTTTATGACGTGCCTCGAGTGAAAATAGGTTGCTTAAAACTTCCTACTTTTGATTGAATTGTTTTTCATCGTCGTGTACGTATTTCAGTTGAGGATTGGAGGGCATGAACGTAGTAGGTGCCCTGTTGCCGTGCGTTGCTGCTGGATGTTGGGATGCTCGTATGACGAACACTATGGGAGCTGGAGCTTCGACGCCTCCTGGCCTCACTGATAGCCCCTCCCCTTCCAACACAACGGATCAGTTCGCAATTCCGCCTGTGAGGTAAGTAACGAGTTTTTTTCTCTCGTTCAGCTTCAAAGAAGATGACCATGTTTTGAAGCTTTTCTCGAATCTCCTCAGGATATTCCCAAATGATTAGTTGTTGAATTCCTCGTCCCATGTATCATTAGACTTACACTGCAATAGCAGCCTCACCCTCACCCCTCGTTCTGATACAAACACATTCAAGAGGAATTCGACAGAACTAGCGTCTGCCGTTTGAGGTGTAACTGTTTCCTCTTTTAGTCCACATACACCTTTATTGTGACTAAATTGTACTTTTTGTGTTGAAGGGAGAGAAAAAAGCTAAAAGTGACTGGATTCGCTACCTTGAGAAAGAAATTGATGAGAAGACGGAGATCATCCAAAGCCTGTGACCATGGAAGAGTGATAAGGGAAGTTGTTAACGACTGGAGCGGTCTTGAAATCGCTGCGTTGCTCGAGGAATATGAAGCGCTGGCAGCTCTCAAAGACTTGTCAGTTCAAGCTGAACTAGCTCGACCCCCTGCAGCAACTTTCAAGCAAGACTTGTCGACGTTGTATGACTTCAAGTACTGTACAGATGTCGATCTTGTGTTCCGAGGCGCTTGTTTCCCTGTGCATCGGGCCATACTTTCTGCTAGGTGCCCGTACTTCAGGGACCTTCTTGCTGGATGTCCAGGGTAAGTCATCAAACTACTGCCCACCGTATTGAGTTCGCAACTATATGATGGTTTATGACTTTGTATCCATCGATTCTGCAATTATCGAACAATTTCTGCGCAGGTATGGAGCAAGAATATGTTTGGAACTCCGCACTCCTGGTGTGGATATAGAAATGTTTTCTGCGCTCCTCCGCTACCTGTACACTGGTGACCTAGGTGGAGGCGGGACCAAAGTTGACGTTGCTCTTCTGCATCGTCTTGGAGAAGAATTCGGTCATCCCAGCCCATTGGAGCATGATCTGAGATATCTCTTAGAGACTGGTAAGCTCATACTTTCTTTTGATAAATCGACTATTTTTACCTGCTCCAATTGTTCTCCGCCAATTACGTTCTGCTACCTCAAAGAAGGTTAGGTATACCATTTGATTGCAATTGAATTTGTGGATTGTGTACCGAAATCACTCTAACTGTTTTTCATTTGAACCCAGGTGACTATGCTGACGCAGCTTTGGTTTTTACCTCTGAGGCCGGTTCAGACTATCATCGACCAGACTCTGGAAGTTCTGAGTATGGATTCAGGCCTAAACTTGAGCTGCCCTGCCACAAAGCTATACTCAGTGCCCGCTCTCCCTTCTTCAGAAATCTCATACAGCGTAGAAGTCGCTCTGGGGAAGAGCACACGGAAAGGGCTCTTCACATTCCTACAAGGTAAACCAGATTTTCCAAGTGAAGTTATGTCAGCAAAATATCGCTAGAAGCTCAATTCCCAGTAATTGTTTTTTCTGCGTCTTCTCCGAGCTACAACATTCAATATTTCCATATTCTGCTAACTATCCAGTTCTAGAATCAACTTCGAAAACCTCCAACAACACCTTTCAAAACATATTAAAACTGTCTATTCTATGACTGCAGGATCGTACTGGACGAAAGCGTCATACCCAAACGATATGCAAGGGTCCTCTTGAACGCCATATATCTCGATACCGTCGACCTTTCTCTTATTTTGAGAGGAAGTGGCTGTGGCAGCAGTTCTGGCAGCCTTGGAGAGGTAACTTGTTATGTCTAAACCTTAACAGAATATTGTGATTGTGTATTTGATAGTTAATGTGATTGAGTGATTGTTTGTTGACTTATGAGTTTTCCACTTGTATTACTCTCAGGTGGAAGCTCTCACTGTTACTGGTCGAGCTAGACCCAGTGCCCTTGAGGAAGCCATGGAATTATATCAAATTGGACGGTTTCTTGAGCTAGACATCGTCTCTCAAGGCTGCGAAGATGCTATATTAGAGTGGCTCACTATTGAAAACTTACCAGGTTGGATCTTTGGTTTATAATTTTCTATTTTTAAAGAAAACTTCATGTTGTTTTGTATCAATGGTTTGGATTTATTAGCTCAGACCTTGTTCAAGATAGCGGATTTGTGTGAAAGAAGGAACAACGTAGAAGGATCGACTCAATGGCCGTTCACCGTCGTTTTCTTTGCGTTTTAGTGGTCCTGAGGTGGGGGAGTCAGCCTCATGGCTCAGCTTGGGTACTGCGGCAAGCGAGGCACCTGCTTCGGGAAGAGTTCACGACTGTAGCACATTCATCAGTGCTTCACCAACTCGATAAGACTGATCTCGCGGATGCGCTCACCTCGGACTTTCTCCAAGCGTCGGAGCTCGAGATTCTCCAAGCTGTGCTGAAATGGGGCGAACACCAACTCGTTAGAAGAATGGAAGACCGAGGTGAGACTCACAAACTAAAGGTGTAATCACACGACTGATGGTAGTCCTTTGGGTAGGTAGTACCTTCCAAGGTGGTTTATATTTTGAATAATGATCCACTGGATTCTACCTTGAAGAAATATTTGTGGATTTACGTTCAAGATACGTAAGACGCTTCTAGTCTGATGGTGGTCAGCTTCTTGCTACTTAACATTCCAAGAATATCCATGAACGTTTCTTGACCATGAACTAAGTGTTGTTTTAAATTTATTTTCAGAACCTAACGTCGTTAGTCAAACAGCTCATTCAGTTACGCGCAAGGGAGTGAAGAAGAGGGACTTGAGCGATGTTGAACTGCGAGAGATACTCTCTGAACTCCTCCCACTGGTGAGAATGGATCACGTCATCCCTACATGTTCAGAGACTCTGACTCAGGCCATCCGGCGGGGACTGGTTTCCACCCCTCCAAGCCATATGATTGGCTCTGACCGGGGAGAGCGACTCAATGCTTGGGTAAGACAGGAATGATATCAAAAACGCAAATACTAAAACCTCACTTATCTTTCCCGTGTTGGAGCTCAGCCTGGAACTGTTTAACACATAACTTCTGGCTGAGTCCACTTCACTCTCCTTCCCTTTGTCGGTCAGCACCCTTTCAAGGAGCATCTTTCCCCTCAAGACCCTCTCCAAATGTTCTGATATGTATGTCCAATGCTGCTCAGTCTGCAACATATTGACAACTACTAGTTCTGATGACATTTTGGCAGACGTTATGTCCTGTGCTTCTTTCATCAGCATATCTGACCAACTAGCTGAGTTGAAAGTGTATGTACGGGTTGGTACAAACTTAACGACTCCTTGCCATATTCTTTTCGTTTAAACCCCCATAACCGTTCAACAAAATTGGAAAATAGGTCGTAAAATATACCAACTGTGTAATGCATGGATTACTCTAGACCGAATGTTTTCCATCCCCGTAGGTCTTAGATATTTTGCAGGTGTGGGTGATGAAGATTAGTAACGAGAGTCACAACCGAACAAATGAGATTAATAATTTGACTTAGAAGGTCTCATCCCATTTTTTCAACAAAGATCTGGTGTTTGGATATTTTAGTCCAATAAATGGATCTATCTACCTTCAGATTCATCTAGAACTTTCATAAACTTATTCAAGATAATATTTCGAGTTCATCTTTTGGTTCGAATATAATAAGAAGTATTGCATATTTTCAACAATTTCAGGTGAGGTCAACAAATACAGGTCTCTTCGTCAGACCAAGATTGTTCATGCCTTATTACGAAGAAATCAAGGCTCAGGTGGAAGATCAGCTGGTTGGGGAAGGAGAACTTATGAGACTTCGACGAGCAAGGTCCTTTAATAATACCAATATCACGGTTTTCATGAAAGTCACTTCTAGGTTCCCTCCTTATCTTACTGGACTATTAATAGTATCTGAAATTCGATTCTGTTTTGAAAACCCGAATTCTATGGTGAAACACGAAATTTTTCTGTGTCTGTTTGAAATACGTATCTTGTATTATGAAACGTGAAATTAATTGTACAAACTTCAACTTATCCTGCGGTGCTACATTTTTCAGGTACATCCCAGACATTCCTGACACGCTATACATGGTTGACGAAAAGCCTAGATCTGCCCCTGGCATTGACATTATCGCACAAGCTATACCAGGTATGCCAAACTGGACACTGCAGAGATTTTGCTGACCCCTAAGGTGCTACGTAGTCTCCTCTCTTGACTTAGGATGCGTCGTTTGGGACCTTTAGGATACGTACGAAGTTGAACTACCCGCAGGCTACGTAGGAAACTTCTGCTGCGAACCTGCAAACTGCCATAACCTTCCCGAATTATAACCAAAAACTGAGACATTGGATGTTTCGCTATTTCAGTAACCATTCGGTTACACATTTCTTGTTTTCCTGACTATGACACTCGCGTACTGTTATAGGAATAGGAATTGAATAATTTCAAGCAGTGCAATAATCCCAAATCCCATACTGTTCATGTATATTGCTTCATTGTGACTTAATCTGCGTTTACAGTTCCTGATTCCAACACTATGAGCGCTATGTTGAAGAGGGAACAGAAGCTGAGGTCCGCTCCGAGCTGCCAAAGAGCTATTGCTCTTCCCCTTTCGTCACGCCATGAAATCAACCGCCAGCTCCGGCTCAGGGTAGTCAGGGAATTCAATTTGCCTGATGCCGTCGCACATCTCTTGGAGGTATGATTTCTTCAATATTAAGATTAAGCTATTCGGAAGTGTTGTAGTCTCAAAAGATTAAGCTACGTACTAATTCAAAGTCAGCCTATAATCTCCAGGGTTTTTTTCTTCGTGTAATTCTTCAGAAATGAAATTACCTAATTAACTTATGTTTTCTGAACCTATGAAAAGGTCGTGGGCAGGCTGTATGATAGCTCTCAAAATTTGAGGAACTCAATTTTATCACCATGTTATTTCATGTCGTCCCCATGCAACAAGTTTGCTTCTTTACCTTATTCTTAACATTGGCATCGTTTTTGTCTATGTAGAGTGCTTCATGCTACCAAATAGAAGAAGACGAAGATGTCCTGGGAGATGGAAGAAAAAACGTGGGACACGTTGGTACCGGAGGGGCCCTAGGTAATATAGGTGGTCTCAGCTCTAATGGCACTAGCCTTCGTGCGCCGCCAGCGCCTCATTCCGGAGGTCCTCGAGCTATGACTTTTCCCCGGCATCAGCACAACGTACTTCCAGCTGTTGTGACAGAAGGGGACCGTCTTATGTCACCTTTCAGACCTCAGGTATGACAATATACGAAACGAACCGTTGTCATGTCTTCGTTAGCTCATGTTAGTATCCACACAGAATCGCCCCAATTGTCACGATCTTTGACTCATCATTTGGTCAGTGGTTGCAGTCAATCACCCATCCGTTTTGTGTTCTAGTGGGGAACAATGGAATGCAACGAAGGTCAGCTGTCTCAGGTAATGCCTGACGTTGCTATGGCAACAGGAGCACTTGGTGACAGCAGTGATTCAGAAGGATCCCAGATGGGATTGGATCTTGGAGATGGTGCGGCCCACACTGAACTTAGCCTTCCCAGGCACCGTCGAGCTTACCCTCCTCCACCGCCTCCCCCTCATCGTTTCATATAGCATTCAAGGTAAGTAAATACCTGCCACACCCTTGCACCACCTTACCTTTACACATACCAGTCATTCCCTCAATCCATTGGTACATTTAAATCTGTCGTCAACTGAACAAAATGCGGAACTTGTCAGTAAATTATAGGGACCCCCAAAATCTTTCAAACCAGGTTTTGTTCAATGAGATTCATTGTCTCTAACACCTCCATCGCAGTCTTCTCAATATTATGCAGTGCCATCTACCCGAGAGGTCCCCAGAAAGACCTGTACACGTAATGGAAGCTTGGGGTGGGGGTACTGGGACCTCCTTATAACAGCTGTTTACAAACAACCAAATCCTAAAAGTTATGAATAACCTGATCGGCTGTGGCCTCCGTAATCCTTATCCTAATTAATGTTATTCTGTTTTGCATCACACGAAAATCATTGACCACTCGTTGGAAAGCTCTCGATTTATAAAAACCCACTCTCTTTCGACCGACCCCCCTCCCCCCACTACTCATTACTCCATGAAATAAAAGATTATTTTTTGCCTATCTAACTGTTACTATGACATTTTTTACGTGTGTAATGTGTAACGAACAAGGTTTATAAATTAATGATCATAGAAGTAGGTGATTAGCGCCCTTGATCATAAATTGATTGAGCCCCTAAATAACCTGATACATATTCAGCTCTCTAACTAGCTTTGTGTAAATGCAGCTTCACAAACAGCTGTAGAAATTCAGCTCCCTAACCAGCTATACCGAAATTCGCGCTACGTTCCCCAAAAACATCCGTAATTGGATGTGCTGTGAAATCAAATATTTCGAAACTTTCCTACTTTACTTCACATTGCAAAACTGTCCATCAGCCCCTCGTAACGCCTTATTTTTCTTCCAGGATCTCGAGGCAGTTCAGCTAATAAGAAGAGCCTCATTGCGCTTGCGGAACAGCGCACAACCACTGCATTGTTGTCCCCAAAGAAGTCTAATTGCAAACTATTTTTAATCAAATCGTGCCAACCATGATCCAAGCGTGCTTTAGCTCCAAAACTGTAGTTATCTGGGTGTATCTCGTATACGTTCAACTGTTTGCACAGGGATGAGGTGTCCAAAAGTTCTTCTAAGTCGGAATTGATTTATTCCATTGTCCAAGGTACAACTTTAACATTTATTCCACTTGATTTGATGTTTCGTGTTTATAAATTTCATATTGTATCTATCTGCTATAATCTCAATCAGTAGGTTACAAACCCATTCACCTTCAATGTTTACTACAATGTTTCTGAAGCCTTCTATTTCATTTTATTTATTTATTTTTTCAATCACTATCCACGAATTTATTACGAGGTCTTCCTGTCAAAATATTCTTGAGTTGTTGATCTTGATGTTGAGGCTGTGATCACCTCGCTGACATCGTTCTTCAGTTGTCTGAACCTTTAAAGTAGAATTTAGTTCTAAAACCAGCTTCAGTATTGCGAACGCCATTCAATTCCACTCTCGCGTCTCGACGAATGTTTGATATTGAAAACGACATCGCGCTCAATACGCGCAATTATCCTCATTATGTTTGAAAGTTTTGAAATTCCAATACCTAATTACGTTCAACTTTGACCGAATACATTTTCTGATTTAAAACCGCTTGAATAGATGTGATGGCACTAAACAGACATTTAGACAGAGTAAACCAGTTCAAACTGAAGGAGCGGTCTGATCGGTCCCGTAGGACGCCATAGCCGAATATTTCGCGTGGTCACTCCATCATCAACGCAACAATCATAAAATTTGTCAAAATACTCAGCCTCATTACGCCTTCAGTTCAAAATGTTACCTGCTCCTCTAGTATAAGAAGAATGGAGTTTTACCTAAATTTTGCTAAAAATACAGCCACAAGTTGGTTGTCAATGGCGTCCTTATGAGGCACTCGTGTCCCACTACAAATCGACGCCCCCATCAAACTAACAGTAGTTTCCATGTAATTCTGTGGGTCCTTACAATTTCGAAACATCAAATCTTATTTAACTAACCACGAGTACCGGAAAAACGTAGTTAGCAACGTGTGGTAGCACTGAACCCCCCCCCCCTCCCCCCCAAAGCGTAGGATAGAGTCGTTTTGTTCAATGAGTGCACAAATTCGTACTCTACAGCACGAACGTGTTTCTACGCTTTCACGCATTTTAGTTTTCAAATAGACCACCAGTCTATTAATACCCAGTGCCAATAAAAAAGTGGAATTTACAAATTAAATTTTAATTATACTCCAATTCATAAACTTTGTTTAGTATCAAATGTTATCGTTCAATTAACTTTTAGTGATTATTGGCGTTCCGAATCCGTTATCTGATTCAAGACTTCTTAAATATTTCTGTTTTAAGTTATCCTTTGAACGTGCCAGCTATTATTGGAATTTCATCCATCGTAAGATGTGATTAGTGGTTCGAAATTTGAGAACATGCTGCAATAACGAGCTAACTACAAATGTTTAAATTTTGGTTTAAAAAATCCTGTTTTTATCCTGGGCTTTGAAGTTCTTTAAACTCATTCTTTGGATTTTAGATTAGATTGTATCAGGGACTCGGGATGGGTGCGATCCCCAATCGATGTCCTGCTTATACTCCCATTCTGCACCATACGCACCCGTGCCTCGTCAGCATCCTAACCAGGAGTCTCATCTTCCTCCTTGGCAGGTCCATTGCTTCTGAGGTCATTTTCCTACCATTTTCAACTTCCCGAAAATTTGTTTCAAGGAGGATTGTACCGAATTTCTGGCAATACCCTGGACTGGCTCCGGCCCCACAAATGCTGGGGAGGCCCCTTGACCTGTTTTGGGTCGCTGCAAGGGCCTCCGAGAATATGCTTACCTTCCTTCCTCTGAATCTCCGCCACACATTCTCCAAACGCATATAGTTTTGCCTGCGGTGCAGTAGCTTGCACGCCCTGCGGCCAAGATGCCTCATACCTCTGACCCCAGCCCCTAACCTCCCATCCATCTTAGAGCCATCTGTAAACATGGCGATGTCTCCAGTCCGATCCGGGGGGTCTGGTAACCGTTCACTTATCCCTACTGGTCATTCAGAGCTTGAACTCTTCTCAAAGTCAAATACCGGAACTATTATGGCCCCTCCTTGGGAAATTTTCTCGCTTATCAATTTGATCCTTTTTCGAGACAACTGATGCAAAGCAGCAAACGATTTTCGGCAGATTCGTATTTTCTGTTACCCCACCCGTACTGCATATACAGAAGAAGAGTTCCTGGCCAACCCACTACCATTTTTTGGCCTTCTCCTACTTATGACCTATATTGATATTAAATATATAGGAAATTTTTCTATATATATAAGCAGGAGAAGAATTGTTAGCAAAACCACAACGCTGATTTGCGGCCAAGGTTTGGGGCATCAATTGAGCCAACTCCAGGAGCTGGCTCCTCTTTGCTCCAACTGAGTAATAGGTGTTGGCTTGCCCAGCGGAATTTCTAGGAGCTAATGCGATTCGATAGTTACTTGCACTAGATAGAGCGATTCTGGTTACGTAAAAACGCAAAAAAAACCAAAAGGTCAACTTTTGGAGTTAGCTCGTTATTGCTGCAGGGTCTTCATTTACTGAAAGTTTGATTCAACGTCCTTCCCAAACTTGAAAGGTATTTCTAGACGAACTCACCTTTTTCCACTTGATATTTTCTATATGTTTATAAATACTAATGGAAACTTGTGGAAGATGTAATTGTGTCGTGGTATGTGAGGCTTGAACTTTTTAGTTTTCAATTTGTTTACTAAATGTCCTGAACACAAACACGAACAATATCTGTATGATTTGTGTAAATTTCGCTGCTTTCGTGGTCAAACGTACTTACTGATTTCTAATTAGTACCTACGTATCTAGCGTATATAACGATTCCTTGATCTTTCGAGTTTGTCTCTTCTGATTTTTCAAGGAGTGGATTTTAAAACTGTGATATACTTCTAATATTAGTTGGAAAGCCGATTCATATGTACTGTGTGTATATTTACTAGTGAAAATTGAATAATTTCTTAGAAAACGAAAATCATTTGTATATAAAGTGAGTTTTCAGTGGATTTTGCCAGTTGTGTTGTGACGGCTGCTCTTTGGACCACTATTATCATGCCAAGATTATGTGATGAGCCATTGTACAGAAATCTCATGTAATGAGGTGTAATTATTTACGAGTCCTTACGCATCCAACTTGAATATGTTGTAGCGATGTTGTATGGAATCAGGTGGATGTAGGTGGTTGCGATTGTAGATGCGAATATTGTGTATGATCTATATTCGATATTTGAATGACGGAGTCATTTCTGATGTAGTTGCCATCTTGAGTTGTAGCGAGAGGTGTCTTGTACTGGAATTACTTGGTGTGACGCGGGTGAATTTTAACTGAATTTTGGTAGATTTCAAATGTAGATCAAAGTAAGAGAATTGTTGTTTACAAATGATGAATTGAGTTCAATTTCCGTGGTTTTCACGGTATCTTGATGAAGTAACATTTTCTCAAGAATGTCGATTCTCTTCATTTGTGGTACTATGTTGGAAAACTCACAGATATTTGAATTCTCTGGTACTGCCTTCTGAGAACCTTCCGAAACTTGAAGACGTCGTTCTTACTGTTGAATTCAACATTTTAATTGTTCTGTGAAGTTTAATGAGATGATTGGGTTGTGGCAGTTATTGGCTACCAGGTCAAATTTGGGGTTAGGATTTTTGAAAACGTCCTTACGCTCGTGAAATAGGTGGGAGGAGCAGGGTTGCCAACTCCGGACAACAGAAATCGTCTCGGTTTGGCATATGTTATTTTAAAAAAAGAAGGATTCGAGACGAAGGAAAAGAAGAGTTAGTAAAACAACACATCAATCCGTGTCCCGGTGACAAACAAGGCGGGACACGGGGCAAGCTAATGAAAATGGGACTGTCTCGGGAAATCCGGGACGGTTGGCAACCCTGGGGAGGTTGGCTTGTGAGCAGTTCATTATGTGGGCAGTAGTGGGCTTGCAGGGGAAATTCGCGTTTTGGGGTTATAATCTGATTCATCACTTAAAAAACCCTGAAATCTACGAAATGTTCAATAAGAAATTCCACTTGTGTGAGACATGACAATGTTTGGGAGAAAATGCGTGTGGTCATAGAAGGTACTGAGCTTGAAAGAAGTTAGGCCCCTTTCACACGGGGATCTTCACGTCTCTCCCTTCCGAGAGAGAGGAGACTCTCAGCTTCAAAATGCCAAGTCCCCCTCTTCGAAATGAAGAATTCCACACGAGGAGTGAAAATGGCCCTCTCTCGTCCCCAGTTGACGCTTGATCGTTGCAGATTACGATGTCATTAATCAGTACCTTAATCAGTACCTTCGTGGTATACCGCGGTATCTTCGTGCTGAATATTATTCTCCACTTTGTGATCAAATGAAGTAGAAGACATTCAAAAATAATTGAATAACTTTTTCTCATCCCATCTAAGTTTTTGGTAAAGCGTGGCAGAAGCTCGCTTTCTGGGTTAATTGGATGTAGGTACCCAAAACATTCTTGATCGACGGTAGAGATGGTATATGGCAACAGCTCGCGTGCGATCCATTCTACGCCTGAGCTCAAGGAGCCATGAACTAATTGGCTTCCCTTGTAAATCGGCAAGAACGAGAGACGTGAAACTCCCTGTGTCAAATAGGCTAAATAGTGCCAAGGTACCGATTTTCAAGACTTGTTCCCAGACGTTTTCGTTCATCGGATACCCTTCATATATCACCTTTTTGCTCATCGAGTACTATTTATCAATCTAAACGACCACACGCTACAAACTAAAGCGGTGTAATTGTGAAATGAATAATATGACAGGCTGTCGATGCGTGTTGCCTTGAAACCGGTACCCTACCTAGTCGAATCCAAAGCGATATTTTCAATTTGCGTATTAATTCCTCCCCTCTTTCGTGTAAATATTTAATGTAGTCCTCTAAAAGTGTAGATTAAACTCAAATGTGAATTCGTACTTTAAACGTGGAAGAAGTTTTGATTTTTAAAGAGGCTTTTCAAGTCCTAGGAGGTATCGGCAGATTGTACGTGTGGTAAAGGACTTCAATACGTTCAATAGGGTTCAATACGTCATTTCATTAAACACGGGAAATTTTAGTGTGGTCCAGTGAAATAAATTTGGACTACTGCCTGGTGGGAAATGAGCAAATATTGGAAAGCTGGTTGAAGGAATCATCAGTCTATTAGAAGGAGTAGATTGGACCTAGAGTTAGGTAGGCTTACAATGCAACGCTCCACCCAATAAGGTTTCTACCCGCCTCATCCCAAGTCCCTGCTACAATCAAATCTACACACATTCGGTATCTCCTCCTTTCCCGTGTTTAATGGATTGACATTAAGACCCCTAAACCAAACTAGAAGGTACTCTAAATTACATGCAACACTCAATTGTCAGGCTATGGCCTTCACATACCTGATGAGTTTTATGGCAAACTAACTGTATCGTCCGATTGATTTCATACTAATTCTAATGGATACCTGACATATCTAATACTTCACGGCGTTAACCTAAAGCTGGTCCTTATTTTGCAAATCTCAACATCTCACCGTAGCATTAAAATTACATAGTGTTAAGTACTAGTTCCTCAATCTTCCCGACAGGCTTTTTTCCCCACCCGGAAGTACATTTTGTAGTCCTCATTCAAAACGATTCCACGCGAAAAACGCAAAAAAAAGTCCTGTTTTGTTGGCAGGATTTTCATATCTCATTCACTTCCCAGTATAAATAGTGTGATTTCGACTAGTAGTTTTTAAATAATGATAATGTAATTAATTGGTTTACTGTGTTCCTCTTTAGATTTGCTGTCTCGATGAATTGAATATTGGAGTACAAAAAAATGAATTATCCAAATTTATTGTGTGTATATATTTATCACTGATTGTGAATATAAATTGACTACATTACTATCTGTACCATATATATTGTATAAAATTTATGTAAATCTAGACATCTATTTATTACTCGTTCATTTTATTTAAATGTGTAAACACAAAAATCGTCCTTTATTGACTGATTTTTTTTTGTTCTGTTCAAGTCATTGCATAAGAGGTGGATCCATAAACTGAATTTGAGATTTTGATTATAAATTTGGACAATTTTTCCGAGTGATGGCGTCTCTGTGAAACCCAAATCCATATTTTTCTATTTTGCCTCTTGTGACAAGGATTCGTGCATGTTTTTCGAACGTATTCCAACTAACAAAATTCTCTTTTCGTTAGGCAACAAAACAAAATGTGATCTTTTTTTCTACTTTTTACCCAATTATTTATTACTATTGTAGTTTTTGTTGATGTTTATTCTTTTACAAATATGTAACGCTAAGATTATCGTTATTTTCATTAAGGAGTTGTTAAACTAAGCCCAGCGTAGTGTTGGATGATTATTATTATCATTACTAAGATGTATGAAATAGCAAAACAATAAAAATCATCTTCTTATTTCGTGACTTTTTTTAATTATTCGTGTGATCAACCTTTCAGAAAACATCGTCCTCTCGGTTATTGTATCACCATTTAATGGTGTGGAGGATTGCAATGTAAGGATCTAGAGAACGATATCTTCTGGAATGTGGGGGCTAGCTGGTTCACTATTTTAGGATGGAATACTCAAGCTGCTCTACCATCCTTATACTGACCGACTCTGTGTGACATCCAAGTTTGCACAACTCAAACTCTCCTCTCGTCTCACCAAGATAAAAGCCGCTATAGCGCAACAAATCGCGACATCAAAGAGCAGAGGAAGAATAGATCAGTGTAAAAGGACGGACGTTCGGCTTTTGCCAATTTTGAAACTCCAACATAAAATTGACTGCTGACACTCGTGATTATTTGTTTTCACCAAAACACATTTAAAGCATTAGAGGTAACTGACAAAAACCTACATTATTCGAACCAGCATCATATAACAGTAAAATCCCTCGTGGTTCAAATTTTTTCATCTGAGTGCTTTATTTCAGATGGTGATGAACTTCACGCCCACCCCCTTGGGGCAGTAACACTCGTGGCGTTTTCAAACTTTACATTGAAATATTTTTTCTTGAGGATAAGCTAGCAATACCACTGCCGTTCCTTTCCAGAAAACCTAAAAATTGATACCAAAAACCTTTTTTTCTAAGCTGACAACCCACGTAAAAAACGATGTTAAAGACTGCTGACATCAAATGGTCAAATATGAGAATGACACAATTCACTTATTGAGGGAGGTAAATAGAACGATGGAATGAAACAAAATGTACCACTTTATTACACAGCAGGTAGATAGTAAATACAACATACCTAGTAAAATTAAATAAAAACAGTACTTCAACTCTTTAATACGATCTACATGAAAATATATTTATACACAGAAAATTGAGGCGTTCTCAACGTTGGTTACGTTCGTGTGATCTTGAATGACTCATTTATTCATTCTGAAGCTGTTTTTCTTCTTCGAACCGATGGCAGCTCCTTTTTTGGCGGCTGTCAAAATATTCTTGAGGTTACCGATGGCTTTCATTCTCTTCCTTTTATTGAGAGCATCTCGTCGGAGCGGCAGGTAAGCGAATGGGTCGGGTTTACCTTTACGTTTGACATCACCGCGAGCTTTCTTTGACTTGTACTCCTCGCCAGTCTGACTGTACTGGTTATTAGAGGCCTTCTTGTTCGGTTTTCTTCCTATAGGACGGTGAATTCCCTTTCCTCCAGTTTGATATTTAGAGGGCGGAGCGCTGGTTCCTGCGCTTGAAATACTTCGGCTTCGTTTCCTGTTTGTAACGGCCGTTTCTCCTGCTGAAGTCATCCAATCTTCATCATCGGAGAAATCATCAGAGTCCGAGTCCTGACTGGGGATGTTGACTCCGGGAAGAACAGACTTCTTTTTCTTCTTCTTCGTCGCTTGGTCGTCACTATCGTCGTCGTTATCTCCCGTGATAATAAATCGACCATCTGGAGCAGTAGAGAAACTTGATTTTTTCGTCGCGTTGTTTCTAAAGCCCGATGTGCCGTCAGTCTTCACTGGTTTGGTACCGGTAATGTTTCTAGTTGCCAGTCTACTGTCTGTGAAGTCAATGATGTCATCACCACCTTCTGTAATCCAAGTTTTACTCGTTTTATTCTTTCTCTTGTCACTGGACTCTTCTTCTTCCTCCATATCCAAGTCGTCGTCTGACTCAGCGAGAATTTCTTCAATCGTTTTGTGGTGATTAGCCGCAGAGAATGTAGTAAGGCCTGTTTGCCCAGTAACCTGCGACCCTCTCTCCGACGCCCTCTTTCTTTGTTTCCTGCCGTGGATTTTAGCCAAATTTCTCGCTCGAAGTAACAGCACTTCATCAAACGGTGGGATGAGAGGAAGAACCACTTCTGCTCCATACCACCGAATCAACTTAGCTAGAATATCCCTTGTTCTATTTCGATTGTTTTTCTTGCAGTTTTCGTCCATCGCACTGAATATTCTAATGATATGCGGAACGTACAATCCAACTTTATCTCGAGGCTGAGACGTAACATAAACTTTGATGAAAGCCATTACAGCAGACACTACTTCTCTAGTTGAGGACACTCCGAGAATTCCAATATTATGTAGTATCTTCTGTTCAATCTCTGGAGGAATGTTGTCCTTACAGTGATACACCAGCGAGGCTAACGCAAGGATGCTACAAGACACCAGACTGGAATCACCCATTAAACCTGAAAATAGCGGAGTTATAATTTCTTCTACAGGTCGCTTCTCAAATAAACTAGCCAAGATCTTATGAGCAGTTTCCTTCGTTTTGCCATTGATATCCTTCAGAGAGAGTATGGCTTCAGGCAAAACCGCTTCCACTAACCATGATGAATCTTCAGGCCTGTTCAAAAGGGATGCTATGCACCGCAGCCTTGAGCCATTACTACTCGGTTTAGCGGTAGAAAATGACTCCAACACAATAGCTTCGATTGCTTCAATGTGATTGTCCACAAAGTCTTTCACAGCTTCTGATTTTGCAGTCAAAATTTCTTGCAAAAGTTTGTAATATTTTTTCTGCATGAAACTTTGACCAATGTGAGACACAACGAGTTCATATAAACTTTGGATATTCTCTTTAGGTTGATAAGGAGTCAATGCCCTCAGTAAATCCAGAGAACATTCTTTCATAAAACGGTTGCTTTCTTCACTTTTCGCCTTTGATAAAGCTCGTTGGAACAAATCTTGGCACAGATCCGGTTGAGCGAGTTTGAGGTAGACTTTGATGGTTTCGAGAGATGCCAGTCGGACTCCTTCTTCGTCGCTTCTACTGACTTGCGTGGTGAAAATGTTGAACAATATGGGAAGGAAGTTCTTAGAGAATCTGGCCAGTGTGTTGCGATCCTCCTCCCTATTGTTATCAATGGAATATCCGATCAGAAGACGAAGGGTTGAGAGAACGATCAAGCGAAGATCACTGCGCGCATTCAGCACACCACCCAATGCCTTAGCAATACTGGGAAACGTAGATGAAATATCTTTGGGTTGATTTGCAAACGAGGGTAACAATGCCCAAATTTGAGATTGGAGCAGATCGAAACCCAGTGACTTGATTTGATCATTCATCGCTTTGTATTTATCAGATTCATTCTTGCACACAGTTGTAAGAGGAAGAAATGAATCGATGAAACATTTGAGTGTCGAGTTTTTTACGTTTTCTTTCAACAACGGTATGATCCAACTTCTTTTGAAATCTTGTGAAGGGTCGTTTATCAGTAGCGGTAATGCTCTGATTATGATTTCAGGACCTAAACTCTTAATTGCAGCTCCAACAGCATTGTCAATGTCGTTAGAGAAAAGAGCTTGGTTAGACTCTCTGAACTCGGCCAAAGTCTTCACCATTGGAATCAACTGGGACTGGTAGTGTTCACCCAGAGCTTTGAATAAGGCGGTGGTTAAGTGCAGAACTAGATTAAGAGATTTGAAGTACTGGTAAGATAGAAGAGCGTGGTGGATGTCGATGATTTCAGATATCTGAGCGTGCAAGGAATTTGAGTTTGATGGTGCAGCAGCAAGTGGTAGGCACTCAGATGTGACAGTCTGCAAAGCTAATGTGACTGCAGTGGACGTGTCCATTCTATCAGTGAGATAAAAATCAGTCAGTGTTTTGTACAGTCTTGGTAAGTTCAGAGCGCATAAACGAAGATCGCTCTTGGCCAAATTGACGTGGGCTTGTTGCATCAAAGTAATCCAAGCTTGTATTGGTTGGGAGTCCGTCGGTGGTGGTTGATAATCGTACAGGGCATTGACGAGTTTTGCTGCAAGTTGAGACGGCAGCTGATCAGGGGATGCCCGGAGGAACAAGCCGTTCAGAGCTTGCATGCTACAAGAAGTAATCAAAACATTATTGAGAGTCATGATTTTCAAAATTGCTTCGCAACACGCCTTGAGGTGCTTCTTTGGGAACGAGTGTATGATGTCTTTGAGGAGCGTCAGGATGTGAAGTGTCGTCGTTACTCCCCCAGAAGTGCAAACGGCCTCTACTAGTTGAGTGCAGTGCAAAGCGATTTCCGCGTGCCCAGCATGAGGGCCTTCACTCTGCCTGACAATAACGGAGATGCTGTGCTGCGCGGCTTTGCGTATTTTCGGTTTAGAAAAAGAAATAAAGGCGAGTATGGCGCGGAGAACTTGAAGAGTGGACGAATCGTTCCACGTCTGTAAATCCTGGGCTCTGAGCAGAACCGACAAGCACCCCAATATAGACCTCAAAAGGGAGACCATTTCAGTGCTGGAATATTTATTGAGAAGGTTCATTAAAATTGAAGACGATTCGGAAAATTTTGATTGAAGAACGGCTTTTGGCACGGATTTGATCCCCATAGCTAAAAGATTCACTATAGCTGTTACTTGATCGTCATTGTAATCCTCAGACATCAGAGCAGTCAGTAACGCACCGAAATACTCGGTGGAACTTTCGGTCCCACCATTCTGTTTGATGACTTCAGTGACAGCCGCCAGAACTGCCAACATATCTTTATGAGTAGCTGAATCTGCTCTGAATTTAGTTATCAACCGAGAAAACGACTGGTTGGAACAAGCACTCCAGTCACTTGCGAACGTATCAAATGTCTTACAAGTTGTGGTTGTTCCCCCAAAAGAAACCTGATCGTCTTCCATTTCATCGTCTCTGATTTTCGAGCTACTTTGGTTGAAGAGCTCGACTGCTTTCATCGTCAAATTCGACTCTTTGGCAGGTCCAGCCGGCAAAGGTTGGAAAAATCTCGATTTCGCATTTTCTCTGTACTTGTGCACCGATGGATTCGAATCGGAGCTGTGCCCTTTCGCCCACTTCTTGGCCTTTTTGGCTCCTTTAACCCGAGTTCTAAACTTCGACATTTCAGCTTTAAGGGAGTATCATCAATATAAGCTCAACGAATCAATTAGTCAACAATCGTCAATGAATGTCGACGTAACTCACCAGGGTTCCGACTTGGTAGGTACCAGCACTGTATGATGGTGACTTCTAAGATGAAATAATTGTCAAGTTAGAGTTATTTATCAACAATTTAACTGTAAGAAGAAATAGTCACAACTTGTGATCACAAGCACATGTCAAAAGTTTTGACTCAAAACCCATACCACGATGAGAGCTGGATGATGATCTTGTTATTAATGTCCGAGTCTTACAAAGCGTGGCGAACAAATCATCAAAGTTAAATATAACTCGTATCCTTTCCACAGCTAAATATTGAATACAACTCATTCGTCTACAACATTGACTACTGAATCCTACTGGAGGAACCTACATAATATGTAAATATTATTTACTATTTCTATTTAGCTCAAAAGCAGTTGTTCAACTACCTCGAGTGTACATTCTGATTCATTCTCTCTCCATGGATTCTGTGAGGGTGGTCAGGATAATGCGATAGTAGATTAGTAACCATGGAAGAAGGAATGATTAGTAAAGGGGTAGGGATGAGCGAAGTCGATAGTTGAGTACTATCGATAGGCCGATATTATCGCTGCTGTTCGATAGCAGCTTCTCTTTTTTCCCTACCTACTCAATAAAGAATTTGATGTCTTAATGCAATTAATTATTAATAATTATTTGAATTAACAATAATTTGTTGTTATATTATCACAATAAATCAACATGCACATATCTGTGGTAGCTCTCAGGTGTTCCGCATTTTTACCACAAGAAGACCTTTGATTTCATTCGCACCACTGAGTTTGACAAATAATTGGAAGTTGGTGGAGAATATTTTTGGGAACATCTTCTTGAAGCCCTTTCGTACTACAGTCCCACGTCCTTACAGAGTATTTCGACTAGGTACAGCTGAGTCTAGTTCTTGTAACATGGAACATGTTTTAACGGGAGTGATTAGGTTTGGCAGAGCGTTGTCGTCCTTATCCACCCATTTAGCCACGCCCCTACCTCCTTACCAAATCCTCCCTCCCTCCAGGGCTTGAAAAAGGACCTTACCTTTCTTCAATGTTCGTCCTTGGTTTTTTTTCGTGTTCGGCTGTGGGTTTCTTCAATTGAGAGTGTCAAGTACTTTTGGGTGTCAAGTGTGAGTTGACTTACGCACATTAATGAGCATTGTTCGTCTACTACTGTTTCCCCCTGTACCTATTCGAAAACATGTTCCATGTTTCCCCCAGATTTCATTCTTCACTAAATGTTTTTCTACAGTGGATTTTAGAATTGCTTGGTGGTGGAAGTGGTTTCAAAGTGTGACTGAATTTGCGCCCGAGTGCGTCGCACTGACTTGAATTTATCTGACGAACCAGTCTCTGCAGAAGTTCCCGTAGGTTTCACTGTCTTTGGCGTAGTGTTGTAAATTTCACGGTGGCGGTCAGGAGATAGGTCGTATTAGAACTTGTTTGAAACGATGATTTGCATAGCAAACATTCCGCACTTTTCCCTTCTTCATTAATGAAGAACTTCCGGTTTTCTTCTGAAGAAAATAGCAGAAAGACACGCCTGGCACTTGTTTAATTAAAATACCTTCTAGATGCCTGAGATACCTTCTAGATGCCTTCTTTGGCTCGCACGAGTGTTGTGTTTGAACAAGGTGACGTACCTACTTTCAAGCAATTAAATACGGACACGAGCAGCCTCCACTGAAAATTCCATTTGAAAGTACTCGACAGACCTCCATGATCTGAACTTCAAATTTCAAAACCCAAGGGGAAAATCAAGAATTATCGATAGTCATGGTAGTATCGATAGTGGCTATCGATAGTCAAACTGAAGACGAAGTCGAAGAAGAAAAGCGAAAACAAGTGAATTTCCCTGGGCTGGGAGACAGTTTGACTGCTGGTTATTTTATTTTATTTCCATTCCGATAATTTTCCTGTGGTTATAATTAATTTAATTAATTTTCACTGTCTAGAAGTCCCCCGTTATTGGAAAAATGGCAGTTAGGAACGCATCCCATGCTGGAAGTTGGTATTCGGATTCAGGTAAGGGGTTTTCTGCCTTTGTTCTCGTTAGCTTTGTATATTGTACGTTATACTACATACCAAGGAATCTTTCTTAAATTTTACTTTTCAGTTCACTGCAGTGCATTTTACGTTTCTTCCTTACTGTATACAGTTTAGGGATGAAGTATTAACCGGAGTTCGGTATTGAAAAAATGGGTAATCTTGTAACCTATAACCCTACTTTCAGTAGGTAGTACCTGTAACTTGCAATACCTATCTACATGTCTTTATGGTAGTGGATCAATATGATATTCGACGTTCAACAAAGTGTTACCTCAGCGTTGCATTTTTTCTTTAACCTACTTGGATTACTGGAAATTTCCCTAATTTGCCTTCCAAGAAGAGCAAGATGTTTCTCTGCAATTTCTTACAAATAACCCATTTAATATTTTTCACTTGAAGATTACGTTCTGCACCGTCGGGGGAAGGACGTTTCTATACTTCAATTCTATTAAGAATGTCTATATTCGAGTTAATCAACACTATTGCCAAATCCTTAGTTGGATGAAGCTTCTTGACTGACCTGATATTGTTACGACTGTTTCAGCCAAAGAGCTGAATAAGCAGCTAGAAAATTGGCTGGGTGCTGCCGACCTCTCCCACGGACCCGCCCGTGCAATAATTGCCCCGTAAGTCTACGTATTTCTGTGCTTATTGTATTTATGTAGTAAATATGTGATGACAATACGTTGTTTGGGACGTTGTTGTTGAGTTGTATAGAAAGATCCTCTTGAAGATTGGATGTTTCATAATTAACTGTTTAAGGGCATTCTACTAGCGTAGCGCCTACACCTCTACTATGTAGGCGTCCCTCTATACTGTATAATCTACTCTGCGAAAATTTCAAAAGTACAAAATTCAGTGACCACCTGTTTTGAATTGGAAAGAAGAATCTTATCTGATAACATTCTGGTTTTATGATGTTGATGGATGTAGAGGGTCGGTCAAATGAAAATTGATTCTGGTTTTAGTGAGGAGTTTAGTTTATGTTGTCGCGAAAACCTTTTGGAAAAATCAGAACTAGGTACCTACTGCAAATGGGTTGTTAGTTTATGAAAAAGAATACTATTACTTACCTAATTACTATTTGAGTGACTTTGAAATTCCAACTGAAAGTCCAGTAAAATTAGGGAAGGGCCTCGAAATGACCTGAGGAACACTATAACAAAAACCTTAAGATATTCTTGAAAACGAGTAATCTGAGTTGGTATCCCTTCAGGGGTTGAGGTTAACTTTTGCTGCCCCGAAAACGTAGATGTGTAGTAATAAAAACGTCTCTAAATGGCGCCAAGGGGACGTTTCGAAACGGTTACGGTGCTTATGAAGTGGTTAGGACATCTCTTTAGTTGGCAGGAAAAGGGTGGGCGGGGAAAATGGAAATCATAACGTTTCCCGGCTGGTGTAGAATATTATTTGCGAGGCGGGTTGATTTTTACATGGAGTATTTTTTGTGGGGGATTGACGTTTTTAAGCCGCCGATTACTACTGTATAAATTGGTCCACTTTTAAAGTTGGAGCGTTTATCCACGCTTAATTGAATGCTCTTTAATTTGTCTATTGGTAAAGTTTTCGTTGTTTATAAGCGAAAAACTGAAGAAAATCCGAAAAATTCGACGTTATCGGGACACCAAACACATGATTTGACGTTTCTTGTGTGTAAATGTTTTTAATTCGTGTGTTTCATTGCAGACATGCTGGGTACCAGTACTGTGGAGCTTGCAGTGCGTTCGCCTACCGTCAAATTAGTCCTGTTTGCGTGTAAGTTTTTGATAAAATCACAAGAAGAACTGATTTGTCTAAAATATCAGGCAGGCTAGTAGTATCATTTCAATTAAGTGCTCGTATGCACTGGTGCAAAATAGTGTCAGAAAAAAGGCCGTTTTACTTAATGGCGTTCTGTAAAAACGTTTGTACCATCTGATTCATTTTTGTATTTGAATTTGACTGTCAGCATTTCATAAACATAGTCTATCTGCATATCTACTCTGAACCAACTGTCAACCTGTACCGCCTCTGGGTCGCAGACTACTGTTCGCAACCACATTGAAGTACAACTCAGACAAGACACAGCTCTCCATATAGGTACCATTCTGTTACAAAGAATGTACTGCGTGTTGTAGTACGTCCTATGGCAGGGAAGGGGTAACAGTGGGGTGGAAGGTCTCGACTGTCCCGAATCCACTGAGTTACCTCCTCCTTTCCATAGACTGGAATCAAAACATTTGCGGTTTGTAGCGTTTTATTGATTGTACTCGTATAATAATTGTAGAACTCACCTTCTGAGTTCAATGCAATGTGATGGGTGAGACTAACAGTAACTCGTGAAGTGGTTTAAATCAATATTCAAATCAGACGGTCAAAGTCAATCGACATATGCTCACGTTTTCTGTAGAACTGAAACGATCCACACTTTCACAGAACACCTCATCTAGAATTTACACGTCTAAAGGGGCCTTTACACGAGCAATTGTTATCGGCAAGAAAAAATTACTGCGCAACTATCCCAAAAGTTATTGGATCAAGCTGTTCAAGTTGCAAGTGAAGTCCAAGGTGGTTGGTCAAACGAGAAGATTCAATAAGAGCCTGAAGAACGTCTGGAAGGGTTATTGTTGAGGAGTGCACCAAAATAAATACACCAGGCTACTATACGAATCAGCTGTTGCCACAAAGCTTAGAACGGTGGCTAGTCGGAAAGGCTCAGCCGCATATTAGTATCTTTTCCCCTGACTCGGGGCCCAACAATTCCGATCAGTATTTCAAAATCACTTTTTGGCATTCGGACGAATTAAAAAAATAGTTCACTGTCCAACAGGATATCGGAGGTGAGAATCAATGCACAGTCTCTCTGGGTTAGAAAGTCGCAGAATCTCCACGTTTTTCTTCCGTTTGAAGTATCAGCAGCGTCGACGACCACCTCTTCTCAGTACATTGTCGCTCGTGTAAATGTAAATTGTTCAATTTTTATCGTATAACTTTCGACAATATGTTGCTCAAAATCTATTCAGAGTTGAGGCAATTTTTATTGCTTCATGTTGCCCAAAAACTGTTCTAGTACAACTTCTTCGAATCCCACAATTTCGGTTGCTCGTGTTAAGGCCCCTTAAATTACCATTTGAAGGAATTCATTCTTTTGCCAAATCAAATCTACTCTTTAATACAATGAAAGCACTTAAAATGTGGTTTGATGATCAACTAAGAGTTATTTTTTAGTCGACAGGGTGTATGTGCGTTTTCGGACCTTTGGTCGCTCAGCGTATGACGTCAGTGGGGAGCGGTGGACGGTGCGGGGCGAGCGTTCTTTCCTCCTCCAAACCCACTGGTGCCCGTAAAAACATGTTCCATAGTTAAAACACATAGACGCTGGAGGAGTACCTTGGGAAACGCACATTGTGTTTTTTTGCGATCTGCCGATTATTGAAATCCGTCTTCTTTGTTATTTTAGGAAGAGGGTTTTTATTTTAGGGCCCTCTCACAACGTGAGACTGGCCGGCTGCGCGCTCTCGACTGCTGCCAAGTACCGCACTCCTTTTTATGATCTCAACGTGGATTCTCAAAGTAAGTTTCATGTTACTTGATGTTCCACTTCCAATTCTACTGCTTCCCGAGCCGTTTCCATGTCGTTTTGATATTTACTAAACCCATTACCCTCAACCCATTGTACTCGCCCACCTGATGTTTTTCAATAGTCGACTAATAAGTAACTCACCTCAAAGTCGTGATTAAGCAGGCTTTCCATTTTTGACAATCATTACATGACAACAATCGTCTGACTAACAACTAATTTGTGCTCTGCTTGGATTCCTCACTGCTGAAGGTCGAGAACCTCGAATAAGGTCGTAATAAACCTTGCATAAATCATTATCGGTTAGCCTGGATGATTCGTGGCTATTTCCCGTATGACAAATGTTTCACTCATGTTTTAGTTTATAATGAACTCGATGCCACCGGCCAATTTGAAAGGATGGACATGGACGTCGACGAAGAGGAGCACAGCCTTGAGATGCATTTGCCTTTCATTGCCAAAATTATGGCCGAGTACGTTTCTAATGTTTTCCAACTTCTTAATGTTTTTGATGGCTCGAAAGTTAAGTAGGCGACAATGTATGCCGATTTGTTGGGAAACAAACGAATGGGAACTAGGACAAACTAAGCAGTTATAAAAACGTCTAGGTCCCCTTGTCCAACGCACTAGTCCATATTTGTGGTGATAAAGACATTTCGGCAATTTATTGTGAAAAAACGCTGAAAGTAATTAATTCACCTGCTGTCACTGATTCCAACCTTTTTGATACCACATGAATAATATTATGAATATCAATACTGTCTTTACAAAGTATACTAACATACTTACAAAGTATGTTGGTCTTTAATTTTTAATTACCGGTACAATGGAGCTACAACATGAATTTTACTTGTTATGTGATTGTTTCATCGTGGGTTTTTATCATGTTCAATTCTGAGGAAAATATTACTCCTTGAATTTAATTCTCACATTCATTACTTCTGGTCCACATGCCCTCAACGATGGCTCCATGTTATTGTTTCAGATTTAAAGACAACTACACCATTGTGCCAATTTTGGTGGGATCGCTGAGCCCCGACCGTGAAGCCGCCTACGGCCGCCTGTTAACAAAATATTTGGCCGACCCGCAAAACCTCTTCGTCATTTCCTCCGATTTCTGCCATTGGGGCCAACGCTTCCGTTATACGTACTACGATAGCGAACACGGAGAAATCTACCAGTCCATAACCAAATTGGACGAAAAGGTTTGAAGAAGTTGTAGCTTCATGTCGGATCTTAACTGGGCATTAATTTTATCTCTTGAAACCAGGCCTGAACTTGCTCTTTACCAACTCGTGCTCGTTGTGAGATTCTCTTGTTGTCTCACAGAAACGCTAGGGTCCCTCCTCAGCAATGTCTTAAGCCATTTCCTCCCCGGTCTGCCATCCTTGAATGTATTTGGCCTGCTCACCGAATTGACAAAATGCTCTATTGACGTAGCGAGCTGCTCAGCTGTGATTGGAAACCTCTAGCTGCCATCGACCTAATCCATTGGACCTCGTAGGCATAATAAAATGTCATATTAAATGTGTACAACTTTTTCAATCATTAAATGATTGAAAAAACCTTTTACCATTTTTACATTTCCCCCGATTTGACCTTCGAATGACCTCAGATTCGAGATCAGGGACCCCAAAAACATTAAAAGGCACTCGTATGGGTTGCATGATGCTTGCATACACTTTTTTTGTAATCCTGTCTTATCTAAACACGTCTTCACATTGGTGGAACCTACAGAACTTATTTTTCCACTCGGTAGAAAACCAATTCGTCATTATAGTGTAAGTTTTGTGAATATTTACACTTGGTCTGTCAATATGTTCGCAGGGCATGAACATTATCGAGACGCTCAACCCCTCCGCATTTACAGATTACCTTCGAAAATACAGTAACACGATTTGCGGTCGTCACCCCATAGGAGTTCTGATGCAGGTATATCTGTACCGTATTATCTATTAAATACCTTATTTATGTGAATATGAAGAGAAATAAGCCCTTACCAAAATCGTCGGACTCTCCGGGTAGTTTTTTTTCGGATGGAACGGTTTCCTCGTCGAGGAAGCGTAATTCCGCACAAAAAAAACACAATTCCCCTACAATTCCAGTGAAATAAGGAAAGAACCTTAAAGTGACCTAGAAAAAGTTGGAAATTGTTCTAAAACATTAAGATGCCTAGTCTTGAAAACGAGTAATCTTAGTTTATACCTCCAGGAGTTGAACTTAACTTGTTTTGCCCCGAAAACGTGGAAGTTTGGCATATAATAATCGTTAAAATTGGTCGAATTTTAAAATTTATGTATTCTTTGAACTTGCCGTTAAACTCTCTACAACTTTGACTCCAAGAGATTTTTTTTATAAGACCAGTTCTTTTGATGCTACAGAAAGTCGTCGTCAAATGGTACCTACATTCAAGTCAATATGGGAAAAATGGTCGTATTTCAGCCGTCGATTACTACTTCATAAATTGATTAAATTTTAAAGTTGGGGGTCAATCGATCCAATCAATCTCAATTTCTTCAATTTGTCTCTTGGTAAGTTTTTCGCTAGGTTGCGGTATTTAGGAGTAGTAAGCGAAAAACTGAAGAAAGTCTGAAAATTTCGACGTTTTTGAATACCGAAAGTTAAGCTCAACTCCTGGAGGGGTACAAACTCAGACTACTTGTTCTAAAGGTTTTAGAACGATTTCCAGATTTCCCACGGTCACAATGTCATGTTCTCGCCATTTTCCCATACAATCTAACATTTTTTCGTTCCATTTTTTTCTCCAAACAGGCGGCCCAGATGCTGGTTAAGGGCGGACAGCACAAAATTTCTCTCAAATTCCTCAAATACGCTCAATCCAGCCATTGCCGCAACATGAACGACTCAAGCGTGAGTTACGCGTCGGCCTCCATGATCTTCGAATAAGTTACTGGAAGACAATTTAGACCACAGTAGCGCCAAGAATCACTGAAATAAGGGATTGGGGAAGTCTGACGGGGCATTGGGAGTTGTCGATTGCACCTACGCAGGACGTCGTGTTAATGATTTTTGTCACACTTGAGTCAATGTACTTAACTGTAACGTTCCATTTCGTACTTATTGTTGAAATTATTCTGACTAAATCAAGAGCTTAAAAATGTATTGAAATGGATTATGCACTCTTGTTAACCTTTTCTCAATGTGGCCAATACGTGGGCAGACCTGGTGGTCTGGGAGTGATTCAGTCCTGACTTCACGGTACAAAACAGTACAGTCAGTAGGGGAAAGAGGGATATTTTGTGACGTCACAAGACCCCCACGCACAGGACGTTCCACATGCGGCTCGAGGCGACGTGATGTAGGGTCTTGACCGATGATGGTGGGCGAATCGAGGTCATCTAGGCTTTATGACGTTGAGGTCATCTACATGTGGAGGGTTTATGACGTGGAGGTCATCTATAATATAATATAGATAATATACATATTATGTAGAGGGTTTATGACTAGAGGTCTTGCCCCCCTGGGTGAGGTCTTGTGACGTCACAAAACCTCCCTCTTTCCCCTGAAGGAATCCATCTATGAATGGTGCATCACAATCCTCCGCCCTTGGCCCAAGCAGATTGAACCTACCTCATCATAAGGTTTTGCCCGTGCAAATATAAGTAGGCATACACAATAAACTGCTCATTGACACGACTACAATGGGGTGATAGACGTCTCTCGTCGGGAACAGGTTAACAGATGACCTGGTTTAGCGTTTGGTTCAGCTTCCAGTAATTATCTGCCAAAAAATACCACTGGTTGTGAGATTATCGTTATTTTTTTGCCATAATATTATATTCTCATTTAGAAGATCATGTTCATTTCAAAAATCCCACATTTATTACAAAATCCTCAAGACTTACGCCAAACTCAGACAACTTTACTCGACGTATTAACTAAATAGCCTGTGAGGTCTGTATCAATTTCCCTAATACATAGTTTATTTAGTTAAGATTTTTGACATCTCCATGGCGAGACTTCCTACTTCTCGAAAGATATCAACTCGATTGGAGTGTTGTAATGTAGACCACCCCAACAGCCAAAAAACCTCGTTTAACAAAAAACCTTATTTCTGTTGACAATCTACTCCATCTCCTGTCAAACTTGTACCTCCTCAATGTCCTTAGGATGTTTCAAAAAAGCGTCTCTTTAATATTTTGAATATGACTTCCTCGATCTCATATCCCCTGTGGGCTTTAAACACTGTTCGACGTTTTATCACTATTCACTGTTGAACATGAAGATTTCTTTTTCTTTTCTTAATGGTGTCAATCACTTGTATGATTCATTGTTGTCTTTCAACCGCTTTTAATTGATCAAAATGACTCCACTGATTTTCTAAGATTTAATTGATTTCGTAATGTGGTTAAAACTGAATTAAATGTGCAAGTGTACAAGTATCATTAAATGATACTTCAAATTTTGAAGTACAAGTTAATAGTAAAATGGTAATACTTGTAAATTGACGAAGAATTTTATATGTCGTAAAGGTTACTTTATGTTTGATTTATACGCCTTATTGATAAGTTAATTATAAAATATATGCTTTCAAAATCCACTAACAAGTAGTAGGTTGGTAGATTATTTTTCATCGGCCAAACTGTAGGAACTACAGGGCTCATCTCATATTCAGTGGTTTTCCATGGACTGATGAAGATTACTTGTACGATCCCAATTGTCTGCAGTGGTTTTCATGGTCAGTTTCGCGACCATTTACGTCATTGCACTGATCTCTGTACTCAACAGCCAAACTTTTTCCCTCTCATTCAACACTTGAGCGATTTCCTTTTATTATTAAATTGGTAGTTCAGTTTGCAATTGAGTTTCTGTTTATAAGTCTTCAGTCCTGTGGTTTCATTATTTGCAGTACTTTGATATCCAACGGAATTTAGGGCTGTAAGAAACCATTGTGTTTGGTTCATAAATCGAAAGGTGGCTCCTGTTCAGGGTGCGGGTTGGAGACGAAGTTATAACGAGGGTGACGTGACAACATGAGCCAACTCATTTTCCCTGATTTTACTGGAGACAACAAAAACTGATCTCTCTTATAAATGTGTCGTATAATTTCAAACCCGTCCATCTCCAAAACAGTAAAATCTCCAGAAAAGCTGAGTTTCTTTCTGTTAATCACCATCTGTTAATCTTCTTCTTCGCCGTCAACTTCTCTACTCCCTCCTTGAGAAGCTGATGCTCAAATGTTTTTGTAGAAAATCAGGCGGTCGTCAGTATTCCAATTCGGTCCAAAATGTTCGGTGAGCAAGTTTTAGGACATCGCGAAGTCTTAGTGGCTCCAGCTTCCCATTTAAGATAATCATCTTTATTTTCACAACCTCCACTTCCTCGCTCCAATATCAGACACGTAGAAGATTTTCCCTTGCACTGACGCCTTATTCTGTTCTTGTTATGAAAAAACCTTTTTGTTGGCAAAATTGGAAATGGTGGTTTGAGGAGTGCGTTGCTGGCTTTCTTCCTATCACAGACCCTGTTATTATAGGTAATATTACATGTAATCTTTCGCAGGCAGAAATTTGCGTTTTAGAATCACCTCTAACTCAATTTGGCAAAAAAATTAGTTATGTCATGTTGCCACTCCACCCTCTATATGTAAGTTCAATGGGAGATAATGTAGGTACCTTCATGAGTCTTATGGGCCAATCAATTGCCAAATTGAAGGGGCAGTAACAATAATAACTACGGTAGTTGTAGTTCATCCAGGCGTTTATCAATTTTCGAAAAATCGACTAGTTGAACCTGGTTGCGTAGTGGGAAAATCGGTTATTTAACAAGCAACTTCAAAGGAGCAGGTTACCCAAGAAACTCTGATTTCTGCTGGGTTGTAAGATGTGGTATGGTTACAGTACGTATTCATTGATGGAATCTGAAGACGTAGCTGTAAAACACCACATACAAGTTGAAAAGGTATTTGGCAACATTGTTTATCAGCAGTGAATGGTTCCTCGTCATCACTCAAATCATGTGCATTGGCTCTCCTAAACATGCTACTATCCACCTTGGAATGGTGGCTTCTAAAACATGAATTTATCCACTCTGCAATGGAATTTGTCGTCGTTGATTATATGATTCCCCCTCTCCAACCCTCTAGCACGCCCCAACTTCCATTGAAGCCTCCTCAGAATCATCACTGGTTTTGTTGGTGTGTACCAGGTGCGGTCCGCCTGCTTTGCACAGTCTCATTGTGTCCTTTAACGACTGACCTTCTGCAATGTCCAATGATTTGTTAGTGGAGAATCCTGTGGCTGCTGAGTTCCAGAATGCTGTGGCTCAATCCATCCAGCTGATCTGTTCAATTTATTTGTTACATCTTAATAGATCTGTGGAGTTTGGTTACAAATCAAGGAGTACTGGTTAGTTCATCTAAGCGCGCCATTCCTCTAATATCTTGTTGAAGATTGATTGAGGTGTCTGATGTGGGGAGGGATAAGATTGCTGAGTTTTAAGCCGGCCGAGTCAGGATTTCACCTTTGAGAGACACCTGGCGGGTCGGGAGTCTCTGTA
This sequence comes from Stenodema calcarata, assembly GCA_963920205.1. NCBI lineage: Eukaryota > Metazoa > Arthropoda > Insecta > Hemiptera > Miridae > Stenodema > Stenodema calcarata. The sequence continues at coordinate 20,482,459 of OY986054.1, forward strand.
TTCTCAACATCCATAGCGTGAGGTGCAGTTTTCCTTGGGGCAAGGCTGGGAGCCGCCTGCTGCTAGAAGACTCCTTTGAACTGGATGACTGTCCCTATAAGAGCGTAATTGGCTTTGAAAAGCCTGGGAAGTAGGTGCACTGACTCCACCTCAAGGTCTAGAGGTGGTTCTATGTAAAGGAAGAATCCGCTCTCAGACCAAGGGCGGAGGATTTGGTTGCACCATTCATAGATGGATTTGTTCACAAGTTGGTTTGAATTGGTTGGTAAAGTGACTTCTCCAGTGGTGGCAACTAAGGTTTTAAATGTGTGTGTGTGTGTTTTGTCTATGCCTTGAGGTCCATGTCGATTCAACAGAATTGTGACCTGCGCTTTGTTTTCAACAATTGTCCTCCAGCAAACTCTGTGCTCTGCAGTCTCCTACCAGTCTGTCACCCCCATCGTTTGCAACAACAATCCACCCGTGCCGACCTTCTGATCTAATTCAGGACCTTCTTTGGTTGGCATCTACAGCCAGGAATCCTTTGAGATACCCAGTTAAGGCTTCACCAAACCCCCTCTACCATCCCAGACCACCTGATGAACAGTGTTGCCACGTGAACACTACTATATAACTCCTTAAACCCTCAGGAAACAGGGCAGAGCGTACTAAAGCCATTGATACAGTCACTAAATGCCATATCCAGAGATTTATAACCCCCCAAAACTACAGTAACTTTGCCAACTGCAGCAAGTAAAATTCCTTGTTCCATATTTTCTGTATTTCCACCAAACCCTGAATATCTAAATGTATTGTCAAATGACTGATAGTGGCGACCGCTTCTACTAATCTCGAGAATTTCATTCGAGGAAACGCTCTAAGCGAAATCCATTACTATTCCTAATCAACTTGTTGGTTGTATAATTAAGGCTGCTATGCAGTTGACTTTCACTCGATCTATTCGAATATAAAATGAATTTATACACGCCTTATGTACATTCGAAATCTTATCAAAATGTGTGACAGGACAATTCGAGCTGTAGCTTTATCATTAGAAATTTACTCGAATCACTGAGGTACTAGCGATAGGAGTTATGATCCTATAAATGCCCATGTGAGTCCATTTGGCGATTTGTACAACATTTTAAAATAATCTTGCATTGTATGAAATGTCACTAGGAAGACGTATATTCAATAATAAATTATTACTTGTAGGTGTTCAGTCTCTTCGTGTGTATTTATTATAAATCCACATTTTTTTACGAAATAAGTGTCGATTTTTTAAATAGTGATATCTGAGAACATATTGATAGTGATATTCAGAACTTCACAGATCTGAGTCAGTAGTTGAAAATAACAATCTAACCAGAACTTTGGAAGTGACTTGACAATGTAATATTCACTTGGTTCCTTGTCTGTAAAATTGTTTAAACAAATTAAATTTGGATGATGAGGTAGAATTCTATCATTTCGTAAATTAGACAGAAGGAGGATCTGAACAAAGTAGATGATAAACCGTTGTGTCAAGAATTAGCAGAGTTGCTTAATTCGATTTTCTGAATCTACGTATCTTGAAACGTAAACCAACAAATTTTGAGGGGGGTTAAAACAATGTTTTCTATGGTCATTCCAATGGTTCATTATTGAAGATGATAAACCAAAATCCAGAAAATGGGGAACGTCAAATAAATACTAAACAAAATCTTAAATTTCTCAATTAGGTAGTTGAGTATTTCTTCCGATACGGACCAAAGTATCGATATATGAGTACTCATAATCAAATCATGAGAATCGATACCAAAAATACTTGGTATTGAAAGGCGAACGTCCCTAGATTTGACAAATAGTTGGGGAAAAAGGGACGACGAGTGGGTGAGACAGACGGGTCGAAGCTTAAGGGACCCTGAAGTTAATCTTGCTAAGCAGGCCCTCTCCAACCGGTACTTTTGGGGTGAATAAAGAAGGGACCACACCGGCGAGCCATATTCCAACTTCGGAAGTACTAGGTAGGGCCTTATAGAGGAGAACAATTGGCTCGATTTTAGTGAACGCTCTAGTCCTACGTTTGATGAACCCCAGAGTCATCACTGCACGCGCTGGCACGATCTCGATGTGTTTGCTGCAATTTAGCTGCTGATCGCGCACAATTCCAAGATCCTTTATCTCACGAACTTTCGTCAGGGGGGCGCCACCGAGCGCATTGTCGTGAAGCACAGGGCTGTCCTACGTTGCTGGTGCACCAATCCTCCAACAGTTCGACTGTTCTCTGTAATGCAACACAGTCATCCATGGAGGCAACCCGGCAGTAGAGCTTCATGTCGTCCTCAGAGAGCAGTTGACACCCCGATGAACGATCTGTGTCACGCTATTAATGGACTAAAGAAAACACAGGGGGCCAAGGTGACTGCCCTGCGGAATTCCGGAAGAGGCGATGAAAGTGGAGGAGAGTGCACCCCTGATCCGAACACGAAGCTGGAAATCCAATCGAGAAAAGTCCCATGAACTCCCAGTGAACCTGCCGCTATGTTGTTTGTCTTCTGGCTCTGACGCCCAGGCTTGAGGGCGGAGTTAGCGCCTGAACGTTACCAAGGTTCTATCCGGAGACCTTCCGGCCACGCTAAATAATGCCCATTTTTCAACAAAAAGCGAACTGTTTGGACCAATCGAACGCCAATTTTTCACTCTGACGAAATAAAATGTTATATTAACTGACATGCTACGGTTTGAAGCCCAGCATGAAAGTTCCCAGAAAAGTTACGTGGGTTCAGCGCGGTTGGTAGACTTGGTTGAGTTCTGGAGGACAATACGCGCCACAGCCCTAGAGACTTACCTACACGCGTTTGACAAGATCACCATCTGTTACTTATGTTCCATAGGGACGAGGCAACCTCTCTTTCCAAACTGCTCGATACAACACTTCAGCCTCAAATTGTGATACATCGAATTAGCTCCTCTCACCACCAATCGAAAGGAATAGCGAAAGAAACACAAGAGCTGCCCAAGATCGCAAAGTAACTGTATTGCCATTGGGTATTACAATAGAAAATATATTTTGCTTTCCCACAAATCACTATAACTTTGTTATAGGTACACATGAAATGAATTTGAGAGACATTTTTTTTTTTCCATACAGGTTAGAATAACTTTCTTGTTTCAGAGGTTAGTAGCTTTTTAGTTCAATAGCTAAAAAATATTAGCTTCTATTTACAGAATCATACGAGGACCAAATTCTCCCTTAGCTAAAGAAACAACGGAGTGTGGTACAATGTGAACCGTTTCTTTTGTACGAATAAAATAAAATGCCTGCAGTATGAATACTTCCAATACACTTTTATAAAATGTATAATTTATATTAGATACATTTTTTTCAGTAACAGTTAAACTTACTGGAGTAAACATGTTCATGTTACAAGTTAATACCAGCCCCTCTCACATACAATATATTATGCTATAATAATCATTTTGTTTTATATGAATATTTCATTTATCAAACATACTTAAGTATGTACACTCCTATAATGCATACTCAACTATGCATCGTACTACCTAAAAGGCAGCGCTTGCTTCGGGGTCGCCCCACAAAGCAACAGGCCTTGTTTTTAAACTCCCAAGGGTTTGAAAACGGGTTTTTTTTTCAAAAGGGAACTCACTCAGCACGACGACTCGGCTCGACGGGGTTCGTTCAAGTATTTCATGGCCTGCTTTCGAAAAAGGTAAAAATAAAACCACTTATTGAGTCGCCCGATTTCGAGCAGTCTGTCCACCCACGGATTTGATAGTTTGGTCCATGAATTTCGAATTACAATCAATTTTTAGTGGATATTAAACCCTCAATTGCTGTTTGGCTCCCAGGTAATACGTGGGGTATTAAGGGTTAATTTTCCTCGACGTTTCACCAATTCGGTTGATATCAGTGGCGCAGCCAGGAATTTCCTTCGAAAGGGGGGTCTGAACGCCATTGATGTACTCGTAACGTCCTTATACTACTTCTCCCCTTGAGACTCAAAACCGATTAATTTCAATGAACTACTGAAGACGCCTCACGACGTACCTGCAACGCTGGAATCCTCTCATTTGTCATATATCGACTCCCCTCTTGAACGTTTGGAACAATTTTCACGGGAGTTTGTTTAGAAAACAGGTCAAAAACGCGGTTCTTAGGGGGTTTATGGTGAATACTACGCCGATAAAAAATTGTTTGATGCAGGAATATTGGGTACTTCCGCCGTCACCGCAAAATATCCTACGAGTATGAAAGGGTCCAACATCAGGGGGAGTCCGGGGGCACCCCCCCCCCCCTCCCTTGGTACTAAATTGAGGATTTTAAACTAATTTGAACACTTTTCATGATCGAAAAAACTTCATTTTTCAAAGAAAATTCAATCCTATTAATGTCTTGAGATTTCGGGTGGATCAATGAAATGGATTTCAAGCGTTCATGCAAAAGGAACATCCACACAAGTTATGTTATAAATAGGAACAAATTTAAATATTAGAATGGTAGACATAATATTGGAATAGTCGGGAAAACTTGTCAAATTTCGCTCGGACCAGTTGTGTCTTTTTGGGAATAATTATTGTGCTTCGGTCAAGGCTTTACAGAAGTGAAGCTTCTCATGTCATGTGGACCCTCCAGGACAAACGCATACGACCCAAATTGGGTCACATTCGTACGACCCGAATTGGGTCAAAATGGATCTTCTCCGTTATTCCGGGAGTAAGAATCGATTGAAATATTATTCAACTCTTGACCCAAATCTGGGGGTCATGGGAACCAAAAATTGGCAATGTTATAGTACTAAGTACAAGTCCTTGTCTGGTTGTAGTTCAGCCTTATTGCCCAATGCCCACGAAGTTTTCGGCAGGATATCTCAATTTTCGAAATAGAGATACCTCCCAAATTTCAAGGGATTGTTCAATATGGACACACTAAGGCTGAGTTCGAACATGGACGTCTTTGTCGTGCGCAAAGTGTTTTGTTGAGTGGGAGTCGATTTCACTCATCTAGTGCGTGCAGTAACTTGAACCAGGTGGGGTTAGGTTATGGACCTCATCATCCCCTCCCCATCAAAGCTTCCCTAGAGAGTACCAACCGAAAATTACGACACAACGCAAATCGTACAGGAATTCGTACAGTAGTCGCCGCTTATTTCGGTGAGCGGTGTACAAAACAGGGGTTCTGCAAGGGATTTTTGTCGGTTATATCGGTCGTGGATGGTGGGAAAGGTAAGAACTGATCTTTATTCCAGTTCTGGAAACAATGATTCCGCTCCGACTCAGTTGTCGTTCTATCAAATCAGAAGTTTGCGTTTGTTGCTCGTCGTGACTGCTCGAATTCGACAAGTTTCCCAGATGAGCCAGCGACAAGCCGCACTCAAATTAGGCATTCACTCAGCAATTTATTGAAACAAACGAGCCACTCTGAGATAAAACCTTCGGCGAGCGATTGAGCAGAATGTTGTCAGCGGTGAACCTTCTAATTCCTTGAATTCAATTGAGCAAGCCCTAGCCACAGCTTTACCTCAAAAGCAGACACAAATCACTGATTTTTCAAAAAACATTAACTTTGTTCTACCTTTAATTTTATGACGACGTGTATTTAAGAGCGATTTTCTCCCTTCCCTTTTCCATCCGATACATATTGCCGGATAGTGCGGTCAAATTTAACCCAAATCGACCAAAATAAGCGGCGACTACTGTAGTTTCATTCAATCCAGCTCAACTACTCATTAACTCGTCCAATATTGTAGAACGACCAAAAAACGACAAGAACTCGAAATTCAAATGAAAATATCACCTCACAACCCAACAACGAATAGCGACAGACTGCAACAGAGTCTAAATCGGTTAGAACTACCTTTAGAAAACGGAGACTCACTAAATGGAAGCAATTAGATTAAAATATATGAACATTTAAATAACAACAACAAAATTTATCACATGAACTAAAACAAATAGCAACAAAAAATGAACGAACTAAAAGCAAACAGGGTGACGGGTCGTCGCTGAGAAAGGATCAACCACAGACAAAATACCTTAGCAATTTAAATTTTGCACAGCCATATTATATCACACGTGTTTTTTTGTTTCTTGAGGACATTCTGCGTAGAAGCTTTGAAATGTGGGTAAATGTTAATCCGATTTACGAGCCGCTCGAGCTGAGTGAGTTTTGTTAAAAGCGAATAGGGTGGTTTTGGAAGGTAGAGAAGGATTTCAGTTTGGGGATAGAAAACTGAATCGAAGAATTTTGAACGGGTTGTGAACAAACTACACTATTAAACAGGTTGTTAAACAGGTTGGTTCCTTTCAAAGAACCACGCAACGGATTCTTCATCAAAACGAATCCTCAGCTTGATCACTCCACGGAGAAAGCAATAAGCTAAGGGCATGGCCGTTGAGAGGAGGAAGACAAATATACAAGAAATGTTTTCATCATTATGTACAGGTTACATTTACAAGACAAAAATGAAAGCATCGACTGACTAGAATTTTCATTTAAAAGAAAAAAAGGTAACGTAGAATTTTATTGTGCACACAGTTCCTTCGACACCATTCAACTGTTCATTTTGATTATAATCAACGAAAACTTATTGTCAACGGCGTTTCAGTGTAAAGAGAAAAAAACACGCCGAGTTGGTTCGGTGAGCTCGGTGAGTTGAACTCGGAGAAATTATAAAATTGAATCAGTTACAGCCGTTTGTCCTTAATAGCTGAAAAAAGTCAACAGCAATATTATAAACCACCGGTAGCATTTAGCGGCTGAATAATATTTATAGTACATAACACTTTCCATAACAACAAATAGCTTGTGCCACATTTTGGAATAGCAGAGTAACAGTGAAATCAACTCGTACGTTTTAGTTGGGCACCTAATTGAATGAGTTACAAAAAAACGTAATTAATACGTAATAACGAGTGGATTACAAAAGGAATGTTTTACCATGAAAAACAAACGGAAATGGTTGCTCTCGTATTTTAACATCAATAACGCACTGCACACTGGTTGGTCAGTAGGTTGACACCTACTTAACATTTTGATAGCACAAAACGAAAGTAATTCAGCTGTATTATATCGACAGCCCCGTTGCAAAAAACGGCGTATTCACTTTTTGCCGAAAATAAGGTTTTTGATCATTTCTCGTCAAGTTCGATTTGGAGCGCATTCTGGTACTGCATCTCTTCCCTGTGATAATTTTTTGAAAACCTGCAAGTTAGGAACTTACAGAACACAATGTAAATAACTGTGGAGTATTGGCTTTAGATCCAAAGGTCAATGACTAGCGTGCCATCAAGTATTTGCCTTTAGTACAGGTATTTTACCAACTTTCATTCGAAGACGATTGGAACTCGGTTGAAAAGAGGCAGAAGAAAAACAAAGTTGCAGTGGTGTAAAGTTAGTAGTCTGTGTAAAGCACCTATAGGGGACTGAAACCCTGAATGGTGCACTGGCTATACACATCAGTGGTACGACCTGTGGTCCTCTATGTGACGCTGATGTGGTGGGGGAAGGTGGATTAGAGGGGTGCCTGTGAGGAGCTGGGTGAAGTACTCGTACAGAGACTGGCTTGTCTTGTAATTACCGGAGTCATCAGGAGCGCACTCACGGTTGGAATGGAGACTCTGATCTGCCTTCCTCCGCTGCATGACCGGCCCATAGGCTCATTGCGCTGCATGAGTGGAATACCTCCTCTGGTGGGCATGCAGGCATTAAGTACACGGACTATGGGCATGGAGATCCTTCATATGAGGACTCAATGGTACCGGCATGAACATTGAGAAGATGTTCAAGGTCAGAATGACCAGTAGAGATGAGTGGACGGGTAGAATTTCCTGTTACTACCTGCGTGATAATCCAGTTATAATATAGGTATTTGTATATAATACCAGTTATATAGTATAATATAATATTATATAGTATTACATTATATAATATTATATAGTATAATACTATATTATAATATAGGTATTACATCAAATAACATTGATACTTTCAGTTTTTTCGCTCTCCTAAACATTTACAGTTTTTGCAACTTGGCTGTCAATATTCAATATTTTGTATTTTTTCAACAATTGAGGCGTTTGCTATCAAACCAGTTCATTCCAAATGTTTGATAAGTGTCGTATTTCAGGTTTTCAAAAATATTTTCATATTTTAACTCGCCACCAAAACGCGTGACTCACCATTTCTGATGATTTCTCTTACAATCATTTTCTATTGGCCATTTTTCATCTTGATAACGAAAGCTCTTGATTCTCATTCGTCCCAGTCATCCTCAACCAATCTCAAGTCATCCTTAACCATCCCCAGTCATTTTTAACCTTCCAACCTGTCCTGGACCATTTCAAGTTCTCCCCAGACAATATATAACACCCACACCTCAAGCCCTCCCTATACTTTCCTAGCTTACCCCAGCCTTCCTTAACGTTCTCAAGTCTTCCTTAACTAACCAGGGATACCTGTGTTACGTACCCAAACGCCATTATGCCATCATCAGATGATTCCAAGCCGTCCTTGAGAATCTCATGGCCTCTTCACCTCGTCACATCATTGAGCAGTGCTCAACCAACCCCAATCATCGTTCAGCATTCCAAGCCTTTCTTAAGCATCACAGCGCCTCTTCTGTCTCACCAAGCCCTAGTCATTTGAAACGGTTCAAAGGAACCCTTGAGCAGTCAGTGACGCACCCAGAATTTCGATACTCCCCCCGAGGTATGGGAAAAACCCCAGAGATTCTTTTCTCGCTACTCCCTGCTGTAGCGACAACCTCCCAAAACACCCTACTTTTGTTGTTGGGTAAAATTCCACGGTTCAACTCACATCCCTCGTACGTTATCCTTATGGGATGATGACGTCACTACGTCCCTCATTTTCCCTATGTCCCCCATTTCCAGTAGAGTTTGAAGTTTTAGTGAAGTAGAACCCCTTCTGCCAAACCAGACCTCTTAGGTAGCCCCCCTCCCCCTAAGTCTTTAGATCCGTTGCTGATTGCAAAGTATCGCGTCATTTATTCTCCTTGACCACAGGTTATGGGCCCAGCACGCTTCCGCACCAGTCCCTCTTTTGAAAAAATAATTGCTCTCATGGTACTGACGTGGCCATTACACAGAGCTCGTAGTTACACGGCCCAGTTCAGATTCTCTAGTATTGATCCATCACGAGACTCCACAGACCCAGAGTGTTATATCAGTTAAGTACTACAAGGAAGGTTATTCAGGTTAAGGTTGAGGTTATTCAACGCCACCACAGAGGCGTGCAGAAGAAAATAACGAATGTGAACTCATGACATCGACTCATTGGACAACCACATTCTTTGTCTCTAATGTATGAAATTTCGTATCTCCTGTAAAAGGTTTTTTGATAACAAACGCCTCAGTATGTAGTTCAAAGCTACAAAGTGTTCTAAGTTCTAAAAGTGGACCAATTTTTGATTCTTAAATTATTAATAACTCGCCAAATACAACAGTACCTAGGGTTCATCTTTGATGGGTCGGTGTATCGGAGTGCGTATGTCAATTCTGTTGTCAACATTTTGATCTTCAAGGTCCACAGGCGTTGTCATCCTGTATTATTAATTACACCTATCTACATGACATAGTACTTTGTCCAAACGAAAAAAATCAACTACTAACATCGATAGAAGTCGGGTCCAGGGGGAACTATAAATTTGTCCGACTACACACGTATACACTGACACACAAGTCAATTATGAGGACGACAAAAAGTTTGTTCCGTTTAGAAATCTGTTCAGGCCGTCAGCAGATGGTCACCTATTGTACGACTAAGACGATTTCACAAAGTATCAAAAAACCACGTGGCAGCAAATGAAACAACATAAACCAACGAAAGATTCTCACATCGAGAAGTCACTTTATCACTAAATACCCACAAACTCCAACTGTTTCGACAGATTGGCTCAATAGGCCTGGACAAACAGAACAAACCAAATAGGTAGTGTGTTTATACGAGTACACGTCTTAACGACAAATCGAGGGTGAAGTAGCAACTCATATTTTTTTTTTAAACCAAATTGAGTCAGAGGTGGTTCTATATAGCGAATTTGTGGCCAAATCGATTGTGAAAAACAGAGGAAATGAGTTGTGGCAACGCTGCCTACCTCAAACCTCAACATGACACATCTCAGCTGTTTCATATAGTACCTACGAGTAAATGGCAACCTGCAGCAACGACTTTAGTACCTGAGTACCTTTTGGTTGATCAATTCTGTCACAAAAATTAAGTTGAGAATTAGATGGTAGAATTAGTGATTTCGCAGCTGAATGAAGATGATCTTACTGATGACATTTTAATTCATTATTGTGTTCAAATGAATTGGGTACAATTCATTTACCAGTGGTCTTAGATGAAACTTGTAACGTTAAGTAAGTCATTACTACAATCAAAGTGCCTTTGATTGTATTTATAAGGCAAGAAATCAGTTTTTTGTCTCATGCAAAATCAGGGAAAATGAGTTAGGTCATGTTGCCACTACACCCTCGAAATATACAATTTGGCGCATGTTTTGGCGACTCTTTGACAACCGTCTATACATATAGCAACTAATAAGTCATTTTTTATTTTCAAAATTGTGTAAGACTAACTTAGTGGGGGAAATGAGGGACGTCTGTGAGGTCGTGGAATTTTACTCTCTAACAGTGAGGGGCACCGTGACGTCACCATCCCATAAGCCTTATAACGTAGGAGGGACGTCTGTGAGGTCATGGAATGTTACATTCCAACAATAAGGGACGGCGTGACGTCATCATCCCATACGGAAAACGGATGAATCCCTTCTAAAATTCCACGATTTGACCGACTTCCCTCCTACGTTTCCCTTGTGTCATGATGACGTCACAACGTGTCTCATTTCCCCAACTTGCCATCATGTGTGGGCGTTGACCTGCCATCATAAAATCTTGTTTTTTTTTTTTTTTTCAAATTTCCACTAAATCATCAAATTTTAAATAGCACCCGATTCAGATACGTTATACTGGATACGTTAAACACAGAAATAAATGGCCAATTGAGGAAATTGTTTCGGCATAAACTCAAAAATGGAGGAACAAATGTCCAATTCCATTTCTTTCAAGCATTTGCCGAGGCCCATTGAAACAAACTCAAAAGCCCCTAACTAAACAATGACCAAACACCATTTCAATCGATTCGAAATCCGCTTTGAGTACAAAAACGTCATAAAACCGGCAAGTTCTGATCCGAGGGCCCTTTGAAACGCCCTCAGCTCCTGCTCTCGAAAAATCAAAGCGCGAACTAGACTTCACAGACGCATAACATGTAACAGCACCTAATTCTAATATACATTCAACAACTTAGTAGGTCACATCGCAATGTACAATAAATATAAACAAAGATATGACCGCTATTTACAAACACTATGTAAGTACTTTTATGATAATGAAAATATTATATACACCCATATAGCCAGTAACTACACGTTTGCCCCCACTAATTTTGATTAGCATATGAAAATTATATTTCATTTATACTCTTTAAACTTTTGTAGTCTTATCATTATCTCAACGTTCGAAATTGATACTTCCTGTTTGTATGATGTACCTGCTCTATTTTAGTGAGACTTTGGAAAATTGATATCAAAGCACGAATTTACAGTTTTGTCACTGCGCCTATTTACGTGTGCCATATAATATTAATTAGTGCAATTAAATGTTAATGTCAGTGTTTCAGCCTGAATAAGACCGTACATAACAATCTCTAAAAGAAACTAACTCTTTTCATCTTAAATTTCCTTTTTTTAGACAGCTAGAGAGAGCCGTGACTTTATTAGCTTAAGAATACAAAAAACGTGAAACATAAAAAATAATTGTCTTATCATCAAACTGCTACTCAAATAGGCACATTTTCGTTTTGTAAAAATAATGAAATTGTAGCAAAAATAAATAAATATAAAATAAATAAATACGAACGTTATTCATTTGATACTGTTTGAAAAAGGCGCATCATCAACAACAACAACAAAGATAATAATAATGAAATAGTCCAATTTCTCAACAAAACAGACACTGAGTAACTCGAAGCGTTGGCCAAGTAATTAAGATGTAGCAAACGAGGTTTATGCAACAACATAATATTTACCGAACGAAATCCTCAAGTTTTCTGGAAAATCAACAGTAACATAATTTGGCAATAAATATTAGATTTACTATTTATTTATCATTATTATGTCAACAAAACATACACAACGCTGTACGTCTAACCAAGGCCTACAGAACCATCATGATATTTTCAATACAACAATATCACAGAATCTCAATGTTCTGCTAAACCGTGGACTATTTTATTTTTCTGTTAAAATACCAAAATCTTGTTTCATTTTATTCTTCATATTTACATAATAATATTATAATAATGAACTTCTTTATTTTGTTGAAGTCATTATAAGGTTTTTTGTATTATTTCATTTTATTTATTTTTTGTTTTAAATTTAATTTTTTTCAATAAGTCAGGAGGTAGCATTGCTGCAACAGATTCCCCAGTGAAAGGGGGATGATTCATATTTGGTACCATTTCTTGTCTTTGTATTTGAGCATGAGATTGTGAGCCGACGACTGGAAGTTTTCGGCTTCGTTCATCATCTTCTCGGTGCGCTCTTCGAGTTGAGAGAGTTTTTCACCTCGTTCAACGACCATTCGGTGCGCCTTCTGGACCTCGTTGCAGGCTTTGCCCGAGTCCGCTTGGAGCTGGTTGATTGAGCCCGGAATGTGTTTGGCGGTCGTCCTCGAGGCTTTTCCGCTTTGCTCGCCGACTGCAAATTGGTAAGAAATAAACGACTTGGTGAGATCCTTCGAAGAACGGTAAGAATCGGTAGGAGAGGGGGCTCAAGAAAGCGTGGCGCGCACAGTGGGGCCTAATCCCAAACACCTCAGATATTTTCAGATATTTAACGCAACGTAAGAGTGCGCAATAGCATCTGCGCACGCCTACCACGTTATCTCTAGTGATCTATCGTTTTTCGTTGAATCTCTGGACTGTTTCCCCATGTCCTGCAGTCCCCACTACTACTACACGAGTCCCCCTCCACTGCTTTTAACGGACGACGCATTACGGATGTTACGGATCCATGTGAACGCAGCTTAAGTGTCAGTATTCACCAATATTAGGGTCCACGGCACAAATTTTGCCGCGCTTTAATCCCAATTTTTTCGAAGGAATTGAGGATAGCTCACGATTTTCCTACGCTTTTCGCGCAGTTACGGGTTCCTATGTAGGAATTCCTTAAATTTGATTACATATTCGTAATCAGCGACCCCTGCATTAATAAATCCAAAATATCTTGCCTAGTGGAGAAAAATAATAATGCACAATGACAAAAGTCACATACATTTCTACAATAGGAACAGACAGATTATTTACAATGTCTTGAACTGAGTACAACTGTCTAATACCCTACTGTGACAGATAGAGGCCTGCTCATCTTACTCATACAGCAACATCGACCTGGTGAAACCAGGGAAGAGCCCCTCATCCAACTCTCTGTTCTGTCCAGAGCTACATTTATTGTCACAATGCATCTCTTTTTGCTGTTTACAATCATAAACTGATATAATAAGAGGACGATTAGGCTATGACTATGACTGTTCAACTCAGGTCAACAAGCGACCTGTGATGTCAGGAAAGCCGGCGCGACCTGTGGATACTTCGACGTTTTACTGAAAATACACCAATAAATACAAGAAATAATAGTCAGGAAGCAAAATGTAGGATATTACAGAACGACTGTAAGTATGGTTAAAATTGGGCAAATTTTGAAATTTAAGAAGACTTTGAACTTGCCGTTAAATTTTCTAGAACTTTGATGCCGAGATTCTTTTTGATAGGAACAGTACTTTTGATGTTGCAGACGACACAAAAACGTCAAATGGTACCTTTTAGCCTATATGGGAAAAATTGTCGTTTTTCAGCCGTCAATTACTTTCCTATAAATTGGTCCAATCTTAAAGTTTGGGGGTCATTTGACGCAGAATGTAATGTGCTTCAATTTTTCTCTTGGTAAGGGTTTCCCTAGGATGCGTTGTTCAGGAGTTATAAAAGAAAAACTGAAACAATTCTGAAAATGTCGACGTTTTTGGGGCACTCTACCCCTGGAGGGGTCCTTCTTTTTTTAAATTTTATTGTATTTTTTAACGTCATAATCTTATCTACGTCATTTGATGTACACTATGAGGGACTTGTCCTATGTACAATAAAAAACGTTCAAAATCAGATTACTCGTTTTCAATACCTCAATCTTAAGTTTTAGAACGATTTCCAGCTTTCCCCAAGCCACTTCGAGGTACCCCCCTCTCAGTTCTAATTTTACTGGACTTAATTTGTATGTACAAGAGAATTTTGTTGACGTGCTTACATAATTCTTCCCTGTCCAGTGATCTCGATCCACCTCCAAACAGCCCTTTGAAGAAACTCTCTTTTGGTGGCTCCGGCATCTCGTGAGGAAGAAACAATTCACCGACCATTTCACCTAATGACGCACTGAAATGAATAAAAAATTATAAACTACTAAAAAATATGAACGCATCAGGAGACATTTTAGAGTTCATAGTGAACTCCAATTGAAGATTAAGTAAAATTTATTTAGTACGGCAGCTACAGCGTAGACTTTAGCTTGCAATACAGCTTGCACGCTTTGCAGCTTATCATTACAGCATACAAAAGTTCAGATGAAATAAGTATAATGGTAATGGCAAAACTGGTAGACAACTCATCGCCCACATCCAAGGTTCGTATAATATAATAGGGTTATAGGTTCTTATAACAGGGTTTCGTAAATTTCAGTAAGCAAATGACGTCATTGAGGTCTGAGCGCATTGGGATACCGCGCATCCCATTCTTTTGATGAGGGTCATGTTGTGTTCTAGTGGTTATAACAATATTATAACCACAAGACAACAACATTAACAATTATAATATATTTACTTTATATTAGGGAGGTACTTACAAATTATATCATAAAGTTGCCTTTCATGATTCATGCTCGATCATTTTCATGTATGTTTGTGTAAAGAGTGAAGTTATAATTTGTTTTTGCTAATTGAACGTCGATGTCTTCTGCCTATTCTTCTAAGTTGACGAGTTCGCTCACCAGCCAAAGAGTTAAGTGGTCCAAAATCAAATTTTGAGTTACTTATTGCAAATTTTGGCAACCTACAGTTTAAGCATAAAAAATTGTTGTTATTCTCCTACCTTGTATCTTCAAAAAAATAAAAAATAAAAATAAAATAAATACCGTATAAAGGTAAGTAAATAAAATTAGCGACAAGATGAAGGATTTTTCAACGTGAAGATGTAAATGAATGCAAAATGAAGGCGCGGAATTCCAGAGGCTTATTAAAACCCGATCACCTAGCCAGCCAGCCCTCTGACGTCATAGTCTCTTACGGCATAGGCTGTGACGTACTAGTTGGCCTCCTGCCAGCCGTCTGACGTCATACGCTCGTGCGTCATAGGCTCTGACATACTAGTTGACCTCCTGCCAGCCGTCTGACGTCATAGTCTCTTACGGCATAGGCTGTGACGTACTAGTTGGCCTCCTGCCAGCCGTCTGACGTCATACGCTCGTGCGTCATAGGTTCTGACGTAATGGTTGGCCTCCGGCCAGCCGTCTGACGTCATACGCTCGTGCGTCATAGGTGCGTCTGACGTAGTGGCTCGCCTGTCGCTTGTGTTCTGAGGGAAAGGGTGAATCAAGGAAACAAATTTTTCCCGTTTCAGTTTATGTGCCAAAGCAAAGACATGAAAATGTCAAAAGAATGTCAACTCCATCCTGTTGTTGATACAGTCGAGAATTAAATGCTTGCATACGAGTCTGCAACACATTGGGACATTTTATGTCTTTAAAGAAGTGATTCAACAACCTTCGAACAATGCTACATCACCTACCCCAGTAGCGCAGTTGTTATACTTAATTGTAGGGTTCATCATAAATTATGAAGCTTGCATTCGTATAGACAATATAAATTATTGAGAATGATCACCTGTGCGTAAACAATTATTTAAACAATCACGCTCATACCGCAGCTTGTCGGCCACGCACTCCGCAGTGGTTAACGTAATATGGTTAGGTAAATCGAGAGCTATCCAACGAGTGGTGAACGATTTTTTTACGATGATAACTGGCGAAGATAAAGTTCCGTAGTAACGAATCGGTTGTAAGCGAAAATCATCAGAGATTTTCGTGACGATTTCGTGTAACGCTTTTGTGTAACGTTTTTCGAGTTATGTGCCAGAGTAAAGACATAAAATGTCAATAAATAAAAAATAAAAATGTCGCGAATTCCCGAACCGGGTCAACATTGAGCGAGTTCTGGATCACAAACTGTCAAAATTAGCTGAAATAAGAGGAGAAAATTCACCAGAAACACACAAAGCATAATTTCATATGTGTTTAGGAAATTTGCTCACTAAGTCATGCTAAATGTCCAAAACTTTCTGCTTACTGTGCAAGCACTACTTTTCTAAATATTAAAAATTGAAGGTCAAGTTATATGGAACAAGACCAATCTCATGAAGCATGTGTTGTGATGTTATAGGTATTTATTACAAATGTAAAATTACGATAAAATTATGGTTCATATTTTTCTAGATTTTGGAATTTTAAGGAAGAAATGAAGTGGAAGTTCCACTGTGGGACTGACCTTGCAGAATCGATACATAAACAACGATTTTAACTCAACCTCTTACTATTATACGAACCTTGGCCTATATCATCCTCCCCAGTCTTGCAAACCTTTAGACCCAAAATACTGAGCTTACAAGGCTTACAATGCTACGTACACAAATGTTAATAATACATAACAGTTCATAACAATTTTGATTCGTGTAGAACAATATAAAAATACAGCATAATGGTATTTCTCACCAAAATTCTGCAGCAACCGTGAACTTCTGGACTTCGGTGGGTGAACATAAAAACAATCCGTGGCCGTGATTACTAAATGAAAATGTTCTCGCAATCCTGCAAAGACACTGTGATGTAAGAATCTCACGGTTGTTGGGCGAACAAAATGAGGGCAATTTTCAAAATTAAATCACATCAATTGACACGAGAAAAAAAAAATAAATAAAACATCAATAAACAAAACAGCCCTTTTAAAAATCTAATAGGTACAATTAACCGTTTTTTGGAGGGTGGGGGAATAAAAAATTAAACGTACGTATCATCATATCGAATAAAACATGAAAATAGCACATGTGAAAGTATTACAAGTACTGACGAGCGGGCCATGTTGTGTTACGTGTTTTTGTAGTTTGGTCGATTTGTCCATTTTTTTGTATGGCAAGTCGTGATAAAAATGGTAATTTGCTCTCAGGAAAAGATAATTTGTGCTCAAAAATGATTGCAATGTGCTGACAATATTAGATTTTACAGAAGAAAGGGCAATAAAAAATTATGCAAAATCGTCATGCGTAAATCAATATTATTCTATGTTATTTCAAGCTTTCAATTTCTATGAAAAAAATGACAAATTGTCAAAATGCAAAACATGCATTAAAGAACGTCTAAGTTCTTTTTATTATAGATCTAATGTCCTCATTTGACGGAAATGAAATGTCTACGTTGACCAAGTGCCCAAGTATTCTGAAGCTTGAAGCCGGTGCGTAATTCTGCAATGATTATTTCAAGAAGTCGAATGGTGAAAATCAGTCAAACGAGTAAAGAACGACATAAGATTCAAAGTTAAAGCTAAGGTCGCAAATGAAAAGAAAAGCTCAAATAATTCAAAATAAGCAGGTTGGGGGTTGCTGTATGTATCATATTAATATATATATTTATTGTAGTGTTCTGTATGTACAAGTTGCATACACGTGCCTAGTGGTCGTACAAGTGAAGTCTACGGTGAATCGTTGCATGTTGCCTGAAAACTGTATTCAATTGGGTTTGTGCAACTGGTGTGGAAACCCCTACAAGGGTCCAACTGAGTGTAGTGGACTAACGTATTTCCAACAATTACTACGAAATGAAATATTAGATACGGTTAAATGTTCGTGTCGCAAAGTCTTTTAAAATTTTCGTATGAGCAAGTTGTTTGAAATAGTACTAAATTATAAATATTAATATATTTTTTCGTTTTTTTTTTCAACTGTTGAGCACGTGTATGCGATATAGTACTGTAGAGTGTGGCCCACTTACTGATCCGTATCCTCATTGACAAACATCTGTTGCCCCCAAATGGACAACATTGGGTCAACGATGCCCGGTTTCCGAGTCTGAAAACTAAACCCACACCTTTGTTATCGAGCCTATCGTACCTCAACATCATCATCTTACCTCAGAGTTTTGCTCAGTAAAAAGAAAGATTAGAAGCGAAAACTGTTCATCTTGTCTTTGGCCGACTGCTACTTGGTTGGTAATACGGCGAATTGATACTGAGTTTGGCACATTTCCCTAGTGGAAGTTTTATGTTAAATCAGCTTATTTATAGCGATCGGAAAGATTTAGATTATATATAGACACCTGTAACAATGATCAACCCTTTACTAATTACTCAAACAGTATAAATATTATTTCTGTGGGTGTACAACGAATTGAACGCAGCATGGGCCACCCAAAACGTAGGCAGGAGTTTGGGTATAATATATTGTAAACTGGTGTAATATATTGTAATGAAGGAGTTTAGGAGTTCCCAGGAAAGTAAACGGGCGCTGCAGAGGGTTCCTACTTAACGGTAACTTTAATGGGGTGTCTTATCTCAAGGGACGCCCAATACTTTGAATCGCTGAAGAATTGAGATTATAAAAATTTCGCGGATCGAGGTAATATTCTTCAAGAAGACCTAGGCCGAACACGCTCTGTTATATTTTTTTTCGAAATTCAGTTCTGTAACTGTTATGTCTGGGATGAATTCCTGCAGGGACTTTGAACAGGGAGAAGAACCTGATGGAGTAACCTCAGGAGGGTTACCATTAATTCTTCTTATAATAAAAGGAAGCGATCAACTCCAAAAATTTCCATTTTCCCGTCCCGTGATGTAATATTACAAATACATTAAAGTGGCGCAGTCAGTAGGAACCTAGAGCTGTGAGAGACTACATGCGTGGACTTCAGAATCTGACCCTGGGTACTGACCCCAATCTTGAGACTAGCCCTAAACTCATATCATAAGTATCGAAACCTGAAATGCACCATTATTCCACACTATTGTAGAAGGAGAACTCCGATTGTTGCACTTGATTTTCACTAATTGCAGCAAAGCTCCAACAAATCACCTTCGTCTCTGTATATTGTTTATACGTACACAGACCGGATACACAACAATGTTGGTGGAAAACATACATCCTTTTGATAGAAAAGTAGGTAAGGTCTTATCACGTTATATTGAGCCAAATTGAGCGAGTTGAAGTTTTTGGATCACCGACTACTACTTACAGGGGAGGGTTCAGGGTAGACAAATTCAGCCATTGAGGAGTGATACACACAGTAACAACAGTAGGATGTTCCATCTACAGTCCACACAAAACGTCGCTACTCCTATATGTATATGTAATGGATATATATAATTATGATGATCGGAAGTGATTCAAGCTGATTTGATTAGATACCACGATCTCTCCAACCTCTAGGGTGCTTTTACTGCCAAACTATAAGAAATACATATCTGAAACTTAGCACACAGGATTTCTCAATCATCTGCCAATTCTCAATACCTACCAAGGATTCCTTCAGGTTATTTGATTCAATCTCACAAGTGAATACGACAGCTTGGCTCAATATGGTGTTTATACGTACAGAGAATCACTCTGACCAATAAATGCCTATTTTTAATCTGAAGTTTTGAATTGTTACCACAAGGGGTACGAAATACATCGGTACATGTTCTTGATTTGTAGGTACGAATTAGGTTACTGAAGGTTTTATGTTTCTGTTTCCATAGGATCAGGGTTTTACAGGTTCTTCTCCCACAAAAATTTGCCTAAAGCCGAGTTTTTGGCAGTGAAAACGTCATTTTAACCTTCACATGACGTGGTGAGCATGTATTCGATGGAAACCACTTCAGAAGACCCCCGTGGCAGCATATTACAATAGTGTACACTGTGTGCTGTGTTGTGAATAGATTTTTCTCAGACTTTCCGGAAAAATATCCCAGTACCGGTTTAAACTCTAAGATTACAGGTCCCACCATATTCAAGTACACAGGAACCAAACCCCCAGGTTTATATCAAAGTATCCCTTTTATGATTGACATGAAACGGAAAAAGGCTGGGACACACATACCGCACTCCATAGGGCTGTACAAGACAAGGGTGGAAAGTTGAATTTCGGTACCACACGAGATTATTGCAATTCAATGTCATGGATACTACATCGGAATCTCCTGATATTTTTCCGCTGAGAGATCCTTTGCCGTACCTGCTCAGAGATTACTGCACACATCCCTCCTCATTGGTTGTTCGGCCATATTGGAATTCGACATTTGGAGTTCAAACAATTCTTGTTTTGTTTATTTACCTTTTCTCTGACCATGGACGCGGGTAAAAGTGAATTATTGATATTCACAAGAAATTTGAAAATGATGCGAGCAAGGAAAACTATTGAAGAGTGAGAACTCGGGAAAACATTGTTATGATTGGTTGCGATGTGAACGCTTCAATTACCATGAGTCATTGCCATAATTAAGATAGACCTTTATCTCGATTGATATTAGGTTTAGGAAAAAAAAACTATACATACAAATTTAATGCTCTACAATGTAGAGTCTACATCTTCGAAACCCGACATTTTGGTTAAAAACCGCTTAGTTTAGAAGTTATGGTCGAAAAACCGAAAAATGTCGAGGTTTTTCAGCTCTCCCCAAGTTAGCACAGGGTTCTTGAATTGGATAACTTGACATAGTCACCACCCAGACCCCCCCTCCCCTAGAACATCCTGTAAAAGTAGGTACCATTAATTTCCATTTCTTGAAGGGCAAACAAATACTGAGCTGGAGAGAACTCTGTGCGGGATGTGTGGCGCGGCCTTTAGCACGGATTCGACTGGTTAAATTAAATTAAATTAATTCACTTTAATCAGTAATTATGAGCTTTGAAACGATATGGTATCGGAACTACTCTATCCCTTGCTAAGTACGCGTATACCCTAGCGTTGTCAACAAATCCTCTGTACGTGTTTTTGGTAAAGACTAAAACAGATTTTTTTTTGCAAGAAGGAAAAATTCATAGTTAGAGATAGAATTAGTGTGAAAAGCATTAAAGGAGAGGCAGTGAGAAGGTTCACTAAAACGGGGAATATTGGCAAGCATATTTATCAAGGGGTGTAGCATTCGCATTTCACTTTTTCCTCACTATTTCCATAGACGTATGAACACCCTACACCTTTCCGATGCTCATCATCTCTCAATATACGAATTCACAAGAAAAACGAAACAAAACAAAAAAACACATTGGCGTTTGTTGAAAGTTCGAAATCGATCCGCACACATCACCGAGCACGTCCTTTCTTTGCAACTATTCAAGCACATTGTCAAGAGAGTTGTCATTAAACATTCTAACTTCAGATTAAAAAAAAAAGCAGGACAGTAAAATGTTTTGAATGCACCTAAATTGTCTACCTAAAATTATGATGAAAAAATGAGATTCTAAGTCCTAGGATATGACGAAAAAATCAGTAAGAAACAAGAACGATTTCAGAGTGAAAGACAGTCTACTCATGGGCAAAGCGCTAGCACAATAATTAGCCAGAAATTGACACAAAATATTCTTAAGAAACCAAATCTGACTCTACAAGTACTCAATGGCCACATTACAAAAATAATGACAAGGAATATCCCAATACCTAACCACACAAATAATTTTCAAAAGTAGAGAACAATTCATAATATTAAATCGAAGAAAAAATATCACTAGGTATTTAATGAAGACGAATAACCGGGTTTAAAGAAATTATTTGGCGAATCTGAATTGAACTGATTGGATGAAATGAGACCTGAAAAATTGGTCTGGGTGGGTAATCACACTGTTTGGGAATTGCACGATACAGACTGGTACAACTGTACACATTACGTGGGGGGTTTTGAAGAGATTGAGTAAAACCAGTAGAAGTGATCATCACACAATAATGTGACAGCTGAACACATAAAGCAACTTATGTGCATGGAGAATGGCTGAATCACATGTTGTGTACACAAGAAAAAAGATCTGTGTAAATGCATGCCAAAGTTGTGCTATTAGTCTTCAATTCCATGCCATTGACTCTATCTCGAGAAGAACATGGAGGTATTTTGAGTAGTTGACGTGTGAGCTTAAATTTACCTGAGGTCTGTGAGAGGGAGGAAGTCGGTGTCTATTAGCATTCTGAGACTGGGCAGACTGTAGGCACATACGTGGCCATTGGAGACGTAGCACACTAAACATACGCTATCTGTAACGAACAAAAACAATAAGAAATCTCTACGATTCCATCAAGTCTAGAACGCACAGAAAATGCGTCAATTGCAAATCTTTACACGCTAGGCATATGAGCGAAAAAAATTCAGAAGAAAGTTTTGCTATAGTTGTTTTTTGGGTCGCTGAACACGAATTTGAAGTTTGCCAAAACATTGGTTTTCGGGCACTTTTTGATCAAATGTATGCACTTTTTTCAGTTTTTGGCCTCTATCTAAAAAAGGAAGCGTCTTTTAGACGAACACATTCTATACAAATTGAAGTAAGTAGACAAACTTTCCTACATTTTTTATGCATAAAGTTTTTTGTGAGACTAACCCTAAATGGGCCATAACAAGGAACAATTATTGTTCTTGATTTTTAAAAACATAAAATGTAGGTGATACAAACATTTTTTTCTTTGGGCGATTCCAATGGTTCATTATCGAAGATAATAAACCAAAAGACGTTATGCATAAGAAATGCAGGAAATGTTGTAGGTATAGAATGGGTTTGTCGAAAAATTTGAGATATAGGGCAAAAGCCTAAAAAAGTGCCAAAATGTCGTCAAAAAGTGCCCAAAAAACAAAGTTTCAGGCAAAATTGTTGCCCGCACACTTCAAATTCGTGTTCAGCGACTCGAAAAACATTAAGGATGAAAAAATCAAAACTTAGCAAAACTATAGGAGGATTGGATTTATTCTGCTTTTTTGATTCATTATCTGTGAATAGAGCTAACCTTTTAGGGATATTATTTCTCCTTTCACAACGAAATCAGCTTCAGTGATTTGAACTTTGTATACGATATTGTGCGAGGGGAGGGCAGCGACGATGGCTTGTTTTTCACTAACGATCACCACGAATTGGCGGTCGCAACTGATTTCGCTTCCTGCAGAACCCGGAGGAGACATCCGACTACTGTTGCTGTTCGTTCTCGACGACCCTGGAAAAAGACAATCGGGATAAGAAGTTGAAGGCACCCAATGACGCCACTTGAGCTTTTCTCAGTGCTTTTCTGACCAAACCATTGGGACTCACCGAAGAAAATGTAATCGTCCGAGGAACCTCCCACTGTGGGCCTCCGGGCTACCATTTCGTCCTTCGATATTCCCTGACCCCATGTCCTTACAGTTATAAACTAGGAACCACATCCCACTGCTCTTCATTGAGTAACTCTATGTTGCCAAAGTATAAGGTCCAGTAAAATAAGGAAAGGACCTCGAAGCGGCCTGGGGAAAGCTGGAAATCGTTCTGAATTCTTAGATAGTCTTGAAAACGAGTAATCTGAGTTTGTACCCCTCCAGGGGTTGAGCTTTACTTTTGGTGTCCCAAAACGTCGAACTTTTCGGACTTTCTTTATTGTTTCGCTTATAGCTCCTAAACAACGCATCCTAGCGAAAACCTAACCATGAAACGAATTCGTTAATGATATATGGAAGTATTTAGGCGAGATAGGTAAGTAGTTGAACGCAGAAACACTTTTATTTCAGAAAAAGAACATTCGAGAACTGTCCAGAAGATACACTGATAAGAACGACACACACACGGAGAAAGAAGCAATTCTACGAACTACAGAAACCCTACTTACTCCATAGAGCATAATAAGTTAATTTCTCCATGAAGAGGATCAAACCTACAGAATTAAAGGGCGTTGAATTTTGCAACGATTGACCTCCCCAATTTTGAAATAGGACCAATTTGTAGAGTAGTAATTGCCGGCTGAAAAGCCACCACTTTTACCACATTGGCAAAAATGTACGGGTACCATTTGATGACTTTTCCCTGCTGTAGCACCAAAAGTGCTGGCCCTATCAATACACTTTTAAATTCAAGGTTGTAGAGAATTTAACGCCAAGTTCAAAAAACACCTACATTTTAAAATTTGACCAATTTTAACAATACTCATCCGCCAAATTTCAAAAACAGTCAGTTTGGAATATCTTGTTTCCTGACCATCATTATTTCTTGTATTTAGAAGTATATTTGAGGTATTAGAACGATTTCCAGCTTTTCCCAGGTTCCACCCCCCCTTTCAGGTATAATTTTACTGGACTACTTGAGTGAGTACAGTTTTCTGTTTTAGGGACCTCCAGTACGAATCTTCACCGCCCCCACTGGGCGCTATCTGGATAAGCGGTTGTTGTTACCCATACAGAAGTTTATGCAGGTGCTTGGGACTCAAACAGACTGATACCTAAGCAAAGTTGGTATTTAAAAACAAAAACCTTATTTTTATTGTAGAATTTAAAAATCTCATCGTAAATCAATTTTGATAATTTAAAAAATTACAGTTTTAAAGAACAAACTACGCAAAGCAATGAAGATCAACTTCCCGACCGGTTTAAATCGGCCAAGGAGTTGCAAAGATGAAGCTGTGTGTTTTTTGGCCCTAAACGCCCTTTTATACCCCTGGAGCGCATTGGAAATCCTCTGATGAAACATTGATGAGTGCCTGTATGTATAACCCAGTTGTATTTATTAGTGGATGGTCTACATGGAAGTCACTCTGGAATACACAAGTACACAAACAAAACTTACGTTGCTTTTCCCTGCTGTCGTCTCTCCAACTTTCAAAGGTATACGGTATCAGAGCTCCGTTACAATCGAGGAATGACATAGAAAGAATGCTCCCTTTCAATCTGAACATGGTCCCTGGAAATCAGCGTTCAAAAGTCATTTTAGTGTTACAGCGGAAAGCGAACAAATCCAGGACAAACCATTAACTTGCTCCAGTACACATACGGTTTGTTGGAGACTGTTTGGAGACTTGTTTGGACGGAATTCGGCCATGTCAAGTCTGGAGACGTATAAACAAAAAGAAACAAGATCTGCAGGTGCAAGATAGAGGCACCAAGCTGTGGATGATCTTAGAGGGAGCCTGAGGAGCCAAAAGGCCCTCCTCAGAGCAGAGATTTGATCTCTTTTGTACTTGATATTGTGGAAACGACTTAGGTCAGTCATTTCAGAAACTACGAAAACTCAAAAAACTTCGCTAAATCTTAATTTCTTCACTCTTTTGGCTGAATGGACTTCCAATTCGTTCTCCCGTCAAGTACCTCTTGTGTTATCATACACATTTTTGCCGATTTCAGCCGTTTTCTCCGATTTTTACCCAAGAAAAATTTATTGTCAGGGCCCTCAATTCTTCAATCGTAGTTCAAAATGACCCCCTTCATTAAAAAACAAAAAAATCCCAAATCGACATCCCAGAACCAAATTCCACAAAACCTCGGACTCCTGGTTTTGGATCGATAAAAATGCAGTACATTGTAGGGACCTAAACTGCGTTAACACCATAGTCACTGACTCTAAGTCCAAATTGGCTTCAAATTCTGTGTCCTCGACCCAAAAAATATGGAGAACCATCTCAGAAGTAAAATTTTGAAAAATAACAATTATCCCCATTTTCGCCCATAAAAACCAAGAGTTAATTCCAATTGCAGTACATTACTTAAATGGCGTTAGGATGAATTGGATTGGAACAAGTAGAATTTCTGACTTACCGAACGGACCGATTGTGACTGGTTGGGTAGATCGTATGTCAGGAGACGGTACATTAAGCATCACAGTTAAAACTGATCCGAGACTAGTCCCAAGCCACAATGTAGGGAAAGTGGTTGAATCTGAAATCACGTTACAATTTCAATATGCGGGTAAGAAAGGTGTGTTGTTCATTCAATTCAATTGAATTGTTGTGGTTTTGTTTTGATCTAACAAGTTAATAAGTAAAAAATTTAAAAAAAAAGTTTAGAAGTTATGAGCAAAAAACAAAAAAACGTCCGAAATGGGATAGATGGAAAAGGTTTGAGGTGTTTTGGCCCTCCACAAGTTGGTACAGGGTCCTCGAATTGGGTAACTATAAAAATCTATAAAAATTCCATTAACGTAGGAATTGTTTTCAGCAGACTCCTTTTTTTTTGTTCTGCCTACTGGACTATGAGAATATTTGTCTCTGATTCAAGAGTGAATAGAGAAAAACCAAGAGATTACCTGTTTTTTTCGTGTAGGAATCAGCGAAAGCTATACACTGTACAGCTTCTGAGCTTATATTTTCTAAACTCGACATACTAGAACTTCTTGAGCGTGAGAACGAACTGTCCAATTTATCTGGAAACAACACCGATGAAATTAGCGAAATCGTGCTTGATTCGTCAGCCACTTCACAAGATATTGCAATTGAATTATAAATCATTTAAAACAATTGACTTTTAAACTATCAAACGTGTTCAATATTAAGGAGAGTCCACTTTGACCTTTACATCTTCAGTATTACTAATGTTTGAGGATGATCGGTTTCATTAAATCTCACCATACTACGTTCAATTTACTAATAGACGGAGATCTTGACAAGTACCCTTCAATATCAGTTTAAATAAATTTCCAACATACTAAAGTGTGGCTCGATAGTAACTATTGTCGATCAACTAATCAATAGTCCCTAAGTTAATTATTATTGAACGGATTAGCTCTAAAAGCATGCGTAAAATTTTATCATGCACATTTTGATGGAAAAAATGGGTTAGTAATGCACACAACACAATGTTCTCATAGTAAATATGCAGACAAAAAAAAAAATTATTTTCAAAAAGATGTGAAAAAAAAAATACTTACTGATTTAAATTGAGGATTCACGGTCAATTAATAACAGAAAAAGTTTCAGAAGGAGAGGGAGCTAAATTTCTGTTTTATGGCAAGCGTTCTGTAGCTTCCACCAAGAACATGTTGAAGAATTTTATGAGGGGTGGAGATTTGAGAAAAAAATTACATACGTAGTTCTAGCAATGTGAGACTGTTGTATTACGCCTGAGAGAAATACTGAAGAAGATTTCAAGATCGACTATAAGAAATAAATTGAGTGTCAACGGTGTTGTTTGGAATGGTATACGCAGTAGCAGCGCACAAGCTAATTTCAGCACGACAATAGTGAGAACAGCTTGTGTACTTTCCAATTGCTCCATCTAATGTTAATTTAAGCCAAAGAGACCAGCGCAGTAGCCAAGCATGAAAACTCGAGATCAGCCAATTGATTATGGAGGGTTTGAATGGAGGAGATTCAGAGGCGAAAATGACAAACGGAAGGCGGCGACAAAAGAGAAATTGAAACGTGTAAACGTGTGGTTTGATAGAGGAAAAGGGTTCCAAGTTCGGGAAGGCGAACACCGACGGATCTACAGGTAGGTGTGAAACACTTTTCCCCTACATGCAGGTAAGTCATGCTCAAGAGTGTAAGTAAAAGGTAGGTACCTATGCAGTTAAGAAGGTGAAAAATAGGTGAACATAAGAGACGACGGAGGTAACCAAAGAACTCAATCTGAAAAGCCAATCAAAATTAAAGTGCAGTGCGAGGGGAACAGTGGGAATGCTGAAGGTGCTGGAGTGCTACAGGGACAGGACGGTAGGCACATGTATGACTACGAGTGAAATGAAAAGGCGAGGTGTAATTAACAGAATCAATAAATCAACAGGTATGTCAGGTCTAACGAAACATATCAAGTATTCTCAAGTAGGTGACTATCGAAATTAATCACTTATTCTGTTTTTGATACCAGTCAATATTTTAGTATTTCGGCAAAAGAATTGACATTTTTCAAGGTTTACTACAGAAGAGTACGTACGTAGGATCAGGTACAATTGTAGATCTGGTTGAAATTATTTGAAACCAAATCACAAAATAAGAAATGAAATTTGTCCCACAAACCCGCCAGAATGCACTACAAATGATATTCTACCGACCAGTGGGTGATGAGAGGTGGTCATGACGTTTCCTGGTGACCGAAAACGAATGAACAGAAGTACCTACTATCAAACATGCCGAGCAATACCTACCGAATGTCTATCACTTCGACGTGTTAACCGTAGACTTGCACGTAGGTAAAAATCTGTAGCGGCGGTATAGTATACTAAATGCGTACGAGTATTTTTTTTCTTCTAAAGGCGCCATGGTTTTCTAAAGGAGACGAATTGAATTACAGCCATGGCCTAACGAGCGAATTTCAGAAGTACCTACTACCAGTGGGAAGTAATCAATACCGAGCGAGTGTATCACTTCGACGTGTAGAACCGTAGATAAACCCGCACGTAGGTAAACTAAAAAACTGTAGTAGAGGTAATTCAGACGTTTCCCGGTGACCGAAAACGAATGAACGAGTTCCAGTAATGCAGCATGACCTAAAGAGCGAATTTCAGAAGTATTTTTGTGTGTTTTGTGAACGTAGACTTGAATAACAGCCGAGGTGACGAAATGCAGGTAATTCTGAGAATCGACCACACCGGACAAATTTACGACTTGTCGCGATTTTTCACCCGGCAAAACTCAAATTATTGTGTTACTTAATCGAGTACAAATTATCATGTACCTACTAAAATCGTTAGCACCATTGCAATAGCTCATTTTCTTCGTAAATTCGATAGAAAAACCTACACATACGGTAAAATTATTCAGCCGCTAAAAAAACAAGGTTTTAGTAATGACGGTGAATGGGTCACTTTATGGTCAGTGTTGAATTTTGGTTATACGGAGGGAACATGATTGTATTGGGTTTGATGAATTCAAATTATTAAAACTCCTCCTACCACACCGGATATCGAAAGTTTTTGTACTGCGAATCGTGGTATCAGCCGATGGGTAGATTGAAAATATACCTACTCATACAACTCGGTGATCGGATTTCAAACGACAATACTTTCTTGATTTTTCTGATGACTGTCGAAATTACATTGAAGCATAATTTCTCAAAACTTGATACGAATTGGCGTTTAAAAATAGTTGCCACTACAGTGATTCTGAAGAATCGGGTACCAGAATTTTGTATTAAACCATTCAGCACAACCTGTAGCCTACATCCCCGATGTCGATTGAAAACAAAACTTAGCACAAAACAGTATGATGTACACACGTACGTCTGTCTTTGGGATCACACAAAACAAGACTGATTGTTCACCAAACATGAAAATTTGAATAATCCAATGAAGAGAAGGGGACTGTGCAAAAAAAGAACTGTGCTGACATAACGAGGAAAACTCCAAATAAATAAAATATAAGTAAACATTTAAATAAAATAGGCGTTTGAATCCAAATACAAAGAATAAATGTATATCGAAACAAAAATAAGTAGCGCAAATGGATGCCGACAAAAATCAAAGTGACAAAATTAAAAAATAGGTACGTAAGTAAAATAAAGTAATAATAACAAAGAAGTACTTATAAAATTATGAAAGTGGGGAAAAAAATCAGAAAAAGCAATTCCCAACAAATCCATTTCAGCCAGGCAATGCCTTAGTATTTTAATATAAAGGTTACATGGTTTGATAGTACGTCACCTACATACATGCTAAGAAGAGTGGTATCTAATAGAGGATCAGATTCAAACTGATCAAGAAGGAAAAGATGTACAGCTGAAGGAGAGAAGTTCAATTGGCTTCAATGACGGGCGGTTTCGATTAAACAAGGAATCACAATTAATTGACAGTCATAAAATTTATGATGACAATTTATTGATAATAAATTTATTATCGTCTGCCTACTTCTGCGCCAGTGATACAATATTTTTATTACGACTAAATTTTGCAAACTACTACAAAACAAATCATTGTGGCACCTACAAGAGTAGTTTAGCAAAGCATTGATTAACGAGATGTATTTGATGGTGTAATAATTGTGGATCTTCTGGAAACGTAATGAGTGGGAAACGATAAAAGCTGAGGAACTGATTTATGACTACCTGAATCATTTATAGGAGACTGAAATGAGTGATTTGTGCCATGTTTCTGAGGAGAGACAGCGGGGATTGCAGTTTTGGTCATTAACCTTTGAGAAGCATTTGGAAAACGGGAAGACCAAATCGTTCTGTGATGATGATTCAAGGTGCACAAGCCCGAAGGAAGGCAATTATTTCACGAGGGAAGCGATGGGTAGCATGATATGATATGAGGTGCACCGTGTGAATCCCCAGGAGTTCGTGAATGCTTTTATACGCCGGCCACTTTTCAGGGCAATTGTAGCCGAAAGGCGAGTAATATTCCGGGAAAATTGTCGACCTGCTCCCTCCGTCCCTTCGAAATAGTTGCTCGATATGTTCGTACCATAATTGGCCCTAAAGTGGAGCTATTTCGTCGGGCGTCGACGAGCCCCTGGCAATTCTATCGCTTTTTTCCCCGAGCTGCTTTTGAAGTCCGCCCTTAGTAGATAATAATCGGTAGTTGCCAACCAATTTATTCGAACCAAATGGAAAGCACTGCGTTACGAAATATCAATAGAAATGAATGAAATATCAATTGTTGAGTATACAAATGTCGTCGCTCGTTGTTCAAAATTGGATGTAGTCATATCGAAAAGCCCCTCCGATGTCAAAGCCAGCGCATAATCACGAAAGCTGAAGGGTACTGACACTGAAGCAGGAGCGGTCATCTCTGACTGCAGATCGATCACTCTTTTGTAGTGTAAACGCTGAAGTGGAGCAATGCGTTCAATAGAAAACCAGCAACTCATAATTACTGGTAACTTATCGGCAAAGACTTGAAATGGGTGTACAGGGGTTTGGTTGAGGGTCAACCTTTTTTTGTGACAGATCGTCACAACTCCTGTAGGTAGTGGAAACGTAGCACAACATTCTCTCAAGAAGCTGCTTACATAGTCGAGCTGTTGGTAATTCGGTCAATGGGTCAACAGGATGCTTCCTGACCATCCTCAGTCTTCGATAATCAGGAAACTCTCCACACACTCAAAAACTTTTGGAATCGCAGTTTGTGGTTTTTGAAGAGCTTCCGCCCTGTCTAGAAAACTTATCGAACATCCGAATGAGAACCAACAGTCTATATAAGGCCAGACCATATGCAGGGTGCGGCAGTGAAGACGGACGTTTTTGGAAAATTCATGACGTAGGTAGTTAATTTTCATTTAAAAAAAAATTATTGGTATTTCCAGGCGCGTCACTCAACAGCATTTTTAATTATCAATGTTGAAAAACAACATCTGACTTATGGTGGCCCCTAGCAGCAATGCACCGCTGAAGCCTTTCTTGGAACTCTCCCCTGCATAGGTCTCTCGATTCAAGCGGTTTCAACACGAATCATCTCCTTCAATAATTGGATAATTATTATCGGAGATTACGAGGCTTATAAATCGCCTCATTAATTTTGTTTTTAACGGGAATAACGTGTCGATCAATAATACGAAGCACTCATAACCTACTGTAATCTTTAATCGTTCATTCGGTCGTTTATTTGGAGTAATTGGAAGTAAGTGGTGAGTTGCGCGTTTTGAGTTTCAAGATTCGATTTTTCAAGTTTCGGCTTCGATTTTGTGATTTGAAATTCCTGGTTTTGACCATCACTAATTATCACACGTTTTTATGCTTAGTAGTTCCCGTGGTAGTGTACGTACTTCTCTAAGTTCTACTTCTCGGCAGAACCACGATTCTATCAGTTTCCTTTTCGAAGAGTTTCCATGGCACGTCAGTCCTCACTTCCACTAGCCCCAAAACCATGGGCCTCGTGGCTTGGGCCCATGCCTTGCTGCGAACCTCCCCAGCGATACTCTCTTCGTGTAGGTCCTCAACGCCTCGGCATACCTTTATAGGAGTTACTGCAAATATTACCCACACACGAGGTCTGATCATAAAGTTCCGGGACTTTTTGAATTGCGCGGCCCCACTTTAACGAAGAAGGCTGCGGTTCCGTTCATTTTGCGCCACAACCCTCCGCGAGTAACCTCTTTTTTGTTTAGATTTTGTAGCCATTTCCAGACCAAAGATACGGTTTCGTGAAACTTTTTCGCGTTCTGCGGTTTTGCGAGTTGGTAAGGATGAACGCGAAGGAAGAACATCGTGCTAACGTGAAATTTTGCGTGAAATTGGGTAAATCGTTCGCGGAAACTCCTTCACTCCATCAACAGGCCTATGGAGGTGATGTGATGAGCCTTTCACAGTGTCACGAGTGGTTCAAGAGGTTTAAGAAAGGCAGAACACCGTGTGAGGATGAACATCGTTCTGGGAATGCCCTCAATATCGACGGAAGACCCTCAAGTGACAAAAGTGAACGCCGGGTCCGTTCCAATCGTCGTTAACGATTCTTGAGCTGGCAGAGGAGTGCCACATCTCATTTGGGTCAGGATCAAAACATTTGACTATAAAACTGGAGATGAGAAGGGTGGCAGGCGTGAGGAGCTCCTGGAAAGGGCAAATTCTGATTCAAAATTCATCAAAGGCGACGAATCGTGGGCTTAAGGCTGCGATGTGGAAACAAAAATACAGTCCCCCAACGGAAGAACAAATTCCTCTCTCAGAACAAAAAAGCTCGCCAGGTGAGATCGAATGTCAAAGTCATGGTCACTGTTTTCTTTGAATCAAAGTTATTTTTCACGAATTCCTTCCACAAGGTGAATTGCCCTGCAACTTCTGGCTATTCCCTAAACTCAAATTCCCGATGGAGAGGCATCATTTTCAGTCGATCGAGGTGATAAAGGAATATCGCAGGAGCAGCTGTACAGCATCCCAGAAGGTGAGCTTTCCCGATGCATGGACGAATGGAAACACCGTTGGGAGAAGTGTGTGCACTTCCAAGGAAATCGTTTTGAAAATGACAAAATGGAATAATTAAAATAAATTCAATAAAGCGTTTTGAGTAACTCCTGGAACTTTTTGATCAGACCTCATATTGCCACAACCCTAATGTGGGTTGTCTACAACAATTATAAAGCTTTTATGGGAAGGGGTCAACTTACCACAGTTTAGGCCTATGAGACGAAAGATAGTGATTTTATATCATGTACATTCCTTCAAGTATGATCAAATCGGATATTATCGCCCTTTAACCGCCAGGGAATTTTTAAACAACAATATTAAACATGAAGATACATAGAATACTGATATATATTGTATAAAAGTTTACAATAAATTAAAAAAAAAAAAAAAAAAAAAAAATAGAATACTGAGGTGTTGAAATAGAGAAAAAACTCTCATAAATATGGACAATCATAGAATTATTTCTGTAGAAACATTTCTAATGCATAACCTATCAAAATTTGGTACAAGGTGGAGTCCATTGCTCCAAGTATTTATACGGTCATCAGAAAAAGTACTGTTCTACGGAACTATGTACACCTAGATTTCATACTAGTCTTTTAGGAGTAATCAGGTGTACAATTCAAAAAGTAATTTTCAGCAAATTCTTGCAGGTGCCACAAAAAACAGGGTGAAAAAAAGGGGTTATTAAGGTAGAATGTAGAGGTGACTGTACTACCAAAGCTAGCGTACTGTCGCGAGCCTATGAGGTTATGCCGTGCAGGGATTGGCTCCGAGTACGAGAGCGTAGAGAGGCATTTAGTGAGGCGGCGCGTACCTTGTGACTTCGAGCGACGTACGTCCCGCCCCTGCCTAGCAGGCGAGCCGGAGCACCCGCCTCCACTCACACCATTTAACTGAAACAGTCAATAATAACATCCCCCGCTCTACTACTCTCTATTTCTCTCATACTGCAAGGTAGTCGGTGAACGAGTTCGTCTGTGTATTTTTTTGAATTATGACAAGCAATAGTTTCGTAACAGCGTCAAAATCGGCTACCTGTCCATTTATGGGCAACGATTGATAGTGCTGAGAGTGTAGAAGCAAAAATACGAATTACGATAACGGCCGGCGATAGAATCGCAACATTTCGACTGTAAAGCTCAAGCAAGACAAGGGTTTTCTAATGGACAAAAGCTGTTTTTTTGGCAAACCTCAGGTTTCACCAGGGATGAGTGTGAATCATATACTCACTAGACAATAACCCAAATCAGATTCTAACAACAAAAATACTACCAAAAATACTAACTAAAAATCACCAACCACAACCAGTACTTGATCCCCATTAATTTAAATTATGTTTCATTTACGCTGGTTTAAGACTTTTTATGAGGTTAAGGGCCTGCAGGACCTGGGTTGGAAGGTTTTTGAAGGATATCTTAGGATGTGATTGACTTGCAGTTGTGAAATGCGGGGAAGTTTTCCGCCAATATAGAAGTGCCAAGACATCCAATAAGAAGAAGGTTACGAGACATTTATCGAAAAATCGAGAAAAAATCCAAATTTATTTGAGATCCTGCTTGCTTATTTTACATGTTTAAACTGCGATGTTTGCAATTTGCCGTCCGAAAATTCCCCCTCGTCTAGTTTTTTCACTAAAAAAATGTAGCCACAATTTGAAAAAAATTATTTTATGAATTTCAAAAATCGGACAACGTAGGGGCAATTTATCACTAATACAGTGCATTTAAAAAATTATTTCAAAACTCTAAGTCAATCACAGCCCAAGATATCCTTCAACAACTTCCCGACCTAGGTCCTGCATGCCCTTAATGTACTTTGCAATACGAAACGTACCCACCAACTGCCTAGCAATAACATCCCACTGGACATTCAAAAGTGGTGGACTTCAGTAGAAAATATTGTGGTGGCCACAGAAAATTTAAATTTACCACAAATTCCCAAATAAATAGTTGACATTCAAAGGAGTTTACTGGTACTTTTGTGCGCACAATCACCCCAAAACTACTTGAAACGACTAACTTGGAATGACGTACATAAGGCATGAAGTAAGTACCAACTTGATTATCGTCTTGGAGGTGTGACATGTTCACAGGACTACACGTCACCATATTTCAGAGAACGTTGAACTACTCAACTGCGTTGGATTAGAACTAAATATGCTGGACAGTTGTTAACAATCATTGGACAGGACATCACAACACATATCAGGCAAACAACAAAGCAAGCGAATCATCGTGTTATGCTGCGATTCCATAACCGAGTCAGTCTTGATATCAATTGCTGTAAAACAACAGTGAAGTAGAAAATCATCCAACTGAACTGTCAGAAATACTGGAAAAGTCATGTATCCGATTCCAGACCATAAATGGAAGGTACCCAATGTCCAACTAAATCATTTCGTTTCAACATACATATCTAAAAGTATTATATCAACGTGAATGCTTTTCAAGTGCAAGGGTGACACTATTAACCAACGTGAATACAAAAATCACACCTAACTTCAAGTTCATTTCAGTGTACCAGGCCCTACTTCATAAAATTTACAGCTTTACATCCATGTTAAGAAAATTCTCCTACAAGGGTTGAATCCTTCTAGGAAGTGAACTCAAATGCAAGTGGAAGTAGTCACACCATCAACTAGCTTTGTTGCTGAAGCGGTACATCTATAGGAAGCTGCTACTAGTAAGAAATTGTGGTATACCAAACAGGTATTTAAGGCAGCTTGAGTTTGAGTCTCCATCTGAGTCCTAAATACAATAATGAAATATTAGACGAATATGAAACCACGTTGTGCATTGTTGTGGTTTTTTTTTGGGTTAGACCTTCTAAAAAACTTGTAGGTGAAATTGTTTCACAGTGAACCGAATAATTTGTACTATTGTGATGTTTGTAGAGATTTCAGTTTGTATATGTGGATTAGTTACGAGTACAAAAAAATTAAATTTATTGTCTTCTGTACAATGATCATTCCGAAGAATTGATGTAGGGTAGAGGGTAACATTTTTGAACAGAACACTCAGATGACATTTATGGAACACAGAGGCATAACCACATGCTCGGTTGACGATTGGGAAGGTTACCTACATATTCAGCACAAACCCTGGGTCCGACAGTACCACTTCTCTGCTATTCAAAGCTATTCAAATGAAAAATTAAAAAAGCCACAAGGTGACAAATAAACAGCTCACTGCCTATAACAGTATAAAATAGAAATACGATGCAGAACCCAAGATTTGTCAAGGAGGCTTACGTTTAAACAGGTGACTTCTCGACAAAAAAATACACCAATTACAACATACATTTATGTAACAAAGAGCACCTACATGACGGGTAACTGAACGGCAAAAGTATAGCAGATATTTCATGGGTTGGTTAAGATGTTACAATTTTTAAACCACACAGTTGATCCCAGAAATGGTTTTCGAAGGATGAACTGTTCACAGATAAAATTGAAACTCTACGACTAAGTGTGCAGCAATTATGTCCGACGCATTAACACTAGCACTTACTAAGAGGCTATTTGTAATTTGTTACTGCCTACTCTTGAAATGTTAAACTTGGCTACAGGATATTAGAATTACACCGGATATATTTTTCAATTGAAGCAAACATTAGCGTGGGAATTGAACCATCCAAGCAGCAAATGACCACAAATCACTTGTAC
Source organism: Stenodema calcarata (assembly GCA_963920205.1). NCBI lineage: Eukaryota > Metazoa > Arthropoda > Insecta > Hemiptera > Miridae > Stenodema > Stenodema calcarata. The sequence continues at coordinate 20,519,012 of OY986054.1, forward strand.
GAGTCTATGAAATTCATTTAAATATTAGTGATTCCTCTAAAGCAACTATTCATCAAGCAGCGCTATTTTCACTATCAATTTACTCAATAATGGTAAATTGGTAATGAGTGGGCCTACCCAATTGAAATGGTTGAACCAGCCATCAATGGACTCTATTCTATTATCCATTCAAAAATTATGATTTAATAATAATTTAAAGAAGGCCTTCTAAATGAAACATGTAACACGATTCATCATCCAAGAGTAATGTTCTGGTGGTACAAAATTGTAGGTGGTCTGTGAGAAGTTGTACACTAGCTGTTGTGTGTGAAGGCAATGAGACACGTGGTCAAGAAAGAAGTAAGATTAGATCAGTACAGTCGGATTAAGGCCCAGGAAGTCGAATTTCTCCTCTAGAAAAGGGTCTTGACAATTAGGTACAGATGGAGATTTAATGCTTTGCGATAGAATAATTATTATAAGATGTAGGCATACAGTGGGGTTGTAGCACCGAGAAAACGAAGCAGAAAATAAGATGTCGAGATCATCACGAAGGGAAGACAAATTAAACACCTACTATTTAGATCCAGCTGTGTAGAAGCGTAGAAAGAACGTGTACGTAAGTTATTGAAGACTACCAATCAAATTTACTGCTTATAGTCTGATGTAATTCTGAAAGGTTATAGTGAGATGCTGGAATTACTTGAACTCATAAAATTTAAAGTTTGTGAGAAATTTAAAATCGATTTTATAGTTATCAGATTCAATTAGTCGCCCAACTTCTCTTTCTACACTCCACAGATCAACAAGGAAGGACGTCAAACGGATGTAGGTACAAAAATACGACATCAAACTCCTTTCAATAGTAATACGAAGGAAAAATTTACAAAGTGGTGGCACAGAAAAGGCATTTCATCGAGAAAACTTACAAGTGTCATAACCCTCTTCAACGTAGGTTTCCTACGTGGACCTTTTGAATTTGTTGGTTTCTTCAACTCTGCAACCGTCAACGTCACTGTAAACTGTTTACCGTGTACAAATCATTTTGTGGTAAGTACAACAGTCCTATAACAGTCAAATATTTCCGTGCACATACCAATTTATGTGCCTAATTAAAAGGTAGCATTCTCACTGAACCCGAGAAGGTGCCCAGTTTTGTTTAGGAAGAGTATGCAACTACTTACCTCAGACAGAATCAATGTTTCAATTTCATATTCCATTTAATATTGATTGAATGGAATCCTCAAACTAATGTTTAATGATCCTATGTCAAATGGAGCAGAGAGAGCGTTTCTCATTTGATGGTGTCTATGATTATCATTCAGAAGGTACAAATTGGTGTACGTAGTGTGACGCTGCATACGCAACATCCTAAATCAACCCGGACTTTGAAATTAAGGGAGCGCACAACAGGACCTGTTAGCACCACTCCAACTAAGAGATGGCGCTGGTTCAGCCCTACATCGTTGTTTTCAGTGAACGCCAACAGAGCTCAGTAGCACCTTGGAGTTGATACATTTTCATTCCTTTAAATGTAATTTTCCATAATTTTACTCGTACATTTTGACGAATTTGGCCATGCAACCATGAAGACTAACCCACACTGTGAATTTAGAATTTATTTGTTTACATGAATGAACTGTTATAACCAAAGTTAGCGTGAAGAAACTGAGAGAATCCTGGGTCTGCGCCCCCTTAACACATCATCCAGATGAAGCTTGAATAGTTTGTTTGTAGTGGGTGTGTCAAGTATTGAAAATGGCGGGTTCATTCTACTTTAATTGCAACTACAACTAACATACCTCTTGGAGGAAGCTGTTGTCTCTAGTAAGTACTGACTCGTACTACTAAAATTAACCTTTTATATTCAACACCAGACACTGAGGGTGCTGGAAACCTGAAAACGACATTCCCACGTGGGTGGGAATCAGGCGCACACCTGAATCAGAATTTACGAGAAATGCCAATGCTGTCTGCTTCGAAAACATTACACCAATAACAACAATTTCTGGGAGGAGTTGATCTCCGTTTGAATTTCAAAGCCGAACTAAGTATGAAGACACAAAGCGAGTGAGTGGGAACCTACAAGATGGTGGAGGGTATACCCTAACAGAACAATCATGCCAAGTACGTGGCCATAGGCCAACATTAGGGTACAGAATCCCGTAAATGAGTAGTCAGCCACACAGTAATAGAAAACACGGAAATCAAAGTGTATAAATCGACAAGTTTATAGAAGGGAAACCATGCGCGCACAGAAATTCCCAAATCGTTACAAAAGCTGACGTCCCAAGATTTTCCATTTTGAATCGCTACTCTCATTCTCACAGATGATTACTCGACCACTTGATACAATTCAGCACAACCACAATGAATTGCAACCTCTGCAGACACCATCTGAGAGGCTGGAAACGTTCGTTTCCCGAGGAGTATTCAAAATCTGGTTTCTCTTGAGTGATTCGTACTCCAGACTATTCGACGGTTTTAAAACGTGCACCATTATCGACAAAGTAGTTCTACGCATATTCTCTATAACATTGTTCTCAAGTGTGGAAGAGAATTCATAAATTAAATATTTCAAGGGGTCTACTCGCGAATTGACAAACAAGTTCTCGGTGTGATGAAAGCCCCAATCGTAATTTTGAGGTTGTGAAATAATTCTACACACTTTTACACGTACAAGCGCACACACTAATGAAAATTCGTGTGTTCTAAACACTCAATCGTAACATGGAAAATCCTTACTGGTTTCAATAAAATTTTCAATATTCATTTTGCCCTTCATATAACCCAGTGAAAATAGCTCAGAACAGTGAGGATTCACGTAGTAGAGATGAAGTATAATTAATTATGGGGAATGAAGGCTTGCAACCCCACGATTACTTTGCTAACAAACTTAGGGGGAACAGAAGTTTTGACTGCTGCACTAGGGCAGGGTGCAGGTGAGTAAGGTCCAAATTTCTAATATGGATAATATAACGTTGATTCTTCCTCTGGTCGTTTCAATCTTATTAGAGGGATGGTTCATCTTGTAGGATGATTGCGAACGACGTGTAGACCCTCTTGGTGGAGTTCTTCCTGAATCATGTTCTACGAGGACAAAAAGATATTGGAGAACAAGGAGTTTGGATTCACGTAGGTAGAGATAGATAGGGAGTAGATTCAAGACGCAGTTCTGTTGCTAGAAAACATGTTAACACAGTACTAACTATCCAATTTATTTCTAAATCCTTGTTCTCCCGATTGGATGGGTAGTGACAGGTAGTACTGAGTTGATATGCCAGTAAGCAGCAGAAATACTGCTTCCTATTTGAATCTAATTTTAATTCCTTGTCCTTCTGTATCTTTTTGTCCATTTAGAACATGATTAGAACTCCACCATGTGGGCAGCAACCTCGTTGCAATAGCTAAACCTGTCTGTTCTGTCCATTCTTTAAGATGAACCAACCAATGTATAGGTAGTTACTAATAATAAAATATGGCAAACCTTTATATTTACGATTATTTCAATTTTAGGTGTTGGCAACATGAATGTGAATCGTCGACTATTGAAACAAAAGAAGAAAATCTCAGAAGAATTTTCAATTGGTACTCCTCCAAGCTTCAAGAGGAAATACCAGCATAGAAACTGCTACTGATCACGTTGAAAATGAACTGAAATAAAACTTTATCTTCACTTCCAGTGAGGTAGCTTACAAGCATATCACAGCTCGTCACCCTCTTGTTAATACTCAAGGTACTCTCTGATTTCGAGACCTAAGGAGTGTTCTGAGATATTTTCAAAGGATTCATCAGGGTCAAACACAAAGAAACCAAAACCAGCCCAAGGCCGTTGGGCTGATGTTGAAATGTTTGGGAATCCGCAAGATCATGCTCAAGATCAACAAACGATGTGTTATAATCGTTCAAATAAGCAATTTGCACAAGTGATTCAATTGAAAAGTTCAATTCAGTTGTACGTGTAAAATTCAGGAAAAACAAGACAGGATTCATCAGAAGATTTGAAAAAAAGCATTTGGAGACTTTCGTAGGTGGTATTTACCGTTTGTGAAGAAGAACAGTGAGCAGAAATATTTAAACATTGCAAAATAAGAATTGAAACAAAATTGAAATTAGACGTGTGTTCTTTCGATTGGAGGTAGTAGTAGCATAGTTTGCAAGGGGATTTACCGGTGTGGAGTTTTTTTGTGTGATGAAATAAGAAACTGATATGATATGGCAACTGAAATGAAATAATGCGAGGATGAAATTATACCATGGGAGGGTTGAGGGTCATTGTATATCAAAATCCAACTACTTGAATCTACCAAAGGTTTCCTACTCTCTACATGGGTTAGAAAGTTGTAGTTCACTACAGAGCACATCACTACTGAAATATGTTTTTAACTCTAAAAGCAAGGGTATGCCCTCCACTAGGTATATAAAAACGAACAATTGGCTCAACGGTCAATTCTGTTAGTAGGTTGTATTATATAAGTCGGTAGTTAGTGATTAAACCCAAACATGCTTTTTTATCATGCATTCTCAACATAAAAATGCCCAACGCCTCGACAGAATCCACTTTATTAGGATGTTTATCGTTATAGAAATACCAAGCCCGAAGTAGGTAAAAGTTATTAGTTTAGCGAAGCTGAATTGGTTAAGTAGATTTCTAACAATGTTCAAGATTGTACAGAGAGAGAAGAGAGATATTGCGGAGCTACGTCCGAAAAGTGTGACATAGGCCAACCAATAAGACAAGGTTTTTAACTCTTCTTATGGTATTTTAACAAGGTCTTTTAACTCTTCTTGTTTTTGAAAAGAAAATTGTCGGTTGAGAGTCGTTCTCCATCACACAGTAGTCCAGTTTGGCCGTACAGCAAGCTAGAGAGGTTTCGGTGGATTCATTAGGTTTGTTCCAAAGGCGGACATTTTGAGCTCACTTTGGTTAACATTCTGATGTGAGTTAGTAAAAAGGTCGCTCTTTGGTCCGTTTTTGAGAACTTTGGTCTCTTTGGAGAACTGGGGCAAATAGTGGTTAAACTCCATCGTTCCTTTAGGGGAAGTGACAATATCTGCCCTTGTTGTTTAATCACATATTCCTTTTTTAAAAACCTACCCTGCAAGGCGGCCCTTGACGTTTTTTAGAAACTCAAGATTTCCAAGGACCAAACTGAGGTCCCGGGAGCCGTCAAGGAGGGAGGGCCTGGTCCTCAACACATTTTTTCAACAACTCCTACCCAACACAATAAATTTTTTGAATTGAAGATTTGAAACTTCCTGAATTTTCAAACCAATTTCTTATGCCATGAGTGTATCTACATCTACATTTAAAATGAAGGCGAAAAACTGGATACGCTCGTACGTTTGGCTTGGTTGTTTTAGAACTACCGTTTTATGCACTTGATTGGAGTGAGAAGGTGCAAAGTGGTACCAAGATACGATTTCTTAACTGTACTTTAAGTTAAATACGACAGTTTCTACTTTTCAAGGGAGGTTGGCCCTACAGTTGCTTCATTCCTTCGAGTGTTGGTTCATCTTGTGGGATGGACAGAATAGCCAGGTTTAATTATTGTGAACGACGTTTCTGCACACTTGATGGAGTCCGAATCATGTTCTATGCAGAAACGTCGTTCACAATAATTAAACCTGGCTGTTCTGTCCATCCCACAGACACAGAAAAGCCTAACATGATTGGGAGAGAAACTCGATTTTCACAAAAAAAAATGAAGACATAGATACAGTTTATTCAAAATGGGGCTTTGGAACTCTTGATGCTTTACGTAGATTCCCCGAAAAGTCCTATTTAGAGGCCTAGAAAGTGGTGAGTAGGAGTGAAAATGTCGGGCTGAGTTAGTTTACGGCACTCAAAAATGTTTTTCCTGAGGCCTTTGGAACAAACCTAAATAAAATCCTGCAGCCCGCCCATCACTGAGATTCATTTCACGTATAAGTTTAGTAAGAGTATGGTCATATTATGAACCTACTCGTGATATAATAACATTTGAGGGTGAATAACACATTGGAACATTCAGTAGGTACCTAATTAGGCTTACAGATTATGAATTGGGTATATAACAAGAAACACCAATGTAGCATTTACAAAGCGAGTTGAAAAAAACCTGTTCCAACTCATATAGACATGTTTTACAAATGTTTAAAAACGTTTCCTATAACAATAATTGTTATAGAAAACGGTTCAATTATTAAATCTCATTTTCTAGAAATGTGACAAATGTAGCCTGATAAGGAGTAACGTGCGTGACGGAGAATGAAAGTACAGGGTTATGGTACGCGTATCTTTCGACTGTACTTATTGGATATTTCAAAAAATACCAAAATAGCAATCAGTTCTCAAATGGTTGGCCCGTGAAATTTTTAACAGAAAAACACAAAACCAAGCTCCATCGAAAAATCTCTATAGGAAGGAAGAAGAAAAAGAGTATCTGTATTGCTTGAGAAAAATCCAGACAAAAACTGCATGAAATAAGTAACTCTTTTCTTTGCAGCGTGGGAACAATAGTAACTTACTCATTTTGCGAGCATGGGATGCCGTACTGAGATTCTGCTTGGGGTGGTACTTAATGTTGGGTACAGAGAGCAGCCTGGTGTCTCTTTTGGGAACTTCTCTGTCCTTCTTGTCCCTCCTCGGAGGCGGAGTCGGCCGCTCCATGCCCTTCTCTTCGAACAGCGGGAGTTCGGAGGGCCGTTCGGGTTTTTCTTCTAAATCAGGTTCTTTTATCACAGGAACAGTCTCTTCTTCGGGGCTCAGACTCGTCGGACTCTCGTCCGGATAGAACACAGAGTTGGACCTTTTGTTGTTTCTTGGCTGGAATTTGATCTTTATATCGACTCGACTGAGCTGTTTTTTCAAGTTAAACTTTTTCTTTCGAGGCTCGATTTCCGGCTCTTCGTGCGGGGAGGCACTCCCGGACTGGTTCAATTCCTCCAATACATCAACACCCTTTTAAATAAATAACAACTACACATTACATTAAAAATACATACATTCAAAAGGAAAAATCAACAACAAAAAAGCCCCAACCAGTACAAAACTAAACAAATACATTTCGATTTTTTCTCTAGAAAATCATGTAGACTTCCCAAGAAGTACAAAAATCATGTAACAAACTAAAACCTCACTTAGGACCACTAAGATCTACCAGTTACCAAATTACACAATGGGTTTTCTAACATCATCAAGTCATACTATTGGAGCGTTGGATGAACAGACGTAGCAGATACTTGCGGAATTGATATCACATAAAACTTTTGGTGTGACTACAACACAGAGGAAGATCTAGTATTTGAAAGGTCAAAAGGATTCGAAAAAATAAATAAATTAATAAACTGTTGTAATAAATGATGTTGAACTAGCTCCTGTTTTGTGTGGGTACACCGGTCGTATTGGAAATGAGAATTTTTTGGCACATCAAGAGAAATAAAGAGTGAAAAAGTAGTTAATGAGAAGTTTAACAAAGTTTCGAGTGCTGTCCTGGGACCACTATACTCACCTGGTCAATACTAGGCGAGCGACATCTGTCAGGGTCCGAGTCGGGGGGTTGGGTCCTTTTGGGAGATTTGGGTACTCTCTGGTAGGGGTCAGCACCCCCGTAGAGGTCCGGAGTGGCTATGTTTAGTAAGCAAACTTTGTGGGCCATGTCCACAATCACAGCACCAGTGTCAGTTCCGTAGGCTAACCTGGAAACATCAACGTGGCGTCAGAATTCATAAATCACTGGTTGAATCTGGCAGTTCCTTCCGTCGCATTCCTCTTAAAGATGTTTCCCAAAGAACTAACAGTCGAAAACTTACAGTCCGTAGGAAGAATTGAGGCCAAGCGACGAAATCGGAGAAGGCGACAGGCAGACCAAAACCGCCTGGAACCCTGGGGGTTTTTTCAATAGGCCGGGCTTCACTTTCACAGAGGGTCCACAATCCGCACCGAAAATCTAAAATATATGTGAGCAATTGGTGGCAGTTTAAAATTAAATAAATTAATAATAACAAATCAGAGGCAACGTCCTTAGATGATACACCAAACTATTTATAATGAAAAATTACCTGGTTATCAGCGGAAGACAATTTAGCTATGTTTCCTCTTCCAGAATAGTCGGCTTCTGGGGAAACTTCGGAGTCATCAAATGTTTCGTATGCTACTGGGATGTCCAAAACCTTGAGAAAGATTGCGAAATATCAGCTGAGTTTGAGTTGAGGTTGAACGGTGTTTTGGATCAGAGATAGGAAGAAGAAGAAGGGAGGAAGTATTCTACTTGATATTTAATAATTCCCAGAAGTGTTTACTACTAAGATGTAGATACGCATTGAAAACTCACTGCAGTCTCAGAGGTTGCTTCTTGTCTTTTGAATTTAAATAGTATAACATATCCAGCGGCTCCAGCAATACACATTTTTCTGGATTCCGGGCAGAGAGACAGCAACTGAATGGCAAAAGGGTCTTCGTCCGTGCCGTCCTGCGATTTGGGTGTCGGCCTTTCAAAGACTTTGCTGGTTTTCACTTTGTACAGGACTTGCAGGGTGCCACAAGAAGCATCCCAGAATTTGATACTCCCGTCGGCGTGACTGTAAAGCAGGATTGCATTACATGACGCTTCATTTAAAAATTCCTAAATCCAGAGTTGAATCAACGGGACACTGAAATATTTGTCGGTTCAAACTGTACATGGTAGTCTGTAAAACAGAATCCAATACAATAACCTACCCAGTGATAATGATTTCACTGTAGCTACAAGCAGGAATGGTCCACTCGCCCCCAGCCAAGGGCCACTCTTTATCGCTAAACCCTGTACGCTTAGAAGATTTGGATCCGACGGAGTAGAAAGCGGGGATGAGATCAGAAGGACAGTCGGCGAGGTAGATGCAGCATGTAACGGGGCACTCGTGGAGTTCCATTGGGTGGGGGCTCTCGAAACAAGGGAAGCCAGGGCTGAGGAGATCGATCACCACCAGGTCACTCTGAAGAACGACCACAATGGCGTAGGGTTCGGGTACATCTGCAACCACCAAACCATTGCTCTTCATATAATAAGGCGTAGATTCTACTTGTGAAGATGTGCAAAATTAGAGCACAATGAGCCCGATTGCCACGAATATACAAGTAAATGGTGCCAATTCAGTACTCACCACTGGCATATGGGCTTTCACAGAGGGTGATAAAATCAACGACGTTGTGCTCCATTTCCAATACTGTAGTGGACTTCCCTTGCATTATTGTGATGCTCGGAGATCTGCCAGCTTTCTCGTACGTCATACCTCCACAAAATATAACGAATTGTTCCCTGAAACGAATACAAACACAATTGAAACAACGAAATTGATTTCTGAATAAGGAGCAGTTGTGGCAGGAAGTGCAGAGGAATCTCTGGATGAAGCATTGTTAGATGCAATATTTGCACGTACGTCAAAGTTTGAGTAGTTCTTTGCACATATAAGCCACCACGCGTGTGTCGTGGTTATTCTAGTGAGTTAGAACTGGTGAGCGTCATGACGCTATAGAAATGCTCTGTTTTACAGAGTTGTCTGTAGTTATGAGGAATTGTGTGAAAGGTACAGGTAAGTATGTTTAGTGGCGAAGATCGCTCTGTAATTAGAGGCAGACCTGAGAGCATTCCTGCAGATAAGCACTTCAAAAGTGCATATACTCGCAGAATAGAGTATCTGTGAAGTCATGTAATAAACAAATCGACGAGTTTTCAACATCATTAAACTAGGTGTGGTGATTCTTCTCCATGTGCAGGTATGAGTTCCGCCCCAGTAATCAAGTGCCTCACAGATTTATTTTCCATCTCTGGTACACTGGGGCACCTCATTCACCTCTGCTGAGATGGCAGACTTCCTCTGCTTCACGCTCATCTACCTACAACTCTCAAGGCAATGGACAAGTGGAGCGGGAAAATAGTTTGCTGTGGAATAGCATCACTCTTCCTTTCAAAAATCAAGAGTGAGCTGTGCAACAATGGGAGTTGGTACTGCCGGATGCCCCGTGTTCCATAAGATCTCTACTCGATGCGAACTCTACTCCACATGAATGCATGTTTGGTCACCAACGGAGAGGCTCCGCCTTCTTTGTTGATTCCCCAAGGCAAAGAGTCAGGAGCGTGAATACCGACTAGGCAAGAGTGCAGCTAAAAGATTGGAGGGAGCATCCATGAAACACTACCCGCGGAAGAGCAAGAAGAGAAATCAGGCGGAGAACTCATGGAACCTGAAAATCCCCAGCCAGATCATCTTTGCCCAGATTTTTCTTCAGCAGAATTGTTGTCGAAATTGATCTTATGTTGATCATATCAAGATTTTGAGTTCAATAAAATCCCAACCCAAAAGACAGTAGGTCTTATCTGATGCCTCACTGCTGGATACGATACCTGACAAATCACCGCATTTTGTTTCCAAATCGTCGGCTTATAAGTGATAAAAAGTGCGTTTTTGGGTTTTTGGAACCGTTGGATTCAGAAAAACTGCCCGCGTCAATGTGGCAAGACCTCGTAACTGTGAAAAACCCCTAACCAGTCGACTGGGTAAATTTTAACTGCTGGGATAGAGCGAGCAAGTGTTTTCTAGTACCTAAATGAACAGGTTTTATCTCAATCTGAAGAATAATACTAATTTTTGAGGCTGAAACTACTATTGCCACTAGGCATTAAGAGTGGTCCTTTCAACATGGTAAATGACCTTAGAACCTTCAAATCTAGGGAAAGCTTATAACCATAGAAACTCACTCCTGTCAAATCTTAGAACCTTACAATGTTACTTCTGTGAAATTTTACAGACCTTAGAAACTCACTCTTGTCAAATCTTTCAATAAATTTCAGATCAGCTTAGGTCATCAATTTTTTTGAGCCATTTTCCAGGATTTAAAATTGAATATTCAAGTTCTTTAAATGGCCTTCTTTCTTTCTAATACATACATTGAAGTTGATGATGCTCTAATGATGCTTGGTGCTGTTTTGAAATCCTTATCCCAAACACCTCCAAATCTGTTCTCAAACACCACATAGTGATCCTCAACTTCACATACCAAGTTCTTATAACCAAGGCTACCGAAAAACGTTCGATATTTGTTCCGCATTTAGGCTTTTTGCTTGTCTTGAAAATTGAGGTTTTTCACTAACGAGGTATCATATTTAGGCCGAAGATATGTTAGATTCCGACAATATCATATCAGTCCTACAGTGTACTTGCATGGCTTTGACATGGATAGTCGAGTAATTCCTCAAGATACGTGAGAGGAAGAAAGTCTCAATAGGTCACAACGAATAGAAATTCACAATTGACACTTATTTCGTTCTCTTTCAGCAGCTTATACCATTCATGACTACAAACAGCTCTACCTCATCTTGAGCAAAAAGGCTCACAGGTCTTGTGCCACATATAGAGCCACCAATACCAAATGCAGTTAGTAATCATTGTGGTTAGAAACGTGGCGCATTTTTCGAATGTATCATTTTCCTCCCCATGTAACTGAACATACTTACGAGAATTCGGCACTCTCAATGACAAAGTAAACGTGTATATCTTACTTTTTACGTTTTTTAGATCTGTACAGAAAAAAATAAAAATGAAAATAAAATAAGAAAATGTGGAATTAATATGATGAGATGAAAATTTATTGACGTAAATTATTGAGGCATTTAAGATTGACTGACATGCAGTTGATTTCAAATATTACTCGAATTACCCCACTTACCCACTTCTTGCTGCCTTCCATTCAACTTTTTGAATCGATTTACAGGCTTCTGGTTTACCATCTTTCCCTATTTTTGCTGAAACAAACATTCTAGTTAATACCGTAAACTTAAGAGTTAATACTAGTTAATACCATAAACAAAAATGAGTAGACTGAATAAAGGGTATTTGGGAAACCCCCAAAACAACATCATTCTACTAATTAGCCACCTGTACCTTAATAGCGAGCACACCATTTACCATCGGGCACAAGCTAGGCAGCGGGGCATGCATACCACCGGGAACTTCCAAACCAGTAAGACTTAATGCTTGAGACTATTCTAATTTTGCTACGCCTCTGATAAATTCATAGGAAATACGCTATTTAGGTAGGTATTACCCTTTCCATTCCACCGAAATATCAAAACTCAATGGCTGGCTCTTAAAAATAGTATGTACTCCCTCCTCAAAGGTAAACCAAATGGTTTCTAACCATAAATAGATTCCCTATACCCACCAGGGACGTTTTGGGCTTCCATTGAACCAACTGACCGTCATATGAGACTACCTAAAGAACAGCAGCTTAGTGTATGAATCGAAAGGACCCTAACTATGGAAAGCGAGCTACAGCAGAATACTTCTGCTGGACATGTCGTCGGATGTGTTCCTGGTGGGCTATGTAAAGTACTGGTCCTTTACTTTGGAGAAACTCCAGTGGAAGCTCAATCGATCAAAGAGTCTTAGTTTGGGTGGAGGAGCACGGGTTGCAGCATGTAGTCCACAAAACCGAGATAGTTCCGATGACTAAGAGGCATATTGACTGAGTCACCCAATCTCACGTGGATCACGGGATACTCCTGCAGGACGTGCGGTAACCGAGCGGCCCAGCAGGCTGACTTTCTGGGAGCACATCAAGCGAGCAAAAGAAAAGGTGGCGGGAGGGACAGCCAACCAGAGTAGACTGATGGCAAACATTGGTGGCCCTGGATCCACGAAAAGGAAAATGCACGTGACAACAGCCGAAGCAATCGTGTTGTATGGAGTTGTAGACTGGGGCCTCCAAGTTAAAAAGTATCGAGATTAACTTCGGTTAGTAGTGTAGAGGAAGAGGGGAGCCTTGTGAATAGCATGTCTTTATTGAACGGTCCCCTTCCATGCTGTTGGGGTCATTGCTACCGCTACCCCAATCTACCTCCGACTTACATCAGAAGATCCATCACACCGTTCCTCAACAAAAGGCACTGGAAAGTGGATTTCTACACTACAATGTTCCTGTCGGACCTTGGATAAGATGATCTCTATCTAGGGAACTTATAGGAGGATTGTGTCCTAAAACAAAATATAGTGCGAATCCTAAGACAAACAGCTGGACAACCCGTTCCTCAGTGAAGATAATGTGGAGACCGCAAGACATCAGAAGAGCGCGTGGCATCTCCCAGTGATCGACCCCACTTTGAAGTAATGCTGAATAAGTGATTCTGGGTTGGATTAGGTCAAGAGGGTTAGTGGGTCTTAGAAAGTGAAATCTCACAAAGCTGCGGAGTGCAGACCCTCCAAAGCCTCTTCAAAGTCTTTTTCAAGATTTTCCCAGAGTTTCCGTCGTTAAAAAACAAAAAGAGAGAAAATTAAAGACAAGGACTTGATAAGCTGTTTGATGAATGCTACAAGATTCTCGACATGATATCGCTGGCGTCTCAGGTTCAAAGTGAGCTGAATTTCTCTTTGTGTGTTGGCAAGCAACCAACGACATCGATTGGAGTGAAACAGACGAGGTAGACATTTAATTAGGAAGTAGAGTCTGAACGGAGGCTGTAGTATGGAATGTTTTCAGTCGGTGTCAGATTGTAATTCATAGGGTGTAAGCGTGTACCACTTGTACGATTTCCTTGAGTTTGTAGGTGTGTGTGTGCATGTAACAATTTTATGAAGCTGGTATTCTAGGTAGTTCGATGTAGGTAGCGGCTGTTTTTACCTGTTTCTTGAATAAATAGGATTCACTTTTCCTACATGAGTGAAACGAACATACAAGCAGAGAGCGATAGAAAGGAAGAGGTTTTGCAGGGAAACTATTTCCTCTTGAACATTAGGCTTTGATTAGGAGATTCCAGCAGTCCTCTTTTCATCAATTAGCAAGTTGGTGCGAGGATGCTCCACATGAACCTTAATTGCTCAAGAGGTTAGTTAGGGCAGGCAGTTCGCTGTAGTCTGACATCAAACAGAACATGACGTAAAGTCATGGAAGTAAAAGGGAATAGACGGATCCCCATACTGTGACTTCCAATTACGCGATAGAGCAACCGTTGTCCCTCTCAATCGCTACTCGAACCCAATCATTTTGAATCGACACTAGACTGGTGTACCTATGTACTGTGGCCTCCCAAGTATCAACAACTCGTCCGGTGGTACCCCACAAAGTAATTCCTGGACGAAGAAGACCATTAACTTGGCTCTTTACTTCATTTTGAACTCCACAATGTCCTCCGAAGGCGTTATCTGTACTAAAAGCGCTTACCATGCGGCTGTTGCGACAGCATAGGTTTCCCAGGCTGTCTCAGGTTCCAAGTGAGGATGGACCCGTCCGTGTGAGAAGTCATGAACTGCTTTCCGTCGTTGCACCAAGTCATCGATTTCAGCGGCTCGACCGACTGCCATCGCATCTCCGCTTGTTTCAGTCTCAAGTCCCAGTAGACGAGCTGCCCCGTTTCGAAGCCAATCAACAACTGAGGGAGGAAAACAAAAGGCGATTAAATTCGATTGAATCGTAGCATCGTATTTTCTACATCAACCCTTTCATTTCCTCGAGGTATGAATTATTTATGAGTTGATCGATGGGGGATAGAAACGAGTGAATTAGCGTAAAGATTCATGCAAAATCAGGCACTTAGAAAATTGGTTCCTCATGCATTTTGATGACACTATAATGAAGAAAAAAGAGGTCTTTTAAGTCGCTTACTCTTGAAAATGAAAATCCAGTGGAGGAACTTTATTGAGAATATTGACGGTTTCATGCGTTGAGTTGAAATTGAAATAAACCCAAACACTCCACGTTTTTGGATTTTGGCGTATCCGGAGTTAAGTCCTACTCGTGAGGCATTCCACTCACTTTTTGATTCTTTATGAGAAATTATAGTAGGGGGTCGGGGTGCCTATTTACTCAATTATTAGTAGCAATCATACGATGAAGTTGATAGTTCTTGATTAACTATCTCGCCTTTCCTTTCCAACAGCAGTAACTCTTTCACTTATAACAGATTACTGGGATTAGGCGTTAAGGGAGCGAGAGAAATACAGAGAGGATCATTTGCCAAATTGCTAGCGCCTTGTGGTCTGGACAAGTGCCAGGGGCTTTCATTTTAATAATGTCTATGGTATCCCAACCTCAAATAACCCAACGACAATCCTTAGGGAATCGTTAACTGTGCGTTTCCTGTATTAGCAATCGACAGTTAATTATCTACCTATATTACGAGAGAACATTTCAAAAGGGAAGATGATTTGATGCAGATATCAAGAGTAGGATGGCAAGTTTACTCCATTTTGGACCTCTTTAGACAATTTTTGCAAATTTGTGACAGTGAATTTCTGATGGTAGGAATCACTAGTCTGGTTCTATTCAACAGATTAATTGGACTTAATTTAGATTGGGCCCTTGAATCCCAGAGTTACCGAAACTAGAATTTGCAGCAGTCACTCCTTTTGAGCGGAAAAGAAGCTGATGGCTCAGTTGGGAGTTTTAGAACGGAACGGAACTAAGACCAAGTATATAGAGTGTGATGGAGGAGTTGGGGGTAGAGGGGCATTTAACTTAACTAGCCCAATTAATTATAA
The DNA here is from genome assembly GCA_963920205.1 of Stenodema calcarata. Taxonomy (NCBI): domain Eukaryota; kingdom Metazoa; phylum Arthropoda; class Insecta; order Hemiptera; family Miridae; genus Stenodema; species Stenodema calcarata. Next base: position 20,534,483 of record OY986054.1, read on the forward strand.
CTACTTAGGGCCACTGGACGTCGTTAGTCAGCGTCAACGTCATCACATTACCTTGCTCGAGTCCAGAGGATTGTCGCAGAGCTGAACGACGGGGCCTGGGTGGGTCTTGCGAAACCTAAAACAAACATAGTTATCAAAGTACGGTCCACCTAACGATCCTGAAGGCCGAGTGTGGGACGAGGGAGTTCGGTCGGTGTAGGTAGCCCGAGGTGGGTCATTAGTACGGATGAACTACTGAAGAGAGAAGGCGGCACCACTAGTTACCGCAAGTTGACAACTAGAGTGGAGGGCGAAAGTACTCAACGGAAGTCAATACAATCGAATAACACAGCAAATGACATCAAATACTCCCCCTCAACAAACACCTGTCCCATACCCGATTATTGGTGGTAGTTTAATAAACGTAACTGCCACTTCTCCTAACAACCGATTTTAAACAATCCATGTAAATTACCACACGAAATCGCAAGATCCACACTTCCTTGTTACCGAGAGAACTGGTATTAGTTTTGCCCGGCTTGTGGCATTAATAGCATTTCGGTCTCTTTATAGTTTTCATTATTTTTGTTTTTGAATGCAGAGCGGTTTCGTTGTCAGGACTTTTGAATAGTCGGATTCCTTTACGTCCTGCAGCAATTTATTGTTGATAAAATCGCCTGTACAAACCCCTACCGCCCTTTGTGACACCTTCTGGCTGACCTCCAGATTTTAAAAATCCTGAATTCGTATCTCTTCTTCCAATCTAACAATTATTATCTGATTTCAGATTACACTGTGGGTTATGTACCGAGCAGTTGACTAGATATTATTGTATCCTTCGATCCTTAAGATCGATCTATACCAGATTTGAATTTAGAAAAGTCAGAAATATTTTTGAAGGTTTTCCGATGGGCGCTTTACATGGTTTTATCAAAAAAAGTTCTTGAAAGTTAATTAGAAAAATTGATTTTGAAAAAACATTGAATTTATCATAAATTCTACCTTTTATAAAGAGTACATTTCCGTTTTCAAATCCACTTTTCAGGTATCATCCGAACCCGAAATTATCAGTATAATAATAATTATTATTAGTAATTGCCATCACGATTATAAACTTTTGTATTTTCCTTAAATCACTAAAGATAAACGTGATTCCTAGATTATATGATATAATAATATCTAGTCCACTTACAAAAAAATTAACAGTATCATTTTTGTGGTTATACCAGTATGTCACATTTTGATGTTACAAAAGTTATTTCCCCAAATTGCGAAAAATGGACTTATCCCCTTCTCGCTGCAAGCCCTTGAATTGGCGCTATGGCGGAGTGATAGGCAACAAAACGCACGACCGGCGAGTCGTCCTGGTTCGGTATCACCGAACGCCGTCTTCAGTCGTCCCATTTGAACGGTACCAGATATCGACAGTGAATACAACCCACTAATTGGTACACCATTTTGGCCGAAACTGACATTTTGTTTGTTTATTAGATTTGATTGAAACGGGGACTCAGGGTGGGATATATTAACAACACTACCGCACCGAAACCTCGACTTACTGGAACGTCATGATGAACATCAACTGGTTCATTAGGTACCGAAAAATTGGAAACGTGAGCTGATAATTGGCGAATTAATTAGTAATAGTGGAACTTACACGTCGATTGCTTTATTCCAATTGATGATGTAACCGGATAATTGGAAAGTCTCGATATTGACCACGTGAATGTTTCCTTTTTGCGTGCCGACGTACAGCCATTTGCTTTGAAGTGGAAGATGCATGTATGTTATCCTGGAACAAAACCAATAACACTGTGATAACTCAAGCGTGCTATCCGAAAACGTTTAATTTGGAACAGTCGTTCAAACTGATCATTCATTCGGAGGCTACAACTTAAACTAACGCTCAAAATGTGCAATAATATCAAAATAAAGCCATTCGAATTTCAATACCCGATAATTCAGGTTTTAAAAATACCTGAGGAATTCGGCTCCCCTTAAATGTGGTTTAAATAATAATATATTGTAATAATAGTTCATAACTAATTGATAATCTTGGTAGAAATGAAGATCGAATTAAACATCCACTTTGTAACAGTTCCGAATGCATTAATTAGCACGTAGAGCTGTCCCAATAAGAATGAGGACGGGTAATCTCATCTCTGCCTCCAACAAGGTAAGATCGCCTTCTCACATTTTATTTATACTACTTGGTATTTAAACCATTTACCTAACCCTTCCGAAATTTCTGCAGTTAAGTTACCCCTTAAAATTGTCACTACTTACTTCAAGAAAATATGAGTACAAATATAAATACTGAATTCTCCCCACTCTCCTTTTGGTAAATTTACCTACTCTTCATTATCACCTATATTTCTAATTACCCATTAAAAAGGTACCGCGTGGCAGCACCATCATTGATTGATTGATTGATAGATTAAGCGGCTTATTCGTACAACCGTGGATGGATAGGGCCAAGTAGACCTTTATTCCTCAGGCCCTTTGTTACAATTCACACATCAATTTAAAAGAATGTTAGTCAAACTTGAATGTTACCTATTACGGTTATTAATAGGTGACATTCCAAATATTCATTGCTTTTCTATTTTTCCAAAGTTTTTCATTATGTTTCTTATCGGACTTATAGTTATCGGAATTCTAGTCTTGGGTTCGGTATGTGGAGCGTTCTGCCTAATTGTCTGATGATCTTGTGAGTTATTGATGAATTTTAACTTTTCGTGTTGGAGCATGATTATCTAGAATTTTAAAAACCATTGTTGCCAAAATTGATCTTTTTCCGGTGTGACATGTGAGTTAAATGGGAGTCTGAAAATACATCGTACGGCTGCATTTTGAGACTCTATATTCCCACTACTTGTTCCGATCACAAAATATCGATATGGCCTGAAATTAGATATCTGTGGGCTGCATAAAACCCCGGTCACTGTTCTCGATTCAGTAATACGACGAGAAACCTACGAAAACCAATTACACAATAAACCTAAACCAACTTCATTTTGAAAGAGGGTTAAAAGATTTTGACATTTTTTAGAAGAAGAAGAATTCAAATAAACACCTCGATTCGATATATCATAATATGATGAGGAGACAAAATAGACTTCATATATTATATTATATGAAGTCTATTTTGTCTCCTCATCCACCTCATCCACGGGCCTCTCAGATAATATGACGTCGCAACACAAGCGACCAACTACGTCACAAGATATGACGTACGTGGACCGGCAGGGGGTGGATGACTTCAGACAAGTGGCTGGTAAGAACACCTCACAGGATATGACGTACGTGGACCGGCAGGGGGTGGATGACGTCAGACAAGTGGCTGGCAAGAACCCCTCACAGGATATGATGACGTACGTGGACCGGCAGGGGGTGGATGACGTCAGACAAGTGGCCGGCAAGAACCCCTCACAGGATATGATGACGTACGTGGACCGGCAGGGGGTTGATGACGTCAGACAAGTGGCCGGCAAGAACACCTCACAGGATATGATGACGTACGTGGACCGGCAGGGAGTGGATGACGTCAGACAAGTGGCCGGCAAGAACACCTCACAGGATATGACGTACGTAGACCGGCAGGGGGTGGATGACGTCAGACAAGTAGCCGGCAAGAACACCTCATGACGCCAGAGGGGTCAAGGGCAGCCAAATATTGTAAGGATTCACTAGCCACGTCTTGACGACTACCAGCAAATATGATTCGAGTGTTGATGTATATTATTTACCTCAGCCGCAAAGGATCACTGCTGAAAATACTGAAAAAAATTGAACATTTTGCGGTAAGATTTGTTGAGGCAAGTTATGCGGTCCAAAATGAGTTGGACGCCTCAACAAAACGACGACATACCTCAACTTCTCGAAACACGACGACCGTATAATTTTTTACAATGTTCCCCTCCGCCAACCACAAAAACCGTCAACTCCCAAGTCGGTTATTTATTTTATTATTTTTTATTTTTTTCATCCGCATTCGAATCCTTTGAGAGATGATGAAAGTTGGGAGTTTCTCAAATTCGGTGGTACTAATTGTAATTCCCCGTCGGTTGGTTGAATCACTTCATAAACCTCGGAGTTCCAAGGAGTTCAGAGCCTCGAACCGGGTTGTGCGAGGGAATTAGAACTTTTCAAACAATTTCACCAGGAGAAAAGGGATGCGGGGGATCGAACGGGAGGTTTTCCTACCTTTGAGTAATTTAATAAGTCTGTATAAGCTACTCCAATATCAAAGGAAACAAGAAAGAAACAGAAACTCCGGCGCTGCCCGAGGTACTTTATTAAAAACTAGGGTTTACAGGTATTGGGGGGAAAAGGGATTATCACGGTACACACCTTCATTACCAACATTTTCGCTCACAATGTTTCATTATTAGTTGTGTTAATTTTGTTTTCATTCAACGGCCCAACTAATTGGTTTGATATGCCAAGGCGTGAAACGAATTTGTGTTCGCTGTAGAATATTTGTTCATATAACACATTATATTGTGTTGATGGGATTGACTAGTGTGAAGAAGCAGGTTGTATTCAAATGACCAAGCTAGTCTTTTTTTCCGTGTTTATTTTCTCACGGCGTTTCGGCAATGGAACAAAGGCCTATTCATGTGAGGTTACATGTAGAAGTGAAAATGTTTTACATTAAACTGAAGAAAGAACAGTTCTTCAGTTTAATGTAAAAAATTTTCACTTCTACATGTAACCTCACATGAATAGGGCTCTGTTCCATTGCCGAAACGTCGTGAGAAAATAAACACGGAAAAAAAGACTAGCTTGGTCATTTGAATACAACACATTATATATATTCAAGTAACACATTATTTTAAGGTATCGAGTGTCTCGTTCTGTGACACTTTTGGTTCATCATCTTCGATAATTATCCATTACAAATCAACCAAGAATATGTGTTTTGTATTGTGATCTAGACATTAGTACAGAAATAATAAACCGTTGTGGGATAAGATACAACGATTTAGGTATCAATTACAGCCGATGTTGGCTCACATGTAAAAGTGCATTCCATGAATAATACGAGTATATGTCCCACAAAGAATTTTACTTGATTACTCCAATTACCACCTAGATTTCAATAGTATATTGTTCAAAATCATGAACCAAACCAGAAGGAAATAATTCAAGTTTAAGGGTTGGATGGAACGTGCATATAAATACGCAACAAAGCCATTTACTGTGATTTATATTTCACCTTCGACAGACCGAGGCGGTTAGTCTCGCAGTATTCCGAATTACTATATCTACAATCAATTTCATTGCGATTGTTCGGCGGAAATACAGATCCCACGTGAATGTGAATCAGTGTCGAGGGCCGAAAGGAATGAGAAATGATGAGTGGAGTGATATGGTGAGGAACTGTAGGGGCGTTGAGTGCTATGTCGTGGGGCGGGGAAGAGGGCACATTTATAACTAATGACGCGGCTGACTCGGCAACCTGTCGCAGGGGGAAGCGACAGTTCGGCTGAGTGCGCTAATAAACTCTCGGTCTTTCAGAAGTCGTCGGATGTTTCGGAAAGACTTCGACGAAGACACGGACGGGCGCCCCTTATGGAGTCGCTCTCGAAAAACAGAAATGAGCAACAATACAAAGCCGGGTCAAACGTTCCAAAAATCCAATCCTCGAAAGAAGTAGAATGGATTTAGAGGTGGATCAAGGAATCATCAAAACCTTGTATCGGAACGAAATGAGGAAAAAAGTCATCTTCGCGATCGACGATGAGAAAGGCACTTTAAGTGACATCACGAAACAAATTTCCATTCTGGACGCCATCCACATCTCACCCAATGCAAAATCACACTTCATCGTGCATTGTCAATTGTTTCAGGAAATCTGGCATGAAACGCCTTGTTGAACCCATAGAACCTCAAATCGCAGAAAACGAGGGGCCCACTCATGTCCGTGGAGTGGGTGGAAATTGACAGTGAAGTCCAGCTCACCACGCCATGAGCGATGAAGATGCTGCTGCAGAGATGGGCACCGAAGATGATAATATTATGGGGTCGGAAGGAGAATCAAGTAACCCAGTCATGCGGGAAGAGTTTATTGCAGCCATTGAAACCATCAGGAGGGCTATTGAACAGCATGGCAACCAGCAACATTCCTTCATCCTCCAATACTTGGAAAAGCATTGATCGAAGGCTTCCTTGTTTCCCAATCCCTCATTGTAATTCTGCCCTTCTATTATAGTTTGCGTATTTGCCTGCTGAGTTCTATTAAAATAAAAGCGTCGAGTTAAATTGAAATTTGAAGCTTTTCCATTTCTGGTTACACCGGTTTCTTGCAAACTTTGACGTTTGGCCGATGTAAACGATTGGCTATACCGGACAGCTGGCTATATCGGCCAGTATAAGGCGATATAAGCGGCGTCTAAAGTGTATTAAGAGATTTTGAGTGATAGATACACAACATGAAGCATCTGTCCTAACAGTTGAATTAGAATGATGGTTCGATGACTTGATACGATTCGGCAAGGCGGACTTCGGCAAGGGTGGAGGAACCTTGAAACTTTTAGTAACTAAAGTCAACAGAAAGGGGTGAAGTCAAGGGGTTGATATTCCAACGTTTCCCGAGCCCCCCCCCCCCCACTCCACCGATGACCCTTGATTCTATTGATACTTTTGTCTATTAGTTCGTCCATAAACTTGCAATTTTACTCGGCGGAACATTGCATCTTTTCATCGAGATGAGATGAAATAATATTATAGAATAAAATCTCATCTCTATATTATAGAATAGAATAGAATGGAAATATGTATTGTTGAATCTTGAAATGCAAAAAACAAGTATAATATTGTATACACAACCATCCGCCGTAGTTCGAGTTTAGATATAACCAACCAAAGCCGTTTTTAGTACACGGCTCTCCTAATAGGAGGCTCAAGCCGTCATGTTATATTATAACACATAGCCGGTATCCCGAGCAGCAGGTGGGTAACTCTGGGGACATCAGAACGACAAGCAATCGGAGAATGATCCCCCAACGTTGTACGAGTATTGTATCACGCTGTACGAGTTGGGACACTCTCGGAGCTACATAAATCAAAATATCAGTAAAGTTGTCCCACTGAACCCGATACGTTGGATATCGCGGGAGGTTGGGGGATAACCCTCACGTCAAATCTCATTGAGGTGCCTCTCGTCCCTCCGGCAAAATCGATCTCTCGGTCTCTCGTCTGCGTGCTCTAGACTCTGGAGATTTTATCGGTGCTCCCCCTCTTCAGATGGAAGTTGGATGGAACGAGATATCCTCTCGCTGACATTGTTGTTTCACCAAATATCCTGCCCCAACAAGTTCCCTGACACCCCGCCAGATGATGATACTCGTATGTGGTTTTACTGTAGTATCCACGTCTGCATAGTTGGAGCAACATATACATTATCACCTCCAACCCACCGAGCTCATTGGTTCCTTTCCGTTTATTATTTTCAACAATGAACAATTTGAATAAGCTAATAAAGAAATAATGACATGTTTTAACACTTATCTCCTAAATGTCATTGTTTACGCTCCACAAGTGATACATCTTGTTTATATTTGATATCTCTGACCGAAGTCGCCCAATCCCCCTCTCCGAGGAGGTTTTCATGTCCCTTCCATTTTCATCGCCTCGTGCTGGTCAGTCTACTGGTGAATGTCATTCGAATCTGCCGCCCATTCATCCTCCACTAAATCCAGTACCACGTGCACTGCGGAAAATCGGAAGAGCGATATCTAAGAACGAATACTTCGTACTCCTTCCCTCCGACTAGTGGATCTCCTCAAGAAGAAGGAATCCAGGAATCCTATACTCCGATCGAGAACGAACGATGTAAGTTAACGTTCGCACAGTTTTCCCCCTCTATCGTCATATGGGCAGTACTATATTCCTGACAATTTAACCTTTATTTTCCAGTACGACGACCAACCAGCACGGGAACCCCTTTATTTTCAGCGAAACCTTCATTTACTTCACCACCTTCAGCATTTTCGTAATCCAGCTTATAATTCATCAAAAATTCGGTCAGAGATATCCATTTATTTTAATTGTGTGCGCGAAGGCTCTATCATTTCAATAATTTTATAAGATAAAATCTATTGTTCAGGAGCTCCTTTTTTCATTTTCATTTTTTATACAGTCCATTTTACACATTCTAATTATATCTAATCATTTCTAACTACGGTAGAAATTGGTTTTTCATATTAAATATATGGTAGTTGAGGTTCAGGACCTAAGCTCGTAATTTCACTATTCATTTGACGATCCAGCTGTGTATACCACAGTTAGTGCGTGGAAGTCGTTGCTCTTTCCAGCCACGACTGATTGTAGCCCTTTTCCATTTTTCCTAGTAGGTACTTAATTGATTCCGGCATTGAGATAGGTAAAATCATCGTCGCATCCCATATTTGGCTAGTAACTCTCTTGTCTGTGCCACGTGTGAAATGTTTTTCCGTGCAACCGCCTGAGCTAGGTACGAGTACTATTTGGGGAAAACGATCCTCATTCATGTGTTACAACTTCTTCACGTAGTCCATGTGCAGCTCGAGGCAGTGGAGAGAGCAATATTTTTGGATAGGTTCACAAAACTACGAGCGGATACTTGGCCTTCGCCTCCTCAAAGTTCGCATGACGGGTGTTTCTTTCAGAACATTTCACGTAGAAACCCCCCCCCCCCCAAAAAAAAAACGAAGTTGGAGTCATACTGTCAACATTTTAATGATCTACGTGGGAAATCATGAGGAGTTACAACTTGTTTATAACTCGCTTTTTATGGAAAATAAGTGGTACATCGTTATCCAGGCTTGCGGTATTATAAGGGTGATCCATCAAGAAAATAATAGAGTGTTGTGGCAACCGCGTTACTTTTTTAATATTATTATACATTTTTTCTCTTCTTTGGTGGATAGTGTTGGAGCAGGTAGGTATTCCTAGATATTCGGAACAAAACCCGATCCGGAAGGGCCCTCCGCTGAGGGGATCCCTGTCCCGAGACTTGAAGAGGGTTCTACAAGCAATTTGAAGCTCAGATGATCGATCGGCGCGTCGTAGAAATTGAATGAGGGACAACTCGACTCCGGATACGCCCTCACATGCACGGGCGTAGACGACAGACGCACACTTGTACGCGTTTTCCGACTCGATTCAAGACGTGATAAACTCAATCAGGCGCGATATTGAGGAAGGATCGCGTAGTGCTCCGTTCCAACACCGAAACCACTCAAAACGCTGATGCTCGTCTTCCGTGATATAATACGAGGTAAATAACGACTCCGAGGGGACTTGAGGATGGCTGTAAGTGACTGTGAGGGACTTTAAGTGACTGACAGTGCAACTGCCTCGCAGAGGAGATGCATTAGTAAGTCACGGGCATCAGCGATGGCATGACATGATTAGGGGTAACAAATTTATACAGTTTGGATCCCACGATCATGCAACGGATGCAAACCAAAGTTTAAGGGTGTAAAGGGTGTGATTAATATTGAGATTACGACTGAGCGAATTTTCGAAGAAACTTAAACCCTACTCAAAACTCTTTTAGTCTAGTAGATATGCACTTAATACCTGGAAAAAATTCTAAACGTAACGGAACTTTTACAGATTGTCTGGGGGTGCTGTGGGATGAATCTGTCAAATTGTCAAATTCGAGTAATTTAGGATGAAATAGACCTTCGAGGAGACGTCGATTCCCCTAGAAAACGTGATTTTGTACCCGAATTGAGATTTAGGATGAAATGGATTTTCAAAAAACCTAGATTCACCTCAAATACATCAAAAGCGTTGAAAATTTAATGAAAATAAAGAATTTGAATTGAATAGTCGTCAGGGGTCTGGGGAACCTTATAATATATTTCCATCTTTACCCTTGATTTGGTAAAGTAAGAACAAAAAAGGAGAAACGAGAAAAAATGCCTAACTTTTCTTTCTATTCTTTTTTTTGAGAAAATTCCCTCACTGATAGAACCCTATTGATCCGATTTAGGGGGAGATATTGCCCTCGTAACGTAAGAGTAGGTCTCCTTTTTCCCCGCTTTTGGAAATAAGTCTGGGATTCTATCAAGTGGGTATTTTTTTTCCCTCTTCTCTTATTTCTTCAGGAGGAGAGGGGAAGAATGGGAAAAGTAATATCTGTAGAATTGGGGTGGTTGTGGAGGGTTACTGTGGGGGCTCGGTTCACGCTGGGCAATAGCCGAGTGACAATAAGAGAATGTGGTGTACCGAGACCATTTTCAATATATTCCCATATAGAACGCCATGACTATCTATTGACAGCCGTCAAAATTCTAGTCTGGCTACAATGATATCTACAAAAGCTACAATGATATCCCACAGGAAACAGCTAAAAATATTAAATGAAAATTATTTCTGCGAATAAATTTGATTTCTGTGAATTGAAGTCAATTTTCTGTGGTTTTCCACCTAGAGAGCATTTGGTCCTTCGTTTTTTGGCGTTTCCAGGCGCATTTAGAAACATTTTGTATGTTATTTTTATAATGGAAAAGTGAAATTTTAGGACATTTTAATTTTTCAACTTAAATGTCATGCCCTGAACAAGAATTAGACTGAGACAACGAAAAGTTGACTTTTACAGATGGTTGGCGATAGAACGCAAAACGATCATGTACGAAAAAATAGTTCAAACAGGCTGAAAGTTGGAGCGCACGTATGGGTTAGTATTCAGTTGGTCCCATGAAAATTCATTTATTCAGGAGGAACAAGTAAAATATTCATGTAAACAACCATTTTGCAAGGTGAGTAGGCTGAGAGCCTGTAGCGCACCACGAACCTAGAGCAGAACTGAATACAAGAATTATTCTTGTGTTCAAAGATACATTGACGACAGGTCAAAATGAACTGTTGGATGAATTATATATTTTTAATGGATGAGATTTTGAGCTCCCTCCCCCCTGATTTAATCACCCACAAAAGAATTCTTCTCTCATATTTATATAAAGCTGATACATAAAGTATAATAAGTTATAAAGCTAGTATATAAAGCTAATTTTTCCTTGGCAAACCTGTAACTATATGAAACAATGGTCGTAATAGTGGCAGATTGTTGAGACATGCCAGTGTTGCCAGAGAATGTGGTCTGGCAAAATATAAGAAGTAACCTAATCACCTGTGGGCGGTAGCAATATGACTGTTCGAATGATGCCAACAATGACAACTCCCCTGCCATCTTTTCCCACACTATGACGGCTCTTGTTTGTAACTTATTAACTACTACCACTGGATTTTTTATTTTCCCGCCAATCCAGCCCTATCATATTTTGTCAGACCGAATTAACGTCAAAAGTGGCTCATATGTGAGAAAATCCTAAAATCGAAAACATTTTGACTCATAACTTTTTGACTGAGATACCGACATCGCGTGTGGCTGTTGTTGTTTGTTTCCCTAATTCACAGAGAAGGTGTTTCAATCAATGAATCAATTGGATAATTACGAGTAAATCTGGTTGTTGGTAAATATGAAGCCCAAATGCACCGGATTCAATTTGAAATGAAAATTGTGCCACTTGGATCACGAATAGACATGAAGTTGGTTTACCTTTCTCTCTGGAACTGGAGGCTGTGAACGAGGTCCGGCCTTTTCTGCCTGAAGTTCCAGAGGTGGACGCAGTCGTCAGTTGTGGCGGTGATGAGGGCACCCTCGTTGATGAGGAAGACGATCTGGATGACGCCCACTTCGCCGAACTGGCTCTCGTGCATCACGTGACAGTCGACTCCGAATTTCCCCAATCTACACGATAAACTGGGTCAAGGAAAATAATGCGTTTTCGTAAACAATTCGTGGAGAAATTACAAATTACAGGTGTGTGGTGTCCTCTTTGAGTGGTTAACGAGAGTTCGATTCAGCACCAGCACAAACCCCCACCTGTCAACGTTCACCTTGAAATTCTCGTTAGTTTGCGCCAAAAGTGACATTGATATCTCAGTGACGGATTCTGCCAACAACAACATCAAACCCATTTCCTCCCTTTTGTGTGGGACGCACTTTCGCCTCTTCCGGGATATCAGTATCAGTATTAGGTATAATGTACAACTGACGTCACCCTAAGTGGGTTCAATATTTCATTGAACGGTATTTCATGTTAATGTCAATCTTCAATACAACACACTTACTTGTAATACACACATACGCATAGGCACACACCATGTTCAGGAGTCGGAGTATATACATACATACACATTCAATCGACGCAGATTTATATTTTCAACGACTTTCATTCTCCTGAGCGTAGAATTGGAAAATATATTAAGTTATTCGGGATTTGCTAATGATCGAATTTTTGATGTAATACACCTACACTTTTACTCACTTATTCGTGCAGCAATACTAGTCCTGGGTAACATGATACCAATACAGCTGCTGGCCACAGAATGACTTGGATTTAAGAAAAAAGAGAAGAAGGAGAAAGATCCCGAATTTCCAGAGAAGAGGGAGAATGTACGAGTACTCGTACAATCACAAGATGGCAGGAGATGTGAGCGGGTGAGTTGAAAGGGAGATGAACTGGCTGGTTGGTTGGTTCCTGACATTCAGGTGTGGCTACACAGAACCTATGGAGAAGTGAACTATTTCTTAACTCAGTTCTTCTCAGGACATGGACTTTATGTCTACTTGTACCAAATGGGAAAGGCGAATACTCCATCGTGTAGCTGCTGCCAGGGCGTAGAAGATGATGTCCACCATACATTCTTCAGTTGCATAAAATGGGTAGTGAAAAGGTGTTGGCTAAGGCCGACAAGAAAAAACGAGTGAAGAGAACTTCAGAAGACTCAGCCAAAAGTAATGTGCTAAACAGCCCCAGGCTGAACTCTAATTCTGGGAAAGGTAGGTGAGGTTTTAGTGAGGTTCGAGTCCCATATAACCTCGTAGTGAGGTCTTCTCCAGGTATCTTACGAGATTTGTACTATTTTTTATTCTATGAGTAATACATAATTACTTTTTGATATTACTGGGTTTCGCAATGAAAAGCCCTGCAGAGCTTCGAATTGACAAAGCCCCCCCCACCCCCTCTCAACCATTTTGTCTTTAGTTTGAAGTAAAGCACAAAGTCACTACGGGAGCTTAACCAACGACTTAAACGTGCGGACTCAACGGGTTAGCGTGGAAAGTCGGCGGGGTTATCCTTCTCTCTACCGAAGGAGATTTACACCGCCCCTGTTACCGGACCGAGGATTAGCTACCGCGTTTCCACGGTTTTCCATCCCTGGTTTTCTCTTTGGATAAAACCCGCCTGAAACTAAAGAGAGAGAGAGAGAGAAAAAAAAACATGTTGGTCTTCCGGTCCGAATTAGGGCAGCAATAAAACTGACCGGGTCCCTTCAGTTAAACTTGGCCGCTGAGAAGGCGGTTCTCTCAATTCTGTGTCAAGAGCCCGGGAGGAGAAAACGTCTTTTCTCCGACGAATTGCTCAATTATTCTCTCAACGAGTTTTCCCGCAGTATTTCCTCTCAAGTTTTCTCTCCCCGAAGGGTCCCGCCGAAATCATCCGAATTTCATTCGTGGGAGATTCAGGAGGAAAGAGGCTTATCCGATAAGGTAGTAAGAGAAACTGCCACTTGACAGCGGTTAGAATGTCCACCCGCAATTGTCTTGCTCTTGTAAAGCCGAAAGTCCGATGTCAAGGGAAGAAGCATTTTCAAGATTTCCATCCTTGGGGAACCATCGTCCGTATTCGGCTTTCCAGTCGTTTTCAAATGCGAGAGAAACCCCTGTTACGACTCACTTGTGGGCTGCCCGTACATACAAATATTTCAATTATATTTTTAAAACCTGTACACAATACATATACCTAACATAAATTTGTTACAGTCAAGGCAAATAATGAAAGTTCCAGCATTAAGGTGGATCTCTGAGACTAAGGTCCTGTGACCGGTCCAGGCTCCTCTCTTTCCAGCTTTTTCTAACAATCATACATCGGTTATTCTTTAGAGTAAGTGGTGCAAGTGGGTTTTATTTGATAGTAGGTGTTCAATGCAAAAATATAGGTACCTACATTGAATTACCTACTTATCCAAAATTACCTGAAACTATTATTATTATTAAATAAATTATTATTATTATTAAATAAACTATTATTATTAAATAAACTAAAAATTATCCAAAATTACCAAAATTATCCTAAATTAAACCTGTTGTACGAGTACTTTCGTTGTTTTCAAGTTCGAAATATTCAAGAACCAGTTTTTCCTGATGATGATTCAGCCATAGTTAGGAGCGGTCGCTGTTCAAGTAGGGATGGAGCACGGAATTTATCGAGTGAAGAAATCATTCGAGATTGTGGTATTTGAAGGACATAATTGGTATTTGCTAGCGTCGGTTTAATCATAGATTGATTTGTGAATAAATTCAGATGTTTATGTGCATACAAAACAGTTCTATATATTGGTGTGGTTGTATCTATCGTAAATAGACAGTCAATGAAATACGGTGTAAGTGGATCTTTTATTAAAAGGTGAATAATTGAACGTCAACCACATAGTAAATCGCTACCATCCCAAGTTGGACACAGGAGGTATAATTTGGTCTGGATCTACTTAGGCCGTTTTTTTGGAAAATGCCCCATGTCCAAAATGCGCTTCGCCACATTAATTCTTACCTAAGGTTTACCTCAATCCCTATGCGAGACATTCAAAGTGACTATATGCACAGTCAGTCACGTTTAGCTCTTTAGTTGTCATCATTTCGTTTTCACCTCCTCACAGTCGTCGCGTGTCAACGTTAGTGACATTTATTGTAATAGTTTTGTCTCGAGCTCGTCCCGTCCGACAACCAACTTCCATATTCTTCATGTCTTTTCCGTCACTTCTTGTCATAGGACAAGAAAATGTTTCGTGTAATGTGAAGCCAGTGAATATTGTTATATCGACCAATGCATTAAATTTTGGTAATGCGGATATAAATACAGATCTGCAGTGGGGCATCTAAGATTTGGAAACGTTTAGAGTCCCTTAAGTTAACAAGAGAATTACCGGAATTGATTTAGGTATAAATGTCCGTTTGAGAAGTAATAAAAAATATTTGTTCAAAACAACGAAATACGGTGTAAGGCGTTCCACAATACTTTACATTGAAGCATTACTCTCTTCAATAGTACGAGTATATTTCAGTGTTTGATTTTTGAAGATAGCTCTCAATGCTTAAGTCACTTGCCTGTGAATAAAACCTTGCCTGAATACTCTTTGCAGTGTGGTCCTTGCCGACCTGTAGATCCTGTAAAGTTCGGAATGATGACATGTATACGCTTCATTAATACCAAATAGTCTATCAGATTGAAAACAGGAAAGCCATGTATCAGAATCTGATACATGGCTTTCCTGTTTTCTTATGATACAAATGACATGAGTTGAAAAGTGTCATGGAAAGTTTCAGTGAGCGGTGGAGCTACTTTCTTAGGACGGGTGATTCGCGTTCAGACGAGCAAGGTATCTGCTTCCCAACATCATCCGTCTCTGCATGAAGTGCGTTTAGAGGAGTAGACGGAAGTAAGCCCCTGATTAATCTGAGACACCGGTTCTGAACACCATCCAATTTGCTGAAATAGAAAATATATCATTGCGAAAATCGTTCAATTTCCACCATTATTCCGTCAATTTTTTCTGACAATTTGCGAAGTGGAGTCAAAATGTCAATCTCCTTATCAAATTTTGACTTCAGTTATAAGATTCGTATCAAAAATGATTGAATTTAAACCGGTTTCTTGGCCCGACTGATTTCATCACGGATTTACTTAGTTCAGCATTGAGTTGTCTCACTGGGAAGATAATGTATTATGTAGGTATTTATATACGAGTATCATGACGATAGCATCGATTTGATCCGTCCCTCACTGACATCACGGAAACCCCCCTTTGATTATACCATCGTTTTATCACGTGCCACGAAAACTATACAAAAACCCCATTAATTCCGGGAAGACGAGGGAGAAAAGAACAACCGGTATTTATAACATCGAAACCGCCGGCATTCATAAATTAGGACGGGAATAGCACTTAAGTTTCCACGCGATGGAGCCATTGTTGGAATCTCGTGTTTATTGAGGAATTTTGTTAAAATCGTTCATTACGCCTCGTGTATTCCACGTGGAACATTGAATGTTAAATTTTAAGAACGACCTCCTACTCAGCGGATCTCATTAGATATCAAAATCAATCAATAGCCACGAAGGATCGGAGAGATTCCCACGGCCAAACTATATTTAGCAGAGGTATTAGAATCGGCCAGGTTCGGGAGTTCAAAAATATTTTGTTGAAACACTTACAATCAATCGAGTAATTTACAGTTGTATTTGGATCAAAGGAAATCTGAGAAATGGATGGCGTTCACTGAGTCTCTTCAATTTGTCTCATTAATATTCGTCATGCACAGGCTCAAAAAGTGTTCATTCATGTTGCGGTTGGGCGTATTGATTGTAGTTGAGGGATTAATCCGTGCATACTTGCTCCATATTACTCGTAGGACCAATCACTGTGCCTTGAGGAACAGTCCAGTCAGTATTAGACCAACATGGGGCCGTAGGTTACAATAAAAGTTTTGCATTTATTGCTTGAAAGCACTCTAATAGGATCAATCACTTTAATAGGATTTTAATAGAAGATGCCTAGTATGCAACCATTAGCGATGGCACTTCATGGTAGGGCGTCCGTAAACCATGAAATGTGAGTGTTTTTCAGTGTTGGGGGCAAAACTGAAAGAAGAAAAACCCTGACGGTGAAGAAGCACCCTGACGGGGACCATAACTCGCAAAGTGAAGATCGTTAAATTCTCCCTAAAACGTTAACCGCGGGGTATTCCGGGTGGTACCGTATGTCGATCGCATTCATAAGATCTAGTCCTTTCCGACAAAAGGCTCTGTTGCTATCGGCTTCAATCAGTCCTACGGAGAATTGATGATTTCAGCTTCTCTAGACTTCTGCTGTGATGTTATGATAGAACAAGATTTGCTTTGAAACCATTTTTCGATTCAAGTGAATTTTGGCGGATCAAAGCTAACGCTAACGCAGGGGTTGTTATGCCAATATTCAATCACGGAAACGTTCAGATGAGGGCATTTAATTTAGTAGAGAGGGTCTTAGATCGTCCGTCAATTCATTTGGCTCAAAAAATGCTGACGTAAACCACCACTCGTTCCAAAATCGCTAACCATTTGGTACACTTGAGCGGTGATTCTTCTCCAGCAGAACTGTTGTTGAAATTGATCATGTAATTTCGTGGGATCTACAATTATCAGATAATACCTACAATTATCAGATACAGATAAAACCTACAATTATCATATAAAACCTTAATCCCTAAAGGTTTTTCGTTACAACATACAAATCATGGTCTAAAATCAACAAATTTTTCTAACTTTAAAACATTGAGTGGACCATCCCCATTTCCTTCAGCGTCGTAGGCGTTTAGTTCTCGTTATTGTATTTCTCCGCTAGCCCCCACCCTCTAAGTCAAAATCTGATGAAACGCGGGAATCTATGATAGAAGAAAATCTATATCGAGGATTTCGGGCCGATTTGGAGAAACGTTCTGGAGAAATTAAAGGAGAGAAAAACGGAACTGAAGGACGTTGGTATTGGCAGTGGTGGGGGGGTCTGGCGCAGGTGCCAAGTTTTGATCGATTCAACTGAACCCAACGGTTCCCTCTTGGCCTCTTTTCGCTCGGTGGAAAATTGACCTTTAGACATTCGTCGGCCTAAAGTCGGCGACCTATTCCATTAATGTGTTTTTTCCACAGACGCCCTCGTCCATGAAACTCCGAGGCTTAGAGAGCTTTTGCGTTTCCTCTACGTCAAAGGAGGGAGACAACTAATTGATCGAAGAGAAATTCCTCGAGGGAAGACGTTAATCCGTCGATTTCGGATGAAATTTGAAAATCGGAAAAGTCGGGTTCCGTTTGGGGGCTATTGAGGCTCAACGTATGGCTAC
Organism: Stenodema calcarata; assembly: GCA_963920205.1. Lineage (NCBI taxonomy): Eukaryota > Metazoa > Arthropoda > Insecta > Hemiptera > Miridae > Stenodema > Stenodema calcarata. Next base: position 20,552,400 of record OY986054.1, read on the forward strand.
CCACACTCCATGACCACAATAGATGACAATAGTAAGTGTCGCAACAGTGTGACACAAGTGTTCAACTAACGCAAAAAAAAAACCGGCCAAGCGCCAAATTGTCAAAAATTAATATCAATTGAATCAGTACTTTTAGATTTTATAGTTTTATTGCGCTGTGCGTGGTTTAGATCGAAACAAACTCCATTACCGTGTTTCAACGAATTTTAAATTTTGCCAAACGCCATCCTGGTTCTAAATTAATGAAAAAAGTTTCAGGATCGCCAATGCGGCCAAAACGACGGCCAACGTCTTCTTTTAGTTACGTCTTACGTTCATTTCTATTCTGAGAATCATTGTTGGTCTTTTTTGTTGATTTTGAGCTCGATTGTTCATGATAATTTTGATTAATCTTCAATATTTTCAAGTGTACATCAACAAGAACAATATTATCTGACAAAATTTAATCAGACAAATGGTTGTTTTCTGTGTTAATGGAGTCAGAAGTGCACGAGAAGATTCGCACAAGACTTTTGGCTATTTGAGCTAAGATATTTAATACTCGCACAAACAGATAACCACCACATCTCGTTTGTTCTTAGCATACTTAACGCGTTGACTCCACTAGATAGTGAATACCGAAAAAACATCAAGAGGCACTAATAAAGCACCCCTGGTGTAGCGGAAAAACGTAAAAAACAAGGATCGCAATTTTCCGAAAATTTGGCTTATAACAGTCTGAATTGTGTCATTACGATCTTCTTTCAAAACTAAATTGTGAATGAATTTGTACATGACCCAATTTTACAGCACTTGTACATTCCACTGTACAGCACTTTCAAGTTTAACTCGTACATTAGGGAATTGTGGCAGTCAAACCAACGAATCAGTCAGCAAATCAACGTGATATTTTTTCGAATTAAACGATCCTCGAAAAGTAAATGGAAGAAGTCGTCACGTGAAGAGTGAAAAAAATGGCCGACGGATATTTCAAAATGAACCGTTCGTTGAAAATCGCAATAGCGAACCGTTAAATGCGATTTGAGATCGGGAAGCGGATTCATACGGAAAAATACGTAATGGAGAGAGGATTCAATCGACCTGACACGGGAAAGAGATGAGACGCCGGGATTTCTCCTTTGTGAAAAATCGAGAATTCTCGACTCATCTTTGTGATTGAAAAGGGCGATGTTAATCAACATTTAGGTGCATAACGAGTTGTGAAAGCTCCACTGGATGGCCGAGAGGCTTGACGGAGCGTTTTCGGCGAAAAAGAACGAGAATATCCGAGCTTCAAGGAGAAGTCCACGGGGACAATGATAAGGAAATGGAGTGATGAAGGTCCCATCCTTTACTCCTTGGGAAATATGAGAATGAAAAACGAAAGAAGAGGACTAAAAGAGAGACGAGAGATCCTCAAATGAACCAGACTGGCTGAGAAATCATTACTGAGCGAACAAAGAGAGGGAGATGAGGGGAATATTAGAACAGCCCAGCTTGCAGTAATATTTCTCAAGGCCTAAAAGGGAAGTTGTCTTCATAGATGGGCTAGTGGGGGCGGGTAATGGTCCGGAAATGCTTTTATAAGTGCTTGTTCAACTACAGTGGATCCTCCCTTTGGATGAATATCATACCTTCAGAGGCGGTTTTCACAGGTTGGTTGTAGAGTAACAAGGGCATAAACCCGTTTTCAGGAAGCTTTTGTCGATTCAATCTCGGGGTAAAAGGAGGAATCGTGGAAAACGGAAGACTTCCCTTCTTCTATAGTGAAGAATTTTCACCCGGCGGTTAGGGTTGGTGTATCGTTAGGCGGAATATGCTTTTTTACGGGCCGAGTGAATAATGTGTGTCTGTCTGTCTCATGCATGCAGGAGAAGAATAACGAGGCGGTACGAGGAAATGGATGAGAACGCGAATAGTAATTTGAATGAGAAGAGCGGACGGCTGAAAAAAACGAACAAGTGAAAATCATGATATATCCGAGTTTATATACGAGTTTGACCAACTGAGCAGAATCCAAAAGGCGAATCCAGGGCTGTAGGCCCGACCGAACTACGCATGTGCTTTTGGGTGATTTGAAAATTAGGATTTTATAGAATTTTATTTTTCCACCACCCCTCACTCATTTCTATTACCATAATATCTCAACAGTTTTACAAAATCTGAACCACAAAGAACAACATCAACTTAAAGACGCGCCCTTTCCCGGATAATGATCGAGTAAATGACTCTCTGTTTCATTAGGTACTTTATTACAACGATATATTCGTTGTTATATTGATGAGAGATGTTGAATTTTATTAAAAACGAAAGGAGATTATCAAAAGTTACTTTTGTGAAATGAACAAAATCATTGAGATAGAGAAGGCAAGTAGGTAAGTAACATTATTGGTTTAATGGATTACAAAGTCAAACTAAAATCAAAGTTATATTTAAAAAAAAGTATTGACGAACAGGGTGGTTCTACATGAACGCCCCACCCTTTATTTCGACATAAAGAGAGATAAGAAAAAACTTATCGAATTAACGTCCCCTTATTTTTTTGCAAAGTATTTAGGGACGTAGAATCCAAATCTGCAATAAAAAGGGATTTTCCATTTGAAAAAAAAAAAAAAAAAGTTGCCAGCATTTGAGCGCATGCGCGGAGCACAAAAATGTTATCGTTGAATTTGTAGTGACAAAATAAGGGGACGTTACTTCGATACGTTTTTTGCTATCTCTCTGTATATCGAAATAAAAAGGGTGGGTCAATAATTGATAATAATTTACACTAATTGATCATAAATAATGATAATTCATAATAATAATCAATCTATCATTTAGTGATCTAGACAAGAGGGTGATCTGCACAAGGAAGATAATAAACCGTTGTGCCAAGAATTTGCAGAGTTTTTGTAAATATTGCCAATTACAAATCTTGAATGTTGAATATTATAATCGCATAAACTAACGTACTGGTCGTACTGAGTAACTTCCCACAAGTACGACTAAATCAATCGCTTAAATCTACATCCCATAGAGACCGCTTGTCGGACACAGGGAATCGGCCGAGCCAATCAAACCGGTGGCGCCGACAGTACAATCCGCCGTTTGTGTTTGCCAACGGGGGACTCTCCCCCGAGTTTTGATGACGTCCACAACGTACAAACTGTGTGGACGAAGCGAAACCCAATGGTATCTATCATTAACCGGGTAAGCGGAGTATTATCATCGGAGGCCACGCTCCGTCGCGAGACCATTCAAAACCAGGGCAACCGTTATCGCCCAACAATGATTTTCATCAATAGCGAATTCCCTAATTCCCAGTAGTACAATTGTCAAAGTTTGACGCCGCAACGGCGCCCGCGGTGACGCCTGCTGAAAAAACAACGCTAATTCTTCCATACGTGTGCAATACTCTCGTAAGTAAAATATTCAATCTTAGACGACTCATAATATCATTATAATCCACTTACACAATTCATGTATTGCTCATGGCTACTTTAACATCAATAATTTATGTCACAGTGAAATACGTCACAGCCTCTAACATTCCTGGTTATCATAAATAGCAAAACAAATCAGAATCTATTCAAATTTAAAGAGAAAAACACGACATCAGTCTAGCAATGTTTTTAGTACATTTCTGAAAAGAGTGAAATTTTTCTTGTTGAACGATTCCAATTGTCCATAAATGAAAATAACCCGATATACGGGACGTATAGACTTGTTCTCGTCTTGTTATCCAAGGATTGTAGATGGTGCTGGATAGATTTTCAAAGTTATGTTTATGTTACTTCAATGTCAAGTGATGAGCAATGGTACCAATAATGCAAATTGTGTCAATAGTCGTATTAGAGGTGAAAAGGTGATTTTCGAACTGAAACAACGTTTTACGTGTAGAGGCTAGACTATTATGACGGGAGATTGTTGCCAGAGAAGGTGATTCACCTAAGAAGGCGTGCAGGCCACCTTCGGTTTGAGTGAGTAAGTCAGTTCGGTTTGATTGTGTCATTTGGAAAATTGAAGTTATTCTATTCGCCCTTTCCTATGAATACGAGGATTAGAGCGATTAGCGTGTTCGGCAGTCACCACGAGAAGTTCGGGAAGGTCCTGTTATTATAAGACCTGCCGAGCTCAGGAGGGCGGTTCACCGTCGGCGGCCATATTAAGCCATAATTCCACTAGGTCATATTTGCTACCACCATGTGTGTGAGTGGAGCTTATCAGCAACGAGGCTAAGCCCCGTTCTATGAGGTTAAAGGCTCTTCCGCAGCTCCTATAACCAACTTCATACCAGCTTCTAGTGTTTGTGAAGCAAGGATGGGTATCGGTTGGAAAAACCTCGATTTTTTTTTTTACTGCAAACATCGATTTCTAAAAAACATCGTTGTTTGAAAAATCGTATAAAAAACATCGATTTTTTTCTCTTTCTAAAAGTAGGCGTAGGCGTAGCCTACCTAAGTAAAAGTATCTTCCTCCCTGTAAATTTTGCTGTAATCTTTATCCTTATTTAAAGAAAATTAAACGTGAAAAATGAACTAATTTACGTTAAAACACTCTGCAAATTCTTGGGACCAAGTGCTGTTCAAATCAGCTGAGCTAGTATGAAAATTGACCCAACAAGCTGCATCACGATTCACTCTCATGTTGATGGCTTTCGATCTGCCCCAACTTTGAGCCATCATTGTGAACGAACGGCTCGTCGTAGGTACAAAATTGCGGACGGTCTTAAAAATTCTAAAAAATAAAATATTTGAGGGAGGGGGTTTAATAAATTTTTCTTTGGTCGATTCCAATGGTTCATTATAATAAAAAAAATTTTTTGCAACCATATCTTCGGAGAGGCCTTTAAAATTAAACCCGCTTGAGAAAAAAGGCTCTCCGAGGAATCAGAGGAGGCGACGGCATGTACACATCCAAAATACTAAATCATAATGGCTAGGATACATAATATGTATCCTAGCCATTATGATTTAGTATTTTGGATTTAGTATATTATGATGTATCCATCATTGAAATCCAAAATGCCAAGATGTTTTGTTGAATTTTTTCGAGGGGAGAGGTCAATTATAGATGAAGCTCATCATGGGTTACGCACGCGAAAATTCGCTAAAGGGAGGCTTTGCTATTTGGTTCATTGTTTTACGAGTATAGGTATTACAATTGTGTGGGAAATAGGAAGAATAGGTTTTTTAGAGGTACGGAGACGTCAGATGAAATAAACAAATATCTTATACATATACAAAATTGTAGCAAATTTAATGCTCTTCAACTTTGAAAATAAAAGTTTTGGTCAAAAACCGCTTGGTTTAGACGTTATAAGCGAAAAACACAACAAAGTCCAAACATTTTGAGGTTTTCGGCCCTCCTCAAGTTGGGACAGGGTCTTCGAATTGGATGAATAGAATAAATTGACAGGAACTTTGGAATTTTTCCCAAGATAAAAGTGCGTATCTACTTGACTGTTTCAGGTGGTTTCGGTCTCATAGAAACTGGATATTAGTTGTTCGAAAGATGAACAACAAAACAGCCATTTGCCTTTTCCGGTAGTTTATCATACTTTGAATAACCACTACTTCCCTAATTTCAGACAGTTATTGACGATTGAATAACTACCTCATTTTACTCGTAAGGATCTTGTGTTTTCAGGAAAAATGAAACCGATGAGGCTTATGGGAGAAACTAGGGACTAAGGGTGTAAGACTGCACAGCCTTATTGGATGACGGTAAAAGAAGTTGGAAGCCTAAAACGGATCCGTGTTGCCTTTATCATGGATCGCACAGATATCGGCAAATACACATGTAAATTAAGATTATGATTAAGGGGAAAATTCAACTGAACAGTCCTAAATACATACACACATATCCTCTCCTCCTTCCTCTGAGCCTATATTCACCCTTGAGGTGAAATTATGAATATTTGGAAAATGAGGAATCGGACTTTCTCTCCAGCTTATTCGAGTAGAGCATTAGCTATGAATGCAGCATTTTAGTAGTGTTGTCAAAATGTAATGAATTTGAGAATCCATGAGCAATTGATGAGTTCTATCACGAAATCTGAACAATGGAATTCACCGTTAACTTTATAAGGGCGCCATCAAGGGCCGTGAGATTGCCGTTAGTGAGTGGAAGGAATGCAATGAGCGGTAATAGGAAACCGATTACTGATTGAAACGGGAATTTCTCCGCACTCGCACATTACACTAGTGCATCCTCCCCGAACTAATCACATATTTAAGGGGAGGGAAAGGACCCCGTGAGGCAAGTGATATTGGGTAGTTTGTGACGAGAACCTAATGAGAACTCGGTTGATAACAGTGGGAAGGTTCTGAGGGAGGGGATTTGATGGTTACCTCCGCTCAGGGGGATCTAATATATTCAAATTGCCTCGAGGCGGAGACTGCATCACGTTTAATCCTGGATCGTAATTTTCTGCGATGTATCCGATTAAATACCGCCCTCCCCCCGCCTCAGAGTCTGTTTGGGCGCCGTGAGCCATTTTAGCTTAATCGAGGGAACATTGAAGTATCGGGCGGCGAAACATCAGTCGAGCTTCATATCACTTTCTCTTCAGGTTTAGTAGATTTCAATTACCACAGAAAACCAAGCAGAATATAAATACATATTTAGGCTGGGCATATTAGCAAATAATTGAGGATCAACAGAAAATGTTGCTACAGTTTTTCTCACCCTTCATGTTTTTCGGGTCTCTGAACATGAATTTGCAGTTTGCGGGAACTTGATTTTTCTTGGCACTTTTTTCCTTTTTTCAATAATATCGCAAAGGAAGCGTTTTTTCGACAAATCCATTCATGCAAAATTAAAGTAGACAAAATTTCCTACATTTCTTATGTATAAAGGTTTTTGTAAGACAAACAGTATCGACGCAAGAGCGCGCCCAAAAGGGGGTTAGTATTCCAGAGAAAAACGATAATCATGAGATATTTACTTTTATATCATATAAATTGTGTGGTGTTACACCACTGGTGGACCTACTAAATCGTTAAAACAGTTAAGTATCACAGTTAAATTTCATGTCCTCTGCTACTCATCAATATGTTTTACAATGCTTTGGTTCAACCCATAGGTAATTTCATATAGCATTCTCGTGCGGGGATTTGCTTTTCAAACATATTTAGAGCCTCACTCAGAGTTTCGTTCACAAGCGAATTATCAAAATTTCGCTGCATAAGAAGGGAGATTCCCTACCTCTCAGTTTTTAAATTATTTACCGTTTTGGATGTGGGTAGTATGTATAAGAAAAATGTATTTTTATATATAAACCGAAAGCAAAATCAATACTTGTCTGTCGCCAAGCGAATTCAAATTTGATCACTCTCAACCCCCCAAATGGTGCAGTTGGGATAGAAACAGAATTTGACAATGTTTTAGGTCGATCGCAAAAGTAGAAATGGCGTCTCATCGCATTTGAAGTTTGAAGAAACTGCAAGTTTTTTGAAAAATTTTCAGTTTTTCTTTTGTAAGTCGAGTACCCTTCGGACTAGAAACCTGTAATTGGTCTCATTCTGTAGATAATTTAATTAATTTAATTGCAAACAACTTTTATTTCGATAATATGTTCGCTAAAACAATCAGAATCGAGGTTATTAAGAATTCTGTGGTTCAAGTAGTGATATTTTAAAGAAAATGTAACTTTTTACGATAGCCCAAAGAACGCCACGACAATCCATTGAATTATTCTTTTCGCATCGTCCTCCACTCAGTACATGATTATTTGTGGTTTGAAAACTAGACAAGTTGGGGTTTGTCAGGAGGAGGGTGATGATGGGAGGGGAAGGGAAATTATAGCTGAATTTAACGCATTTCCTACATTCAAGCTGTATTGTTGTTATTTCAAAAGCTAATAATAATTATTATTACTTTATATTCAACTTTCGTCCGAATCATGCAACAAGAAATTGTAATGCAGTTCGGGGCGTTTCCCTATTCTTTTTTGGATAACCGTTCTTTCGATTGTTATCTGCGGAGAGTTATGAGCTTCTTGTCGTTCAGACGAGAATCGGAGGAAGTTTGGCTTTGTACCAGGAAAGTAACGACTGACAAAATATTCAGGGACGTCTTCTTGAATAGGCCATTGAGTATGGTGTAGGGACCAACCACTTGTTGGTAGACTTGACACCATAAACCGTAAACAGGTCTCGAAATTTCATAATATACAAGGCCCTCGTCTCCATGTAGCTGCAGAAACGTCGGCCGTCACAGAGAACAATGAAAAACTTCTGGACAGCTTTGATCACAAGGTTCTCTGACGGTTGGTTCGGTTACTGTTGGTGAGACTTGCGGAAGCGTTACAATCTGGAAGTTTCCAGTTGCTTTATGGGGTTCCCTCCGCTTAGCTGGAAATCGACGACTGCGTTGGTCCGGCGAAGTTGTTTGCATGAAAGATCGAACCCCGGAGAGTGGAAGAGAAGGCATAACTAGGTTGAGACGGCTGGACCTAGTTCTAGAGGGCACGAGAAGGCCGTTGAGAGAAATAAGTCATTGTTGGTGTGGTAGGTAAGTCCAGGCTGATTGCGGTTATCCATAGAATTGAATTGAATTCTGTCTCGCTGGTTCCCATTCCATCACATCCGTAAACCACTTTCTTCATCTCATCGTTCTCTCCTCTCATCGTGTATATAAAAGTCATTATTCATTGTGAAAATACATTCTTAGTGTAAATACATCATCCTAGTATAATTTATCTTGTAAGGTATGATTAGGGTCTACACTGGAGACCGAAACGTCACCCCCCTCTATTAAAATTATTGGCTGCTACAAGGTGGTTTTATTAAAAACACAACCCACAATAAGAGAGAAATAAGGCAAGCAACACGTTGACTCGACAATATAAAGAATGGAAAAGAAAGAAACCGACCCTCCAAGAGATTTTAACGAGATGAGACGCCCCTCGTATTTTAATCTTGTCGCTCTTCATTCCAGTTCACGGCGAACGATCCTCCATCTGTTCCACACTGATAACGTCCGCATGTCTCCGCTTTCCACTTTGAAAATTTAATTGTTCCGACGAAGCTGTTCAGACTGGACTGTTCCGTCCGAACGCCAAAGTTAATCATTTCTATCCCGCCGGCCTCCGGTTGTCTTAGTTAATCAAAATGAGTCTGCTCCACTTACAATTCTATGACAGACCCTCGCAACGGAGGAGTGAAAATGGTGGTAATTTATCGTTTTCCGTGAGGGTTTCCTTCCTCTTTTGCCGCCAGATTAATGGCGTTTACGTGAGCGGGCTGAGCAAAATCGTAGGAGCTACCGCGTATCCGAGTCAACCAAAGTAGCGCTTGTGATGTCTTTTGGAATAAAACATCTAAAAAAAACTTTTGTCCAAAAAATATTCTGAATCAAAGTCTACTCAAAATTGAACGAAACACTGTAACGTTTAGCCTGTTGACCGAAATCGAGCATTTAGAACGCTCACTGACCGTACAATATGCCCGAATGGCCGAACAGAATGTAGCGCTTGTGATCACTTTCGGGACAAAACTTAAAAAAAAAAACTCTAAATCAAAATCTACTCAAATCTGTACGAAACACTGTAACGTTTCGCCTATCGAGCAAAATAGAGCATTAAGGACGCCTACTTGCCGAAAAAACGCCCAAATGGCCGAACAAAGTGTACCTAGCGCTTGTGATAACTTTTGGGATAAAACGTCTAAAACGCTTTTGTGCAAAAAATACTCCAAATCCATATCCACTCAAATTTGAACGAAACGCTGTAACTTTTAGCCTATTGACCAAAATCGAGCATTTAAAACGCTGAAGGTTGATGAAGAAGTTGTTCAGCTTCTAGAGAAGCTAAGTACTTACATGAGTTGACGCGGCGCCGCACACTAAACCCATCGATGTGTATACACATACATACAGTGTATACACATACATGTGTATACATACAGGTAAAGTAGGGCTCCCCCTACTTTACTTGCTATATGTCTTACCAGCGACTTGCCAGACATTGAAGAAAACACAACTGCCACTTTTACAGATGATACTGCAGTCCTGGCAATCAGTGAAACCATTAACGAGTCAGTAAAATCCCACATACGAATATTGCTTATAAGTTTACTTGTATATACTTGGCGCAATAAATATGCATATAAAAAAAATTATAGGGTTCCAATATTTCATTCATTTTATAGGGCTCTATTGGGTTATGTACCTGGTTATTCATTGGTTTCGAACAGGCCTTGAACCATATCAGAGAATGAAACACTGACAGCCACCCGTGATTTTGCGGTAGGTAAGGTCTTAAAGGCAGAGTTGGTAACAATCGACACAAGAGCCTCGGGAGCAGGTTCCGACTTTCGGCAGTGTTTTAAGATACCCGGTAATCATTCTTTCCCTACACGCCATCGCCGGAATCACCAAGTCCGGAGCGTTTCGGACAGTTATCGAATGGCGCTCGGAGAAGTGAAAAACCAACTCTGAAAAAGCTCAATTATACCCCGTCACCTTTCGAAATACGATAAACACCATCCGCCGCGAATTGAATTAAGGTGGAAATTCGTTGATGAGGTGGAGCGGCGGCCGTGGAATAGAAAGTGCCTCCCACGTCATTAAATCTTATAAAAGTTGCCCAAATTTATAGTTGGGAACTCTCTTGTAGCCTTCTTTTGTCCTCGCACTGAATTACTCCTTTTCTTCAGAAACATCCCCCCCCCCCACCAACCACCACACGACGAAGGGTTTAGGTCTTCGCTCTCTTTTGGTCGCCCAACACCATCGTTCTTCTCGCTTTATCTTCTTATACCTAAAAGGTTGCTGAGTCCATTCAAGCTACGGTTCAATATATCATTAAGGCTGGTAGGGAGGCGAGTGGAGGGTTCGTCTCATCCTGCTGAGAATTTCTTTGTTGCTTCATTTCGCCGCAAAAGGGGTTTTGTTCCCCTCGCGACTTGGGCGGAACTGTAAGTTGGAGATAACGTCGAGGCTGACTCGAGGGCAGGCCACAGGACGTGTGATACTTCAAAAGTATAAAAAATATCAATATTTAAATCGTCAAATGCACAATAGTACAACCATTTATACGTGTATGCCAGCTTTGATCAGTTGGACTCTGCAACCATCATTTCTGTATAGTTCCAGTCATGGTGCCAACGTCACTACAGCGCCACTTGAAGCCAACGTGGTTTATTATACATTTCTTCTTCTTGCTACGCCATCTCCATACGAAGGTCGGCGATCCATTCGGCAGTTTTCTCGCGGGAAGTGGCTCCCCTGAAGATGTCGACAGACGTAATCCCGAACCATCGACGAAGGTCTTTCATCCAAGAGTTCTGCCTTCTCCCTATGGACCTCTTCCCTGCAATCTTTCCCTGGAGTCTCAGCAACTCATACTTATCCCTCCGCATCACGTGACCAAAATATCTCGTTTTCCGCTCTTTAAACGTCAGAAGCAGCTCCCTCTGTTTGCCCATTTTCGCCAAGACCTCTTCATTGGTATCCTTCTGTACCCAGGAGATTGGGAGCATGCGACGATAAAAATACAACTCCAGTGCATTCATCCTCTCCTCCAAGACGGGATCAAGTGTCTAGCTCTCGCAGCCATACAGAAACACCGAGAATATATAACACCTCAGCATCCTGACCCGCAGGCTCAAACTGATATCCGATCGGATGAAAAACTTCCTCATCTTGAGGAATGCCTGTCTGGCAAGTCCGATTCTGGATTATACATATAGAGCTGCCTTGTGACAGATGGGGTAACTTTGTGACAAAACAATTTGTAGTCCATAATTAGACGTAGAAACCACTATTAGCACTTCCCGAATCTGAAAACCGTACCAGCCTTTCTCAATGATGTTGTCTACGATAGAGTCGGGGAAAACGCAGCACTTTGAGTGTTCTTGTTTGTGAAACCTGAAAGTAGTTGTTACCTCGACTTCACTACGATTTCAGAAAACTCGTCAACTTCTGGTTGAGCAGCTTACTGAGTTTTCATCTGAGATAAGTATTTTTCTGTTGTTAACGGACTAGGTATCTAGTTTAAATTTATCGTTGGAATTTCTTCGATTTCTCCATTTCTGCTTTTATACCAATTGTTTAAATACAGTTCAATGGGCTGGTAACATTGGGACAGTGGTCGATCGCTGGCTGATAACTTTGTGACTCCCATTTTTTCCCCTTTATTCGTATAGTTTCATGACACTCGCACTAAGCCTAAAAATATCACGTTGATTCGATGGCTAGGAAAGGCCTGCATTGAATTTGGCCAACTCGTGAGGATGAGCTCGCTTATGAGCTCAACGGAATTGGGCGAAAGGGAAATCTTTGATGTTGAAGAATCACAAAACATCCATTTTGGACCAAAATGTTTGGTTGATGTTTGCTTTTTAACTTTTGTTCAAGTTTCTCTTTCTTGCCCAATTTTTGTATGATTTAATGACATAATATGCATTTCAGATTTCTCGAAGACTATAATTCGTTTTTTGTTTATTATCGGTTGATTATTCATTATAATAATGAACAATTAAAATCGATCAAGTGACTTTCGCCTACTACCAATGTGGGTTATTAGATCGAATCCCGGAGTCGTCTATGAAAATCTTTTACGATAAACCTACGCGATATAAGGAAAATTGATGATCGTGCCCCTTCTAATGTTGAGTTTATCGAGCGGAATAGTATAAAAAATTCGTGCAGGATACCCTGCGCCAGATACAATCTCTCCTCCTACTGTGATCTGGACAGAAGGGTGACCTGTACAGAAGATAATAAACCATTGTCCAAGAATTTTTAAATTCATTTTTCAATATTATGGAATCCCAAATTTCTCAAATTTTTAGGTTTTTACTGACTTCAATAAGAGGGGGTTCTCAATTCGGTCTCATTTTTTCATTTTTGTTGATTGGTTTTGGTTTATTCGTACCTTCGTATCTTCGTATTATTCGTAGCTTCGTACCTGCGTATCAAGTCAGTGTTCATTCTAGTCTGGTACCAATGTACTTGTGTAAGACACTTAGTGTTCATTCTATTTTGTACAATACATAGGGTACTTACAAGTTTACAACAAGTTTACGATTTTATAATATTTCTGTGATACCTACTGTCAATATTGCTGCTGTATCCTGTCCAAATAAAAAGTAAATTGTGATGTTTAAACAGTTAATTTTAATTATTAAGCCTTCTTAACTCTGTTTCAAGCAGTGAGGAAACGATTATTATTAATTTTTTTTTAAACCTAAAGCTCATGTTACATTGTTACAGTAGTCGTCCAATGTTAGTAAAATGGTGTCCAAATGTTACCCCACCTTGCGGGGGAAAACTGTGTCCAAAACAAAATTGATTACTCTCGCTGGAGAAGGGTTAGAAAGAACATTTTGGTGGCATTCCGAAGCTGAGATGAAGACGGATCTGTAAAAAATAAAACCTGAAAACCTGATTCAAGGGTGAAAGATTGAGGAAACCCCAAAACCTGTCACAAGGTTTCCCCACTACTAGCCATCGTCCAACTCCAGGAGGGCGCCCCTAATCCTGGAAGCTGAGGGTAAATAGGATTTCTTGACTGTAAGGCACCATCTCGCAAGTCTTCGAACACCTTCATATACGTCTCCAACTGATACCGCCACATTTCTCTCAAACGTGAAATCATACCGTTGGGTCGACGCGAACCAGGACACTTCTCTCTGGAGGGCTTCATGCGCCACTAGACGAGGCTAACGAGGCATCTCGAAAGCTCTGGAACTGTAGCGACAGATCATTGAGTGAGTATACAAAAAACATCGTGTGTACTCCAGACGCCAAGTATACAAAGTAATTTAGAGTATTTCTAGGCATTCCGAATAGATCATTTTTATCGAATACCTCAGGAGGTCGAAGGCTGGCTCGAGGGCAGCACGCAGTTGCTTATAGGGACGTTTAATACAAAAAAATATCGATATTTGGGGAAAAGTATCGGTGTTATTATGTACCAATTAATACTTGAGGAGGTTTCTCCAGAACAAATTAATTAATCAGTAAACTCAAATTCCGCACCCCCTCAACAAAACTGATTACAATCTTTGAAATCATCAGATGCCGCCTCTGATAAAATTAGTGAACCTCTTCTGTTCCACAACTAATGAAAGAAAGAAAACGAAATTGCCCTGTTCTGTAATTTCACTGACTAGAAAAAAGAAAATCCCTCCCGCGGCTTTTTTCCTCCCGCCTCTTAAATCCCAACAATTAACTCCCGCAGGTAATTTAAAACCTTACGAAAGGAAGATAATGGCTCCACGAGGAATTTTCTTTCGTGACCCCGTTTCCCTCCAAATAATTAAAGGTGAGAGCGGAATCTCAACATGGACCATTTCATATGGGTTAGTTAACGGGCATCTGCTAACACCTAACCGCAGATTCAACGACTGGTAAATAAATATCACGGTCATTACTCATTATTTTCGGTCTGTGGGCGTCCTTAAGGCTCAAAAATACTAATCCATTTGATTACAGCGCATTGTCTCGAACTTTTCGGGGTTTTGCAAATGTACCTAGGAATCATCAATTTTTTTCGGCCAATGACGGATTTTGCGTTTTGAGGACGACTTATACAAATAATATATTTAAAAGATGTTCATTATATTAACCTGTATTATTCAATTGGTAGTTTTGGATACTAAAAGTGTTTTTCAAACTGACACGAAGGTATTTCAGACCGCCGAGGAGTGACAGCGACTTTGCAATTTAAAACCATAAGCGAAGAGATATTTAAATGGGAACGTCGGATAAAAACGTGCGGGCGACCCGAGAGATTTAAAAGAAAATGAAGCAATTACTTCTTACAGAACGGAGTGGCTTCGGCGCTTTAAAGAAACGGGAAAAGTCGAGGCGTTGAATAGAAAAACGCGCTGATTACGGATTCACGAGGTAGTAAATAATGTTTGAGAATTAGGCGCCGGTGCTCCTCTCCGAGTAAATATTTGAACCCGTGAAAAGTAATCACTGCTCTCATTACACGAGAACAGAACCACATCAGAGGCCGAGTTTTCATTTCCTGTCTCCGTGTGAGGTCTTTTGTGTCTTGTCAGCAAAACACAGGCGCCCAAAAAGGACGTTTTTGGTTTATTATCTTCGATACTAAACGGTATAGTTGTTTAGTGGACACTTAAATAGAGTTCAATTGTTAGGATTTTTTAAGACCATCCGGCGCTTTGTACGACCAGCCGTTTGTTCACAATGAGGGCTCAAAGTTGGAGCAGCTCGAGGGACGTCAACATGAGGGTGCAGCATGCGGCAGCCTGTCGGGTCAATGTTCACACTGGCGAACAGCACAATGTCATGGTTTTCAGATGTAGAGTTAATCAATAATAATTATGAACAATTAATGATATTTCCTAATAATAATTAATCCATCATTTAGTGATCTAGACAGACGGCCGATCTGCACACAGAAGACAATAAACCGTTGTGTCGAGCATTTGCTGAGGTTTTTCTCTGGAAGGACAAAATGTAGGACACCAGCACAGTTTTGTTGAGACTTGTAACTTTTTTGTCCATGTCGTTTTTTGGTTTATTATCTTTGATAATGAACCATTGGAATCGCCCAAAGAAAAAATTTTTTTAACCCCCCTCAAAATTTGTTGGTTTACGTTTCAAGATACGTAGATTTCTTCTCCATTACATTCAAGTGTCACAAAGTTCTGAGGCAATCTAGTGGCATTTCCCTTAGTCTCGTCGCAGTTACAGAGAGTGTTGGCCATAACAAGATTTTTATGTAATAAGACAGAAAAATGTTCAAAATGTTCAAAAACTCAACAGAAAAAAGTAAAATATCGTTGTATTATAGTTTAGAATGAAATTTGTTCAATTATTCAGATCAAAAGAAGGTTTTATTTACTTCTCACTAATCCACATTATTAACCTGAAAAGATCGATTTTGATATAATTACCATTCTATTGATACACATCAAGGTGTTCTGATCCGTGAGTTTAAATTATTGTTTCTATCTGTATTTTGTCTGTATGTCTATAATCTTCGCAGATGACGAGCACCTCGTGAGAGTAATTGAATAGGGTTCACCATCACACAGCTGTAAGGCTCTCATTACGCAACATAATATGGTCTTCTTATTAAGAAGAGTCACATTAAACATGATCTTAAGTTAATGGGTTGCTCAAAGGGAAAAACTCAGCAGGTCTTTTTCCTGTAGTTGAAATGTTTGTCCGGCAAAAACTCGGAATGACCGCGGATTCGTCATAGTGAAGAAACATCAAGTTTTACAGGTTTCCCACAAAAAAAGCTGCTCTTCCTTTAGAGATCGTCTTGAAGGGCTGGAATTTTTTTCTCGAGACGAGAAGGCTCTTTTGGGGTTTATTTATTTCGCCTTTTTCTTTTCATTCCTGCTGGTAGTGAGGTCGAAACGGATGAGGGTCTTCTCGAGGGTTCCATTACACGAATGGGATTCGAGGGCGTATCGCGATGTGTTCCCGTTAGTGCGATATGAATGACTCGAGAACTTTTTGAACTCAACTCTAGACCACCGGATTAGATTAAAGAAAATGTTGCAAAAGAGACTGCGTTAGGAGAGAGTCCGCTAATTGCACTAAGAGTTGGGATTCATGAAGTCAGTTGTTTTTAGGCAGTAGGAACGAACGTGAGTTAGAACGAAAACGGTGAAAACTTGGACAATAGCGCTCTATTTCATTCATACTCGAAGATTTGATCTGCAAATGACTTGTACAGGGATGTCCGACATCACCGAAGTATTGAGATGTACCTTCGGTCATTCTCAGTCGGTCAGATACCACAGATCCGACGTTAAGTCTTGAAATCCAACTCGTTTTTCCCGATACCCATTTCCACGACGTGTGACCAAACAGGGAAAAACTTTTATCCATCGAACCGAACGATATTTGCCGAGCGTGCGTGAAGCGGTCAGACAGCCCCGTCCTTTGTCAACACTTGCGGAAAGAACTCGCTTGAGAGGAAAAGCAAGCGGCGGCTGCGATGAGGGTCGAGCTGTACGAGTGGGAATTTTCTACTCGGGAGTTTTTCTTTCAATTCGATCGAAAGGCCTCAAATTAACCCCAGGCGACGAGAGAGGTAGGACAATTGACTTATGGAATTCACTCAATTTACCAAACGTCACATCAGTTTATTTTTCTGTATATCGTCGGCCTATAAGTGATACCTCGTTTTTGGAACCGTTGGATTCAGAAAAAACTGGCAGAGTCGATCTAATAAGACCTCGTAACCGTGAGAAAATTAGTCTTTAAAAGCTTTTGAATCATCACTATATACAGGGTGTTCCTTTTAAGACGTCCGTCCACGACTTATGAATTTTTCAAATTTGTGCCGTGAAGTCCCAGCCCCCTCAGGTCGTTGAGGAGGGAATAGGCGGCTATGACATCGTAGCCCAAACTTCATAACTCGTGAACGGAAGATCGTACAAACGTGCGGTTTTCACTGATGTTCTCAAAATATCGAGCAGAAAAATAAAAAAAATTGAAAATAGATACCTTAAAAATTATGTGATTTGAGGAAAATCAAGGTTCTAAGCGTCTAAAAGACGATATTTTCGTGTCTATCGGGGAAACTATTGATTTTACAAAGCTGGCTTTTTTATTAGACAGGCGATAAAAAAATACGTTGAATACATCTGCCACTACTTCCAAACAGACCACGGTAAAGGAATGTAATATGTTTTTCTTTAATTTGAAATGGCGAATTGTATAGAGATGATCTAACTAGTTGACCGGTGTTAAGTCCACTCCAAAACACCGAAGTTTTTGTTGTTGTAGGTTTTTGTTTAAACACCGCTTAGGTATACTTTTTTCAAAAATTCACTCAACGAGCAGCCCAAATATAAACTGAAATTCAATGAATCACCAATGAAGGAAGTAAAAGATCTCACACAAGAAGAAAGGGGTTGATTGTTAAGATCGCTTTCCATAAATCATATTCCACGTTGGTTATGAACTGCACGTGACCGGATCATAAGTTATCGAATTGTAACTGAGGGGGAGCGATAACGTTGAAGTGAAGGCAGTTTTGTGAAGTGGGGCCCTCGTTACAGGACCGATATCGTAAAAAACTTATCGCTCGGTCGCCGCAGATCAAAAGGTGCTATCAATTCAGGAGATGATGCATAATGCATCGGAGCCAAGTGACCCTCCAACACACAACATACGAAAGGTATTGAGCACTGCACACTGTGAACGACAGGCGGGATTTTATTGGTTGAACCGTTGAGAAGGGTTCGTCGCTATTGGTGAAAGACGCCTCCGGAGTGTTTACTACTTCATGTTCATCGGGGAGATTGATTACAGGGTTTTGTGAGTATCGAGAGGTGAGAGGGAAGGAGCGTTTACAACCAACGTGAAGTGTACGTGTAGTTTAAAATAATATCGATAATTTTTTGTTTTCTTCATTTCCTCCTTGGTTGAAAAACCTTTGTCTATTTGGAGGGTTATAGGAGGTTGTAAAGAGGAGAATTTTTTCCGAGCTTTCGGCTTTAATAAGCCATCTTCAGGGGTAGGTATTGTTTCCTCGACCCAGTCTCTGTTTCTATAAACTACTCGTCAGGTTTATTTTGTTTTCTCAGTACTGAAAAATGACATTAAAGCCGAAAGCTCGGAAAAACTTCTCCGTTTTCTTTACAACCTCCTACAACCCTCCAAATAGAAAAATAATATCGATAATATCGATAATACTGTATCAGTTCCACACTATAAGTTTAGTGAAGCTTCCTCTCATTCTGTATTCATAGTAATTCTTACTGTCTCAAATTTAGAGTTACAGTTTACGTCATTATCAGAACTAGCCCTTACCGAATGGAGGCCTCCATTTGTAGCTCACTGCAACCCCAAACAGGGCCGTAGCCACAATTTTTGCATTTTCAGGCTTTTGTATGGTTAGGTTCATATTTCGTCGTTTAAGATGCAACACCGCCTAACCCACTTTTTGGCAAAAATAAGTTTTTGTATGATTCTGATTCAAAATACCGCGCCAAAGAAGTTAGAAACAGTTGACAGGGCCTAGCAATCAATGGGAGTGAGTTATTCGCCGAAATGATGACACCACCTAACCCTCTCTTTTTCTCGAATTTTAATGATTTTATTATAATCTATCATAATATGTCTTAATATTCTATTATAATCTATCATAGTGTCTTCCCACATACATTATATTATAATGTATGTGGGAAGACACTGGGATATAAAAAAACATCATTCTTCAGTTGGAAAAGCAGGGCACTTAAGGAATAAACAGTTTTTGGTCTCTCCTGAAAAACTGGAAAAAGTGGGTTAGGCGGTGTTGCATCTTACGACGATTTTCAAGATCTATTTGGTTACCCAGGAGACAAAAAAAAAAAAAAAAATGTCCCACAGTGTACTGTTATTTACGGTTATTGTTTTCAATGGGCTTTCAACGTTGAAAACAAGTAAATCACACACAGATCGTAAACAGACTGACGGAATCAAGTACCAATTTTCCCAATCGGTGTCCTTTTCAGAATTTCATAGTTCTCCGTTCATTTGGCGGGAACAGATCGATTCTGTTTTTTCTATTTTCTTGGTTGCTCGAAAGGTTTATTATTAAGAATGAAACGGAGTAGATTATTGCAGAACAGTGTACAACTAAACAGGAACAAGAAACTCGGTATGACCGCCTACTGTTGGGTGGAAATTGGTGTTACATAATAAATATGTTACAAATTTTGTTACTTTGTCCTACTCAAGTCTCGGTAAATGTATAGACGGATAAAATGGGTTTTATTATTGACCCGATTTAGAGTAGGTGGACCTAACAGTAAGATCCTCTAGGGTTGTCTATGTGTGGGAGTACGATCTCTAGTGGATGTCGTTCGAAACACAAGCAACCGCCTATTGGAATATTCGCCAGAAACGGCTACAGGGGGGAAAAAAATAGTTGAAGTTTACGTTGAGAAGACCCGACCCGCTTCTCAAGAATATTCCCCCAAATATTCAGTCGGCGTCGTCGGCCCCTCACGGGAAATACAAATTCCATCGGGACCACACCTGAATCCCGAGCGCGTTTTCACTCGTCAACATACCACCCAACTCCATTCACACTCGACAAAACAAGTTGTTTTCCCAGATTTCCACAAATAAGACGTCACAGACACACAAAAAAATGCTCCCCCAAATTTCTAGGAATACCTATACCAAAGCTGAACTGTTGACATTAGACTAATCGAACTCCCAGGGACATTCGTGGGATTGAGAAAAGGTTTTTGGAACTGGCAAATTTCGAGTATAATAACTCCATTAACCCTCACGGTCATGCCAAATTATATAACCTGATGAAGCAGTGTAGTTATTAGTCGGAAGTGAGCGAGTAGAACAAATAAATTAGTTGAGATTTTGGCCACACGAGATGCAGAAAAACTACAGCTTCGTTAATTCCTTTTAGCTTTTAAATGCCTCCCAGCGCGTTACTTTTCCGCCACTAAGAACCTCACGGCACGTAAATAAGAACCTCACAGTACGCTACCAAGAACATCACATTGGGTAACTAAGAATCTGACAGGAAGTAACTCAAAACCTCACAGTGGGTAAGTAAGAATCTCACAGAAGGTAATTAAGAGCCTCACCGAAGGTAACTAAAGGCATAGGAACTCCATAGAAGAAGAACTCCATAGAAGGTAACTAAGAACTTCACAGTAGATGACAAGAACCTAACAGAAGATAACTAAAATCCTCACAGAAGGTTAAGTAAAAACCTCACAGAAGGTAAGTAAAAACCTCACAGAAGGTAACTAAGAACCTGAAAGAAGGTAACTAAGAGCCGCACAGAAGGTAAATAAGAACCTCACAGAAGGTAAGTAAGAAACACACCGTAGAACCTCATAGCATGTGCCAATCTCCGCCTCACCTTATGACTCGTAGCATTGAAAACGTGTGTTACATATTCATCACATGTAATCGCCGTACAATCAGCACACAAGGGGTTTGGGAATCCACCTGGTTTCTGGAAAAAAGACTAATGGCTCACCGAGAGTCTCCCGTTTCCCGTTCAAAATGAAGTTTCCCCATCAATTCACCTCCAGGAGTATCCGTCACAGCAACAGTTGGTACTCGACTGTGATGAGAGTTGAATCGGTGGTTTTCGGACGAAATGTCAAAACCGAGAGACCGCTCGTGTCGTCAAGTGTGAGATCACTTTCGAACTTGGTGATCTGTGGAGTTGGGAGCCAATGAGCATCGGCCACAACAATATTTCGAAACCTTTGTGATTGATAGGCAGACACCTGTTGTCGCACTTTCTTCACTTCCAATCCGTTCTCCGTCACCACCGCCTCGGAGGCCGCCACTATCGATTCCTACTCATGATGATCGGATACCAACTGTATTCGTTGAAGTATGCAAATAGTTACACAGCCAATTCCACTTGAGAGTATGTACAGGATTCATATTCAGACACAAATCTTTATTCAAATTGGTAACGTTAACTCGCGATACTTGCAATTCCGCTAACTCAAAGAACTTTGTCGGTCTGGAGTAGGAGGAAATACAGACCAGCAGCAACCTACCAAGGAAGGTTATGACTTAGTTATCTGCTTAATTCTTGTTTGTAGATCTATATTACGAAATAGTTTGAATCCTTGTGTAGCAGTAAAATATTTTTGGTCGTTGGAATTAGATGTTTTAATGTAAACTTAAAGATAAAGTGAACCCCAGAATAAACAGCCCTCACATCAAAAAGCCATCAGCAATTAATTTACCTTCAACTCGTTCCGCCGCCCGTAAGAGGCTTGTATTTACTTGGCTGAAAGCTCTGGGGCCAGATGATGCTGAAAGCATTTTAAGCAGTAATCATCATGACTAATGCTAATTGTACCATCGTAGTATAGAGAGAGGGACATTGATCACAGGCGGAAAGCTTCAATTACATTAAAATACTGTGCATAGAAGAGAGTGGGTGGGTCTAAGATCTATATATCAGTGTGGTCTAATAGCATGATTAGTATAATGTGCTCCTAGTGGTAACACACCCAAACTGAATTCATAAAATGCCTGTACTGCTCATGTATTGTACCTAATGAACCAGGTACTAGAGCAATGACTTCATTTCTTATTTGATATACTAGGCCTATCCAGAAGGTAAGAGGAACTGTTTAGTTCTAGCTCCATAAAAAGGTTTTTTTTTAATAGATGGCAGAAATGAGGGGTATTTGGGATTTCTCCTAACGAAACGGACTGGATGCCCTCATTAGTACAAAAAACTCTCCTCGAAGCGTTTGTTTCTGTTAAAAAAGTCAATAACAAATCCCGCTGTGCGAGGTGCGTGCTGTCGTGAAGTTTCTCCTTGTGAAAGGAAAAACAATGACTGATTTACCCACGGTTGAAAACTGTTTATGGCGAAGGCGTTATGAACCGAATGAACGTGTTTAAATGGTGACGTAAATCTAATGAAGGAAGAACGAATATTAACGACGAGCAAAGGGTGGATGACCTTCAATTTTGAGTGGAAACTATTCGTGAAGACCGCCGATCGACAGTAGATGACAATTCCTATTGCGATTTTTCCACAACTATCCAGATCTCTCACGGGACAATGACAAGATGGGCCCCGAAACAACTGTCAGAGCAGTACAAACGGAATCGTGTCACTACTAACCTTGATCGATCAGAGTTAGAGTGACGATTTTGAGCTCAATTGTGACGGTTGATGGAACAGGTGGCTCATTACACCCCTGCGATAAAAAGACAGTTCTCACAGTGGAAAATTTTCGACTGGTGAAGAGGTGAAACAAGAGGTCTATAAGTGGATAAAGAAGATGGCGGGAGGAGTTGTATGAAGAGGGAATAAAAAACACTGTGCCACGGCTCACGACCTACATACAACGGGAAGGAAACTATGTGGAAAAATGAGTACCTAGCATATTGTCTACCTTCATTATTATGTAATTAATTTTCAATTTTTGTTAAATATAAAAAATCAGTAATCTAGTTTATTGTGCTGAGTTTGCGGAAGGGGATGATTGTGTTCAGTGGAGAATTATTTCAACATCCGAATTCGAGGGGGGGGGGGGGGGAGGAGTTGTCGAATTTTGTTATTTTAATGGGTACAAATGACGTTGGCTACGTGTAAAAAAATAGACCATTAATTCATGCTGCATGGCTGGAACTTAAAAAATATGTTTCGAAATGCGAGCAACATGGAATTCAAGGTCGGATACCAACCAAAGGCACATCAGAATCTACGGAAGAATTCGTGTAATTGGCACTAGCCCTTGTATCGGCTCTGTCTACCACAGGCTTGTCGTCCCTGCGTGTCTCGTTATATCGAAGCGAATATCGGGACGTATCGGGAAGGACCGAGTCCGTGATCCGATACCTCCACAAAACCCTCGTCAGGGGGTCCACCAAAAGGAGAATTCACCTGAAGGGAATTCGTTAAGGGTCCGCCGCCCTCGTCAGTCCCTCGGTCAATCAAACATCAATCCCCCGTAACCGAGTTATCCCCTCGGTCTAATTGGTTGCGGACCGGAAGACCGGAATATTGAACCCCCTCGCCCACCGCTTCTACCGGTAAATTATCTTCGGTGATCTAATAAAACTGTCTTGTTCTGACATTGAATCTCAACCTGAAACACGGAACTCATTGGTATAGAAAACTTGTTGTACCTCCAAAAAGGTCAACCTGTACCAACAAACCTAATTTCGGTTGCGTGCGTACCATAAGTAGCGGAGGTCATGCGAGGGCAGTATACGCATGCACCGCCGAAATTTCCAGTCTGGTCCTTATTTGGAATTCGTGAGGGACTTTCTGGAACCTATTATAAAGTGTGTTTTTTTTTTTCAAATTCATTCATGTATCACAACATTCAGCAACGTTTTTCTATTACATCAGAACCTTTATTTTGTGGTCTACAACCCCAACTAAACATCACTCCACGTCCAACTAAACATCAGTCTTGACGAGGTTCATTAATTTGGTCTTTTTCACTCTCCGTATGTCTCCGTATGTTGTCCAGTAGGCTCAATAGTTCAACGCTCAGATGTTTGTGGAGCCGAACTTCGGCGTGCTCCATTTCAAGTTTTCTTATAGTTTCGCCAAATGTCTCTATCTGTAGGTCGCAGTAGAGATCAAGCCAGCTTAGAACGTTGTTGGCAGCAGATTGTGCAGATTGTAGTTAACTGGTGGCTTCTGCAGCTGAGTTTCCAACTGCAAGAATAGCAGTGTCATCAGCTAAAATTGCTGTAAGTGTATCCACGTTGTGGTAGGTCTCATGTGAAGAGTAAATACATTATGGGGCTAACAAGACTGCTTTGTGGAACACCTGCATTTAATTTCCTCAGTTGAGAATTCTCGTCATCGTATTTTACACTGAATAATCTATCTGCGAGGTATAACTTCAGAATTTGGAACAATTGGGTCAGAAGACCCCTTAGCAGTTCATTACAAAACAATTAATTTATTCATTAAAATTCGGATACAGGCCACAAACTGTACAGTACGACCCCTGTGAAGACAACATCTACAATTATGGACAGAACGTTATTCATATGGGGCCAACGCTCCAACTACGTTCCATCTCTAAGCTCCTCACGTAATGGCCATTGCAAGAATTTCACGTGTACCCATGCTCAGCCGTGAGTTCCGACCTGATCCTAGTCCCATTCCGTATAATTACATGGTTGAATAGAACAGGAGACAGAACCTAACCAACAACATTTACCGCTCGTATTTGGCATTCCAGACACCGAGAAACACAAGGTATAATAACAAGCAATACAACCTGTCATAAATCATACGATTGGTAGCGCAGAAGCAAAATTACTTCACCTTGGGCGTTTTTTCTTAATAAGCGGTAAAATCCTTAAATGTTGAATTGAAATTTTCAGTTAAAGTGTGAGATGAACCAAAATTGAACTATTGAAATTTTGGCTTTTACGTGATTACTTCATTTACGTCTCGCATGATTGAAATCTTCCAATTCACTGTTAAAAAGGTAAAAGTGAAATCAACATATTTTGATGGATCCCGACATATTGAGACCACAGGTTTCATACCGGTGAGAAGGTGTTTAACTTGCAGTATGAATATGTTCACGAATTAAGTAGGTCGACTTGAGCGACTGGATCGAGACAGTAATAAAACATACGCAAACTACGCTCATGAAAATTCGCTCATTACGCCATACTGCAGACCGGAATTTGTCTGTCATGATGGAAAATATGTAAATATGGAAAATTGGTAGTGGGACGAGGATTGCATACGGAATTACATAGTTTCCATCTATAACTTAATGTACAGTAAACGGTAGGTTATTACTGCATGGAAGTGAAGTTTAAACTTGAAAGTAAGACATAAGCTGGTTAGGTACTTTGAAAAGAACCCGACGAAAACTAGTACTCATCCAATCTAAGGGATACTCGCCCTAAACGAAATGAAGGCCCTAAGAAAAGAAAAACCTCCCTTCTGAGCGAGGGGAGCTGGCTCATGTAATTTCCTCGTCTTATCATCTGATAGGGGAAGGTTAACGTTTCCAAGGGTGAGATCTGAATCTGATTCATGATTTGATAGTACTAACAAGATTCCAGTACGGCTGACCTACATCAGGCGCCCTTCGCCCTCGGGGGTTTAATCGATATGACGAGCGAGGAGGTGCGGCTGGATCCGAATCACTTCCGACAAACAGACAAAATCCAGTTAAAGTACAGTCGACGGGGAATATTTCAGGAGACGACGCGTCGTCCCGCGGCTTATTTGACACTTGAAACCGGTAGTTGAATCGTACGGGGAATTTCAACCACAGAATATGACTAATCTCGCCAGCTCGGCCCGTCGTTTTTGGATCGATAACGCGGAGCGGAATTACGATCTGGAATAAATCAGAGGCGATCTTTCAGGTAAATTAATTCATTCCAAATGAAAATGATCATTTGGAGTCGCACTTGGCCACATGTTCTCTTCCCCGGGCCACAGTCATTAATATTTATCCGACAGTCAATTCAAAGTTGAAGTGTAACATGATGTTATGCTTGGCCTCACACAGCCCCAAGCAAATTATCGCTAAGTACCAAATATTTGTTGACAATTAATTTTTTTTAAAGTGTCAATCAAATAAGCAACATCTGAGCAAGAACATGAAAAAAACAAAAAAACAATTCTTTCCAATTGTTGTTCTATTCAATACAGAAGTCTAACCACACTACCTACCTAGCACCGGAGGAATGCACTTCTGACGTGAAACCCCTTTTGACCGACTACAAAGGATGATGACACCTCCATTGCTTCATCGACCATCATTCGTAGCACTCAATCCTAGCCTAGTTGTTATTTGTCTCATCAATATAATATATTTTTGATACAGTAGTACTTTGATTCATACGTCATTCAACGATATTTTTTAGTTATTTACTCAGTTTGTTAGTTTTTGGCATGTGTAACGTGAAACAATTATTTGAATCAGCGCGGCCTCGGCCGACCTCTGCGCAATCGAGAAGTGATTAATCAACGTCTCCGCAACTGCATCTCGTCTTCCAATTTATCACTAGGCCAATCTTAAATTTACGGATGAAATTATGATTATATCCTCATATTAACTCCGCCTGAATCCTCAGAAATAACATCGTTGTATACTTGTATAAAAAGTTTGAAATTGTACCTAATGAAATTTAGGTCATTACCTACCTAACTGAAGAATTGAAGCAACTTTAGGACTTACAACTTACTTAGGACTCACTTCTGGTGTTCAAACTTACAGGTTATTACAACCGGCCATAGAGAAGAAATCAATCAGCTGATCGAAATGAAACTTCTACCAAAGGTTCTAGAGCCCTAGTTTCATCGAAAAGAATCAAATCCTTATTTTCGGGAAAAAACGGACTTACGAGGTTTTGCAAGTAGACTAATTTAGTTGCTTGTGGAAGTAATAAAAACGTCTCGCAATAGCGCCAAGGGGAGATTTCGAAAGGGGTACGGTGCTTGTTAAGTGGTTAAGCTTTTCATTATGCTTAGCTCCTTATGAGGAAAAGGGCGGGCGGGGAAAGTGGATATCATAACTTTATCCGGCCTCTGAAGAATGATATTTTTACACGGAGTGTTTTTTGGGGGGATATATTATATTGTGTTGCATGCATTTGTGATTTTGCCCGCCTCGGGTTACGTGCCCTCATGTGGGATACCGCTTTCTGGCACCATTGATAATTGGTTACACTCTGTGTTGTACACCACGGTACCGATGGGTAGGCCATACGCCTGAGTCTACCTTAAGTAAACATTTTCGTTTCGTAATATTGTTTATTTTTAACTTTTGTTTGTCAATTGCACCCAATTGTTTTCTGTGAAACATATATCATTTTAGCATTCTCATTTCGGTTTCCCATTGAGTTCTCATTCTCCTGCACCTTTGGGGTTTCGTCCCCACGTCCTAATTCAAGTTATTGATACTTTCGTTTTGGTTATGCATGATGCATCAGTGTGGATCGGCTTGTTTATATTTGGGAAATTATATTGATTTTGAATCGAGTATGACAATGATTGTGCTTCAATTTTACCGTTACAATGCATTTATCTGGAAAAGTAGGTCTTCTAGAACGCCAATTTGATTCTAAACGCCTATCTCAATTGGAATTTAGAATTACAATTCAACGTTTTTGAGGTGAATAGAGGCCTTCTCAAGGGTCCATTTCATTTTAAATGACTACCTCAATTCGATTCGAAATAACCTTTTTCCGTTCATTCAGTTCATTCATGCAACTGAAAATCCTGAAACTCGTCATACCACTTTTTATGGGGTCGGAAAACTATATTTGGAAGTCGAGATAAAAATACGGTTGCTTGATTCGTGTATACAAGAATACGTTACATCAATCTTCATGTCCAAACAAGAGTTTTAAACAAGAGTTCTCGTGGGAGGAACCCTCAACCTTGGATCGTATCAAAACCTGGGGAAATAAATTTCAACTCGGGAAAGATAGATAGAGAGAGAGAGAGAAATGGACAAGGACGATGGCTGAACGAGAAATGATGAGAGATCCGCATGGCTTTGACGATTAATCATTGGAAAGCATCAGAGCATGAGCGGACGATTCGCGGTCAATCCGAACCTGCTCGCCGAAGAAGCGGTATAATTTGAACATGAAGGAGGTTTTACAATAGATCGTACCGAACGCTAATCATTTGTTAGCTCAGATCAGAACTACGCCAAATACCCCCTCCGGTATTTATTCAATTGTCATTTCCGCTCGTGTTACGTTGTACGTCAAGGAAAATACTACACATAATCGAAGTGGAATTCCCTGAAAACCTCTCGTTTCGGGTTCGGGCTGTTAAATCCCTTTGATTTTCCTTCTCCCGTAATGATCCGCTGGCTCGAAAGCCGGTTTTATTGCGAATCGCCCGTCGCTCATCAATATTTGCCGACGTCAAACTCACGGATGACGATATAATCGCATCTCGCGTCTAAACCATATCGAGTTCGTTTCTCATGATAATATACAGTCGGTTATGAAGTGCGAGCGGCAGCGTTTTACTTTTTGTGAACTCCGACGTAAACTCGGAAACGAATCAATTACAATACCAATGCCCTCGAAGTTCAAAGACCGATGTAATAGCCGAAAAGTACCTAATGCACAAAACGCAATAGTTAATCCACCCAATATATTGTAGTACAGAGTTTGTATTCAAGCTTCGATTGTCGAGACGACTGTAATGTTAATCTGATTTTATCTACTTCACTGTAGGTGTGGTCAGTATCGTCGGACTATCATCCGCTATTTGAACATTATTCGCGCACCTTTTGAATGTATGAGGAAGCCACAAATATATACAAATATTCACCTTTGGGACAACTTTAGGGCAACGTTGCACTATTTTGTAGTGGTTTTAACATGGAACATGTTTTAGCCTTCACATTTCTGGCACAAATCGAGCGTCTGTCCGTCCATTATGCTAAACTAGAGCCATAGTCATCATATTTTGGTTTATTATCTTCGATAATGAACCATTGGAATCGCCCAAAGAAAAAAAAATTTTAACCCCCCCTCAAAATTTGTTGGTTTACGTTTCAAGATACGTAGATTCAGAAAATCGAATAAAAAAAAATCCGTCCGTCCGCCGTACGCCGTCCGCCGTACGCCGTCCGCCGTCCGCCGTACGCCGTCCGCCGTCCGCGCCACTTTGCCCAGTTAGCGTTGAGCTAAAATTACGAAATTTGGTTTCTGGGTTTGGACCAGCCCCACAATGATCCCCGAAACTTTTCATAACCCTAGGTCAAGGGGAAGGGGTTCAAAACGAATTTTGAAATTTTGAAAATTCCATATCTCGAAAAATTCATATAGAACGGTATGTTTTTTATTTCATATTTAGATAGAGTTTGTTCCGTAGAATTTTTTAAGACCATCCGCAGCTTTGTACGACCAGCCGTTCGTTCACAATGACGGCTCAAAGATTGTGCCTCACAACCCGATCGTGAATCAAACTGTTGAAATACAGGTCCATTTTCATACTAACAAGCTCTTTGGAACATCATATGGCTCAAGTGATGTCGAGTTTGTTGTTCTGAGGTGCGTTTCGTGCTACGGAAATGAAGGTAATTTCGAATGTTTGTTGGTAGGTACTTCTTTTATAGAAAAATTATTACCGACGTTTTTCATTTTTTGAATACAAAGTAGGAAGCTGTAATTTGGTATGTAAATACCTTATAGAAATTTAGCCAATTTCCGTGGTGGTAGAGACTTGAAATATGGCATGTAGCCTCCTTAGGACTTTTAATTGTAACCCTAAAATTTAACTTTTTTGTGAGGTAATTAATTTAGATACTACTATAATATTATGTAGGTATAAATTTTTTTTTGCGTTATTATACATTATTTTCTTATGCATTACGCAGAGAATTTGAAGATATCTATTTATTTTATGAAAGAGTCAGAGGTAACCGTTTACGTCGATAGGAAGGGGTGCAAAATGAAGTTTGAAATGTTGAAAACGTCATAAATCGGAAATTTCATATGAAACAGTGTAGTTTGCTGTACCAATTTGAGTAGATTTCAGTTCAGAGAACTCGGTAAAACCATTCGGAGCTTTTTACGACCAAACGTTCGTCAACATGATCTTGAATCATACGGTAGCCATCGGGCCAAAGTTCATACTGGGGAACAGCTGAAAAGACCTCCGGAGATGTCCAAGAACTCAATCAAGTGAGTTTACTCAAATAGTTCTAGTCCAATCAACAAGTGTTAAAGCAGTTGAGAACTTGTGAGACCGCCTTCGAAAACCTGATCAAACTCAACCAACCATCGCGGTACGACAAATCAGGGGTCAACAAAACCACTGAGAAAATATAACTCCACATTTATTCGATCATCCACCTATGTGCACAGGTTACACAATTTCCGTTCTTAACAGTATTTGATTGGAAGGTTTTTGAAATGTAATCTCTTTTTGTTGAAAATTGGGTACTTAACTTGTTTCTGTGAATATTTTCACGTTCTTCGTCATCAAACGAGTTGTATCATTTTATTCCAAACACCCCGTGGCGTTTCATCTTCTTCTACTTCCATCATTGTGAGCCCTCCATCACAACTTGAACGACTACCATTTCGCTTGATGGAAGAAGAATCTTCTCGTATTGTTTACTAGGAGATGGCCGTTGTTGCGCATTTCAGCTCCCAAACCCCCCTCGGCTGTTCCTACAGACGATTTCCGGTCGCTTTGAGAGCGTACGCCCCTGATGTAAAGCAAGAACAGGGTCATTCCAAAGCTTCGAGTAAAACTTTTATGTGGCGCTATACCGTAGTCGAGCTCCGGGTGGGCAGTAAAGGCACTCGCCCGTGTTTGCTGGATACTCAACTTGACGTTCCCCGAGGGCCTCTCTTTCACTTCGATATAAAAGAGATACAACTTTTATGTTCGAGGATATTTTTAGACTCTCCTTCCTCATCTTTTGTGCTCCGTCGATGTGTTTAATTAGTAGAATCAAATAGGGGCTATTTCAGCGTTTCTAAGAGCACTTGAGAGTTTGAATCGATTGAGGACACAGAAGGTCCCCTTGTGTGTGATTCAAGCGAAATGGGGTTGTTCAGAGCCCTTGAAAAGCACGGGTAGATCGTTGGGGGTCACAGCACAAATTTTGTAGGAATCTTCACACCGACTCGATGTGAACACCCTAACAAGACCTTGTCAGAATAGAAAATATGAGCAAAGGTGGGGAAAATAAGGCTGAAATCTCTGCTCCAGGCAGAGATCGAGCTAGTAAAAAGGGCAGGGGAGAGGGTTGTGCTGCTGATTGCACTACCCGAAACACCTCTGCCAAGAACACAAAATATCAGCAACGGCGAAGAAATTAAGACTGGAGATACTGCTCCAGGCAGAGATCGAGCAAGTAAACAGGGCAGGGGCGAGGGTTGTGCTGCTGATTGCACTACCCGAAACACCTCTGCCAAGAACACAAAATATCAGCAACGGCGAAGACATTAAGACTGAAGATACTGCTCCAGGCAGAGATCGAGCAAGTAAAAAGGGCAGGGGCTAGGGGTGTACTGCTTATGGCACTACTCGAACTTTCTCTTCCCAGAACACAGAATATCAGCAAAGGTGGAGAAAATAAGATTGAAGTTAACTCAAGGTGCAGTAATAATACGTAAGGTGCATATCAAGGGATTGTCCAATAAAATCCCGGTACTGCCTACATGATACGCGTATGATCATTCTAATTTGGCTACATTAGCCTACAATAAGTCGTATTTTCACATACAGACTTCCAAATTAGTAGACACGTTAGTGAAACGACCAGCAAGGTGTAAGTATGTAGTACATAGCTATTGAATGAAGTGAGTCATTAGAGCTAACTACCTCAGCCTCACTGGATGGGCCCCTAAATTCGGCCCAGCTCCCCCATAAACCCACCACTGGATCTCCTCGTGATTGCCCTGTAATTAACGACTAGTTTGAAACCACCCAAGTGGGAAGAACTTGCTATTTGTAGTACTAACACGTTCAATGCACCATTGGTTTTCATCTGTAGCATTCATTGTTTGACAAGTATTTCTCATCTACTTCATAATCAAAACGTCTTATTTGTCATCAGCCACTTAAAAAGGACCAGTAAGTCTGTTTCATAAGTATTGACGTTTAATGCAAATAGTACAGATGTGGATTGACATAATTTTAAACATCAGATTTCTACAGGTTGTACTACAGGTAGGTACGTCGACATTATTTTTAAGTGAGTTTTGTCAAAGGCGAGCAGTAGTGGTTTGGAACCACGAAACGAAACGAATTATGCTGCAAAGCATGAATTCATGGGGTTTCTTCTGCCAGGAACCTGGAATTCTCCAGTTGACTCTCCTAATAAGTGGCCACTTGTTAGTGTGTTTAGGATTTATGAGTGTAAGTACTCAAGTAGGACTATTAATCATCCTCACGTCACCGTCATGATCATCATCCTCATCAGGAAGTCTTGCTCTATAAGTCTTGCCCCTTCAGTCAAAGTCCATATCTCATTTCAAGAGACTCATCTAATCATTTTTCATCAAATCAACAACATTTACAGTTATATTTTTGATTCCTTATTAGTTTGTTCAATGAAAAGAGAAGTTTTATCCTCTTCGATACAGAACGGTGAGATAGAGGCTCATAGTACAAAGGCCTCCTCGTGCATGAACACATACTATTTGCATTTTACGATTGATAAGATGAACTAATTTGGATGAAGGAATGGAAAGTAAATGAGGGGAAAGTGGGTCTCTGTCGAAGGAAAACCGTGTTTTCAAAAAAAAAAAAAAATCAATCGTTCGATCGGAGAAACCCCACTAAGAAAAGTCCCAGTTAGAATTAGGGAGCTGAATGGAAAAGTTATACCTATTATCTTCTAGATTCAAGGAATTTGCAAGTGAAATCGTGCGAAGTAATCAACTCCTTGATCGGCACAAGAGAAGAAAAGCTACTACCTATTGCGAGTTTTCTCTCAGACAATTCAGTTTCAATTAAAATGTGCGCGGGGCGGGAGATGGGAGAAAAAAGGGTTCGGACGAGGGCCAGAAAGTTCTTAATTGCTTTGGGTAAATGACGAGGCGCATTGCGAAAATTAAGACTGCCCACGAGGGAGGGCAACGAATCCTTCATGTCCGTTGTTCAGACGGTTCTGAACATATTTCAAATGGTGCCCTTTCGAGGAGTCCCACTCCATGTTCTACATTCGGACCTGGTTACAGGAAAGTTGAAACTATGCGTTGTTATTTCTTACACAGAGGATTTTTCCTTAACCCCAGATTCTCTTTTAAGACCCTGTGTTTTCTCAACTTATTTTGATGGAGGATTCATCTCATATGGCGTCAAAACATTGATTGATGACAATCGGACAGATCGGAGGACCTGGGGGCACGTAAACAGTCCAGCAACGTCTTCTATAGAAGAAGATGATCCTATAATAGGATTATCCGACTTAGGGATTATATAATCTATATATATCTTATATATATCTACTAAGATATCTTAGTAGATAATCCTACTTATTCTTTCTTATACAGAGCTAAATGCAAGTGAACGCGACGAAAACAACTTTCTTGTGCAGAGTTAAAACGTATCTTATATACAGGTTCTTCTAATGCAAAGGCCAAAAAACTCCTTTCCTACGAGTATATAGAAATTTGTAAATTCAGTTCAACACTATATTCCACGTTGGTAGGTACAAGTAAAAACCCTCGAATTATATAAATACCAATGATTCATGGAGACATTTTCTCGGTAAACTGAAGATACAGCTGTGGAGCGTTCCCCACTTGCCCACTCCGGGCCCAGGCAACATATTTTTTCGTCAAGCATGAAATGCCAGAATGAGACAAGGAGAGTCTATCTTCGTCTATCTACAATTTTACGTATCAAATTTGAGTTTCTAAAATATCAAGATTTCTTACCAAATGAAGGACACTCACAGCAACAGTGTGTAGTAGAATACAGTTTCTAGCTAAAATGATGATTTCAGTGATAAAACCATCAACACTTAAAAACACCAAAAACACTAAGATGATTAACCAAATCATATTGATTGGAGAACCTATGATAATGTTGTTGGTAGGTACAGTTGATTTTACGCAGTACGACAAAAGGATACATTCTGACGGATCCATTTTTACAGCCGATGGCGAGGAGTTTTTGAATCGGGTCGAAGGCGACAGCCGTGGGCTGGTTCGGGAAGCCATGGCGGAAAGTCTGCAACAGAAAATACGGAAAAACGTTGGAACTAATGCAATTAAACGTTATTACATACAGTGTGAATATTAGTGAACAAAAATGTATCACAACGCTATGACAGGTATTTTGGTGTGTGAGCCTGATTTATCAGTCACACGTCAGTCGAGAGTCTGGAATTATCAAGAAGTACCAAGAGTATTCGTAAAAATCTTCTATTTTTACTGAAATTTGAATACACTGTTACAAGTTTTGGTGATCGCCGAAACCGGTCTAACAGTGTACTCATATTTTAGTGGAAATAGACGATTTTATCAAATACTCTCGTTTTCCTTAACATCATTTAGTTTGTATCAAGAAGATATAACTTGCGAATGTACTATTGTACTATTGTACTGTTTTGTTCATTGGAATTAAATATTTACCAATAATCGTGGTCGGGGTTTCAATATTTTAACAAATAAATTAAATTGAATAAATCAGTATGAAGTTCTAGGATTTTTGGAATGACCAGTCTAGTTTTGCGTGTGAAATTTCACTGTAGGACGTTCTCTCAAAGGAACTAGGACCTAGTGATGTGGTCTTCTTCAGCTTGATCCTTCTCTCTGCTAACTTTCTGGTGTTGTAGCTGCAGTTCTACACTGTTTCTTTTAACAGGGATATAACGGTCGGTATTTGTGGTGTACTGGTGTAGTGGTGTTGTTTTTTGTTAATGACTAGGAGAATATGGGTGTTAATGTTCAATTGTATGACGTTTCGTCGGAGGAAGTAGGAAGCAAGTTCGGAACACCAACAATTTAGTGGGAAAGTCAATGGATTGAGCTGAAGAAGGAGACTACATGATTAGGTCCTATTGATTTGCAAGAAACGTCGTACAATAAAAGTTCAACACTCAAGACTGGACTGGTCATTCCCAAAATCCTAGAAGTTCATATTAGCCTAGTTATTAAAAAAATGATAAAATAACTGTATAATTATTTGTGGGCACAGGTTGTGTGGGTGGATGTCATACTGCAGCCATTCACACACAACAAAACTGATGAAACCGGATGACTCGTGTTGCTTCCGATTTCTCATTCGAAGGACATTCACGAAACCCTTCACAGCTTAAAGGTGTAGACGTAATCAAGAGAGATTTCACGACTCAGTGAGAAAGAGGCGAATTGCTTGAGAAAGTGTATTAAAGCTCAACTTTATCAATGATCTCTCTACTCCGTACTGGATGACGGGTGTGGGAGGTGTCGTTGAAGATAAAGATGTAGGCTCGACTAGGCACCGAAGGTTCGTATTGTCGGAAAGGAGGAGATGAAGTCGAAGTAAAGTTGAGAAGTTGAGGTGAGAGGTGAAACTTTTGGATGTCTTATCGACCTGAGGGTCGGTCCCGGGCTTAACCGGAAGAAAGCTAAAGACTTTCCATTGTTCTCTGGGCCTCTAACTTTGTGACTTTACTGGTAGGTAGGTGGATATTTAAGGAATACATGGTCTTTCATTCATTTCCTTCTTAACTTGTTGTGTTACCACATTAGGAAGAATTCATCTTCAAGGGATCAATCATCTCTGGTGTGAACAACCGACAACCGGTATCGAACATGTGAACATGTGTTGCAAGATTGATACGACTCTACAACCCCAGCCTTCAGCATACCTGAAGTTTGTAACTTAGCTGTAAACAGTAAGAGTTTCTGATCTATATCTGAAGAGTAGGTGATCGCCATCGTGACCTGCGGATGAAGAAAGTTGGCGTAACTATAAGAAAACATGCGGTGAAGTACGAACGTTAGCTCCACAAACATACAAACGTTGAACTATTGAAACTACTGGACAACAGCGGTGATGTACGGAGACTGAAGAGGACCAAACCGATTGTGATGTGCAGTGGATATAGGAAGTTAAATTACACCAAAAAGGCTCTGAAGTATTGGAAATAAATCCTAGATGTTGTAATACAGTAATTTGTTTATTTTTTAATATTATTACAACTGTTGTAATAATATTTAAAAATAAACAAATCATTTTTGAAACAATAAATTAATTCAGGGATATCTGAAACGATGGATGGGAATCAACGCAAGGAGCCTAAAGAACAATCGAAGATGAGGGCAATGCGTGACTGAAGAGGACGCAAATTATCGGGAAGCGAGGAGATAAGTGGAATAATGTACCACTGGAACGGCTTCATTGGTCACAAAAAATCGTTTAGCATTCATTATTGAGGAAGGCGAGCGAACGAGCTGGTTCTCAAAGGAGCTCATGAAATTAGATAGCAGAAGGCGGGGCGGTGAAAAGGCAAAAACGACAATAGCGCCCTCGTAACCAGATCTGGCAACTATTCTTTCCCTCTAACAATCCCCGAAAGGGTTTTCCGGGTAATGAGAGGGTCGTCTGCAACGTCTATAAAGAGAAAACCGATAGGCGGGAGAAAACTTTGAATATGAACTCGATTCATTAGAACATGACGCAGGAATGGAACATTATGGACACGTGGAGGGCAAGTACTGTCGATATCGATTTAACCCCTTCAACTCCTCAAGCTTTGGGTTTATCATCTTCGATAATGAACAATTGGAACTGACCAAGAAAAACAAAATTAAAACACCCCATCAAAACTGGTGAGTTTACGTTTCAAAAAATAAAAAATAAAAACCCACCGCTGCAAATTCTCCTTCATTGGTTGAACGGAATCCTGAACATGACGAGTCTAAAAGCAAGAAGTTCTACAATGAGGATTCTCATTAGAAGCAATGCAGTTGACAGATTCCCATTGATGATTCTCTAGTTGTAGCTCTCCAGACTTGCCCACTCCACCTTTCCATTACCTCTCGGAAGTTGAACAGCTAGTTGCTATTACTCGATCGGAATCAACGTATAGAGGCAAACCGTAACATGAGTAGAGATCGTTCAATTTTTGGATGACAGTTCCAGAGCTGAAGTCTGAACATGGATGCCACTTTGAATGATGGAGTTTCTAATTACATGGCTTGAATGCGACCTACTGAAGTTTGAAGATGAAGAATCGTGACTGAATAAAGCCTCATGCAAAAAGGGTGCCTATCGCCACATTGAGATGATGGTGGTTTTTACATCTTTCGGAACTCTCGCCACTATTTCAACTAGAAAATTTAAGGCGAATTTTTCGTTTCATGCAAGAAGGGGCCCTGTTCCGGGAATAAGGTCCCTTCTTGCACGAAATCAGACACATCATCGTGGCAGACTCTTCCCTGTGCCTCCTATATCGCAACTTAGTTCGATTTGAACCCAACTAGAGGTAAAACTGATTTTCATCACTCACCCTGTTGACTTGAAAAAATTGAAAAAAAAAAAAAAAAAAGTAAAAAACCTAATCTGTTACCTAGGTATGTTAAAACTTGAAAATTTGAAAACTTAAAAACATACCTAATCTTCAATTTGATAATTTGTTCGATAAAAAAGCTTTCTAGAATTGTTTTGCGTTATTTGGAACCACCATAGCTGGTTCATGCAGAAAGGGAGCTTATTCCGACAGCTGATTGCATTTTTGACCTAGAAACTATACGTTCATCAACAAAAGTAATTTGGTTTTTAACAATGGTTACCTTGAGGAATTCGCAGTAAAAATTTCATTGACATAACCTAAAATTTCAAGGAGATAAACGGTTTTTTCCGATTATCTCGAAAAGGAAAAAAGGCATAAGGACCCTTTTTGCATGAAGCCATTTAATGTTTATGATCAAAAAAGTAGGCAAGATTTGATAAAGAGCTGTCGAACATTTAGAACGCTGAACTCAGTTTAGGGATACTACAGTGAAGTCAATAAGGGGGATGTTGAGTGCGTTCGCTGGTAGTGAAAATTTTGACTTAGAGAAAAATTTAAATTTTGAAAATTTTGATTTAGAGACAATTTGTACTCACAGCTGCGTTACTTCAGTAAATTCAAAACTAACCTTACCATATGAATGAGAAAAAAATTTCCTACAAGGTCGTCCATCTCTGGTGGTTTTGACATAGTTTATAACTAATTGTATGACTGAAGTACCTATTCCAAAGAATAGATGTGTCCGGCTGACGAATTCGTTTGGTAATGGCAGCTTCGGGTATGTGTGTTGTTGAAGATAATATTTGTGTCTGGTTCTCTTTGTGTGGGCGAAAGGTTATTTCTTCGTTAGGGTATGAGGAGTCTTGTGGGAAATCTTGCATTCGGCGCACGACCCCTCCCGTCCTCCTCCGTATCACAATCACCTTCTCCCACTTCCCTGCGGAAATCGCCGGAAGACTTTATTGATTTTACCGGAAAGCCGTAGCGATTCATCATCCGGAGGTATCAACCGGATAAGGGCTAACTAACAATTTCACTCTGGACGTCTTGAAGCCGCAACGGAATGAAGAGCGAGGCGTGTGGGTGGCCATTCATTCTGAATCTATCGAGTTATTTGGGACCTGAAATACCACAGTAGATTTCATGATTTCACCCTTTCTTTAGTGCATCAATGAACACTGTGATGATCTTGATGAAATTCATGAGGGCCTACCTGAAGGCCTGATCTCCTCATCCCATTATGACGAGTACTCGGGGCAAAGTTGAAAAAGGGGCTGATTTCACTGATTTGTTCACAATTTTGAGGAATATGGCTGCCATGTTCGAAATTTTGAAAACTGAATTAAGGTCCCTTCTAAAGGACTTTAATACGGAATCTGTATTCAATTCAATAGTTATAATTTTTAAACGGCGATTTCTTTTCAAATTTGATAAATATGGCGGTCATGTTGGAAATTTCAAAAATCCAATGGAGGTACTCGCTCCGAATCATAGTCAATCATTAAATTTTATTTATACGAATTTTGAACACGTGCTATTCCATTCCCGTTTCCAGAATTCCGTAATTACGAGATCCGTCTGTGTGGCAAGCGGACAAGTTTCGATTATGAATTCGTACATAACTTCAGGGCAGTTTGATTAAGCCGTGTCTAGGCATATTCACAACTGTTTCCGTCCAAATTTGAGGATATGAAAATTATTTAGATAACCCGTCAACAAGTGTGTGAAACAAGGGATGATTCAGTTGGATGGAAAAGCGAATTCGCGGTAACTGGTATCAGCAGATCCGATGGTGACGTAATATTGTCGTGGCAACTACAGTCTCTGGACAAGTGCTTCAGGTGTTTACGTTGACAGCTTGGGATTTGTCATATTTTGTAAAAGTTTTTTTTGGCCAAAAGTGAGTACACTCGTTACTTTGTAGAACCTAGTTGCTTCTTCAACAATATGTTACATCATAGATCTTTAAAGTTATTTGTTGCGTGGATGACGACGCCATGACCTCTGTCCATTTGACGAATCCGACACATACTTTGGAAGCTAATACAGCCAAGTATTTGAATCTCATGAGGCCGAATAGACGACAGGCAGCTCCAGCCGTCTGGAAAAGAGCAAATAACGGGATTTGCATTATGCAGTCGGGAAACACGGGGGAAGGGAAAAAACGGAGGCTCCGTCGTTATTCACTCGGCGACGTCGCTCGGGCGCAAATGTGATAAATAATTTCCCAAAGTCGTTGACAAAAGGAAAAGTGAAAAGCGTTTGAAAGTCAATGATCCCCCGAGGAGGGCGGCGTGGTTCGACGATTCACCGCGGCGAACATGGAAAAGGAACAACAAAGAGAAACACGGAATAACTTCTGTGTGATAAAGAAGAGGCGACGGCGGGGTGTGGAGGGGGGGGGGGGGTGTCAGCGCACATGATAAAGGGACCGCGATCGCTAACTCACCGCCGGCGCAGGTCAGATAAACGTTGATTCAGTTTACCAACATTAGCAAGTCAAATTCAAACCCCGAACCTCCCCAACGTGAATTTGCAGAGGATGCAGCTCGATGGAGAGGGTGAGAGGACTTTCAAGTCACATTTTCAATAAATTAAGCAACGTCGGAAAGCGCGACCGAGACATCGAAAGGCCTCGCAGTTTCATTCATGCGGCATGGCATTATGAACGAACTTTCTCAGTAACCTACTAACGTCCGCCGACGTCCATTCAATTGACGATTCTGCCGAAAAACTTTGAATTCGAGAAAAATGAATGCAGAAATAACAAAAAACAGAAGAAATAACGTGAAACTTTATACAACCAGATCACATGTCTCTTTATCACAACAATGACACCACGAGGGCAGCACCGAGCATTTGAGGCAGGGTTCCCACAACACTGG
Organism: Stenodema calcarata; assembly: GCA_963920205.1. Classification (NCBI taxonomy): domain Eukaryota; kingdom Metazoa; phylum Arthropoda; class Insecta; order Hemiptera; family Miridae; genus Stenodema; species Stenodema calcarata. The sequence continues at coordinate 20,592,637 of OY986054.1, forward strand.
ATAAATTGGTTGGTACTGCAGTGTACTGTGGTTCTTCACACTTCTCCTTAACAACGCAGTACTTACTAAAAATGAAACAGAGCCATTGGATTACAAAATCAAGAAGTCCATAAATGAACACAGCTTGACCCACAATAAGAATTAAATTAGTACAACTACAACTGTTGCATTGTTACAATTGTACTACATTAGTACATAAAAAACTGACAAATACCAAAAAAACATTAGGTACAGGTACTATCCTAAACACGATTCACGAATCCAATTCTTTGAGTTACAACTCAATATTTATTGCATCTCGAAAGTAATCAATTTTTTCACTTCCCTCTTGTTTGTTGGTATATAGTTTAACGACATCTTTCTGTTCTGTACTGGCTCCCGGATAAAATAATACTGGATGTCCAGATATTGGGTACGTTTGTTGTTATCCCCATTCTTTGTCAAATGAATGCAAGAAATGTAACTGGTCTGGTGTACGTTCGTTCATGACGATGGAATGGTCAGAACTCCATTGATGTAAATAGACTCACAAACAGCCTAGCTTGGCCACTCGAATGATGACCGGTCTCTGAAGCTTTTCCACGTCTGTCAGTTAGGTGTCGTCGCGTGTGAGGTGGTCGATTGAACCCGATTCACTGGGCTGCTGATTCGTGTACATTCGATTTTCTTGGATCTCTTAACAAATTTTCCGCAATACAAGCAAAATTGGCTTGAAATCTCTCCGTCGTGATCTTCCTCGGTTCCGACTTAGGTAGCACTAAGACCAATGCGGCAATTGAGTTTGAGAACTTCCACTTCCATATTTTGAGGGTTCAGGATCACCGATTAAGTGGCCAATTAAACAATTCTGTTGAGTGGACAATTCTGTTTGTGGCACTAATGTGCTGGGAATTTGAATAAAGGAAAGCAGAAATTACAAAAAAAAAAAAAAACAGAAGAAACGACGTAAGAGTTTATACAACCTGATCACTGCAGTGTTCTGGTTGTATAAATCAGAATCATATTCTATTATGTCTAACAATAACCTGCAATCTTTTTCCACATATTTATCTCATTTTCTCCGATATCTGTACAATGTACGCATCGTTATTTCGAATTCCGTGAAACCTTTGCTGGCGATTCTTTTTGCTATGATTCCTTCTCGCCGGCATCTTTTTCGAAAAAACTGAATTCTCATTCTCAATTGCGGCCAGAGCGGATCACAATCCCTGGTACAGTGGCCACTGATTATATCAGAACATACCGACAACACTCACGCAGACTCAAGCCATCCACCGCTGCGTCTTTCCAACTACAGCTACATTTCTGGTACGCCTGGTAAATTTTCTCATCAAAAATTGGTAGTATTTCTTATTCAGACAAAATAATGGTGATTCTTGATCTGTAAACCGATTCAGTCAACTCATGATTTGGCGGTGGTCCTTCGAGTGCTACTGTAGCAAATATATCAAGGATCATACCCATATGGTCATAAAATATTTGTAAATAGAATCGATTACTTATACAGAATAATTATACCGACAAGTTGTACAATCCGATGTTATGTAAACCAGTATCGCAGTCTACTATCCGACCTGTGAAAATAACACGTGAGGAGGTTTATTGGCTCGTCCGCTTGATTTGAAAGCTCCCCCTAAACTAGCGATCGATGGCCTCAACTAACAGAAACCGCGAGGAAAATCTCCCGCCAGGCCCGGGCAACGAAACCAGAAGCAATTATGCCCAACGAGGCGACCAAGTTGGGTCTGGCGGTCTCCGCACGTGTATCCGCAAAGTCTCATCCCAGTTTTGATGGGGCTCAGTTCGGTTGGCAGGTTTAACGTGTTTTACAACGATCAAGCGATCGCCCGCCGTTAACTAATTAACAAGTTTTGAGTTCCCTAGTTCGAATGTTCACTGTGTTCCGAACATGACCTACGGTCCAGAGAATATTAAAGAAAAATACGGCTATTGCGAAGAATTAATTCCAAGTATTGCAAAAACCTATTGCGAAGCATTTCTTGGCTTGGACTTGTCCCACTGAGGTACTGAAACGTAGTACCTAACGATCACACAGATGTCAAGTTATACAGATCCGTCACTCTACTTCCAGTTTGTTCAAAACTGTTTGAAGAGACTCACTGGGATCGTTGTAGGCAGGAACCTCATGTCCACCAGTGAACAATTCAATGAGATGACGGGTAAGATTAAGAAAGCGTTAACAATGCAGCGCCGTTTTTCATGACGTGCCAGAAGTGTTTGATAATGTTTTGGTACGATTAATAAATTGGGTGGTTTTCTCCCACGGTAATCCTGTCAATTACTTGACATCTGCCTCGGCAACAGATACTTTAGAGTGAAAATAAAATAAGAACATTCTCTATTAGGACAAATTGAAGGATGAGTTCCGCAGGGGAGCGTCCTGGGACCTCTTCTTCATTTAATGTACGACTGGCAGTTGGACCTCGTATCCTCGTTTGTCCACCAGGGAGCCCCAATTTCTCCCTCTTGCAGGTTGAGGGTTGCGGCGGACTACATCGTTTCCAGGGCTCGATTGGCTGTGGGGGCTACTCTACACTTGATGAGAAGAGATTCAATAGACTAAAAACGGTCTCTATGTGTCCTCCATCGAATCTGTTTTGTTGTAAGGCGTAAAGCTCTGGAGGCTGAAATACCTGAAGAGTCGGTTTTTGATGCGAGCCCTTTGCCTACCTCAATCAAGGCCTGGCCATTACCTACGCATGGAAACCTTCCATCCTGGGAGGTGTCGCACGACCTCGATGATTCCATTTGTAATGTCCCACAGATGAACTTGGATAGGTGGGTTGCTGCAAGTGGTCAGTGAAGGGAAGGTGCGGGCCTGAAGGAGGTTTACCCCATATGCTCTCAACTTTCCAACATAATGGAGAAATAGCACAACCATTGGGTGTCTGAGGACATTGAGTTCAGTTTGAACTACAGCTCAGCTGTAACAGCTGCAACAACTACATCCGCACTGTATGTACGCAGACCAGGTCATTGGAGCGAGAGAGAGTGGTGGCCCAACTTCACCTGGCGTACGCCGGTCGTCTGCAAAGGCACCAAATACTGTATAGATTGTAGAGAAACATGTTTGAACTCCAACAGAAATGAGCCGCTGGTGCATTTCCTCCTCCTTTGCCCTCCCTACATTCCCTACAGGAACGCATATTTGGCTCCAATGATACCCAGATTTTTAGCTGGTAACGTAACACTGGGTGAGCTAATGTCACTCAGCTCCTGACCATGGTTTGTGCACAATCTTGCCATTTATAAGTATACGGTCAGCGCGCGTCAGGCTCTCAGCCTTATCCCTGAATGATTGAATCACCTGCCGCATCCTCCCCGTCCAGCGGGTACCCGCCTTTGTATTTATAGAGTATCATCATTTTATTTTGTATGTATTTTTATTTTGCAAGTAAATTGAACTTGGCTAATGTACAAATGTGATGTCCTCCGGGTCACTAATGGCACGGCGTTGACGTTTCGGTAGTAAATGTAGAACCTCCGTACCAGAGGCCTGAGTTATTAAGATAATGGTTGTGGAAATATCTTTACACAAAGATCACTGAAACTAGGAATCCAACTTATCGTGCGTCTAACGACACGGTTTCCATCGCTCGCTCCACTCACATGGTTCCACAACATGATTAGTTGTTTCAACGAAATGGAGTTCACAGTCTAATGGAGATCACAGCGCGCCTAAGTGGTTCGGGTTATCGGATCATGTACACTCAGATCATGTAAATGTAAATTTCTACATCGACGAAACATTTTCCTAAACAGCAAGAAGAAGGCGGTTTGTGCGAAAGCTCGCATTTACAATGTAGCACTAAAACTAAAAGTTCGAGACTCGAACGACGTTTATACCGTTTTAGATCAAAGAGGGGAAAAAAGACGCAAAGAGAATTACTTCACTCGTCGTTAGGAATTCAAAAATGGCCGCTATATGCCGGGCCGAAGCAGATATTTTCCAAAATTCATCGCCTCCGAGTGTAATGAACGTTTTGAATTATAAGCGAGAGGATGAAAGCTCGCGACAGTTAACCGGAGGATTCAGAAGTGGAAGAAGATGGTTTTAATGAAGCGTTGGATTCCTTTTGTGACCCTTCCCTAGAACCGGGTTAACTGAGCGAGACACCTAGACGGCTCTTTTCGAGCTTCGAAAGAGGGCGCAAACTCCGCGCGGCAGAGGGCCGGTAAAGGGTTAACTCTGTCGGCAAAGAGATGAACTCGCCCTAATTAGATGAAGGTCGTACTTTATACCTGTGCTTTTCCTTTGGAAGTCCCTGTGCAGTGTCACGGTCACCATTAATTCATTAGTTGGGAGAGCTGGAAGTGGTAAGCGGAGGAAGACGGGGGTAGATTTAAAATGGGAGTTAGGTTTAGTGTTTCTTGTTTCCAATTTAGAGGGAAACTCGGCTAACAATAAGTAGGATATTCTCTCTGGATGTCCGAATTAAATAGTTTAGTTTCAACGTAATGTAGGCGAGACTGGATTATGTGGTATCTTCTGCCCCCAAATCCACGGAATTAGGTACTCGTAGTATTGGAATACAATAGTATTTTCTCTGAAAATTTGGGAAAATAGGTTAGGTAGTGTTGCTTCTTAAGGGACGAATTCCACCAATTTTGAAGGGAGGCTTAGAATTATTTCTCGCGGGATAAATCAAACTATGAGGTGATGACCGTATGATATCCCAACATTTTCAGTTTCAATCGTAAGAATAGAAACCTCCCTCTACAAGACTTCACGGAGAGAGTAGACACCTGGACACAACACTGGAGATTAAACATTAACACCAACAAATCTGCAATACTCAAGTTTACATTACGAACATCAGCCTAAATACCAAGTATACACCACAAAGGACACATCCGACCATCCTGTAACACTGTGCGGTACCTCGGGCTACACCTGTACCAACGTTTGACTTGGGCAGTCCACATAAAATACCTGGTAGGCAAAGTGCGAGACAGAATTCGAACCCTCAGACACCTCCTGGACCACAGATCGACTCTACCTCTCTCATACAAACGACAGATTTACCTAACACTCATTCGACCAATATGGGCCTTTGCTTGCGGAAACTGGGGAGCCGCTGCTAGTACACACATAAATAAGATACAGGTAACTCAGAACAGGGTGCTTCGGTTAATCACGTCAGCACCATGGTATGTGCGAGGCAGTACCCTACATACTGATCTGAACATTCCCTATGTAGCCGAAGTCATCCAACACAACTATAACAACCTTCACCACACTATGACACATCACAAAAATCAGCTAACTACCAGCCTGGTCAACAATCCACCGGAACCACGCCTCAGAAGACGACTCAAGAGAAAAAGACCCCAAGATTCCTTACCACCCTGCGTAACATGATCAAATAGCACAGCCAACACTTCTTCTGATTTGAAACCATCTCAACCCACATCCAACAGAGAGGCCAGTTGATGGACTGCGCCCTCTCATCGCGCCACACGCCAATTAGAGGACGCCAATGAGGGAAACCAGCTTGAGGCCTTCAAATCAATTAACAAGGGAACATCTCTCGGTGACAGCGAGGGAACGCCTCCGGACGAAAGAATGGGGCGATTGCATAACATTAGATTTTAGGGTATCACTGCGTTTAGTCGTCGTCTGAGCCGACACCGACGGGAAATGGAAGCAGCCGATTGGATTAGTCGGTCGGGAGCTCGTTAACAGGGTATAAGAGCGCATACCCGATGGAGGTTGCTCCGGTAATGAGTTTGTTTTAAGTTGGATCGAACCCTGAAATGTTGTTAACGCCAGGGTCAGGCTCGGCCGTTCCATTCGGCTCCGTAGTGGTCTCGGTGGCCGATTATATCGGGTTTAAAAGTGTTTCAACGACATTTTCAAGCAAATCGTGATATTGGTCTATTTATATAAGCTGATGAGTTTTGTGAGGTTTTGAACAAATCTGTTTTAGGTACATTCATATGAATATAATATATTCCTTTGGATGAACCTAAAGCAGGCCTTGGAAGTATATCATGCTTCCAAGGCCATTTCTGATTGTCCCCAGTTAGCATCAGTAACACAGTTCCGCATTAAAAAAAAAAGGATTGTTCCCTTCAGGAATTGTCCATGATTTTTATATTTTCATGAGTGCCGAATTCGAATCTAACATTCAATCATTTTATTCACAATATTGCCTGGTAGGCTAATGTGAGGAGGGAGTGGTGTTTGTGTCAGTAATTTTTTGTGTCAGTTAGTATGGGGAATGTTTGTCATCTTGGGGATGATCCAATGTGGGAGTTCGTCACTCGGTAGAACACGGCTGTCCCACCGCAGTCCTGCAGACCACGAGTGGTGTGGAGCATTGACCAACAGTACGCTGGTCTAGCTTAGTATTCGAATCTGAAGTCAAAAATAAATTTATCTAGCATCATTTTTGAGAAATTGGAGGTCATTGTACAAAAGAAAACTGAAACAGCACTTTTATCATATATATATCTTTATTTAGGTAACACTTTTTATGGCGAAAAACAGTAATAAACTCGTAATAACGTGTATATTCTTTCTTTTGTACTCTTCAACACGTGTTTCCTGTTGTACTGTCCAACAGTAGTATGGAAGCACCGTATATTGCATTTACCGCTATACCTTCTTTCCATTTAGGTATCTTTTGATGAAATCGTTCTCCGTATTCATCTGAAACTGCTCCAACTTTGGGAAGGAAGAAATCTAAATGGGAATGCAAAAAATGAATTTGTACGGACGTGCTGCAACGTATGGCCTTATACGATAGAAGAACTTCTTCAACAATGTCTGAGTGAGCCCTAAATTTAAGCTCTCCAATTTTTTTTAAATTTTGTAATAGTTTCATTTTAAACCAACAAATTCCATCGTGATCGTAACAATTCGCGCATGTGCAAAGGTGACTCGATCGTACCCGAATTCGCGTGGCGTTTGGCGAGTGGACAATTTAATTATTCCATTAATTTTTCTCCTTTTTTCGTCGTGTAATGTCTAAAATGACACACGAACATCCAGTCGTCTAAATTTCTGAATGAGACAAATACCCTTACAATTTTCGCGTTTTCCTTAGTCCTCGTTTCTTTAGTCCCATTCTCCGAACCACCCCGACAAAAATATTCTCAAGCAGAATTGCAATCAAACATGCAGTCGAAAAAAACTCGTTGTTTTCTTACCATCATAAATATTCCTCAGCGCCCGGGAGTCTAAAACTGCTGCAAAACTTATGATAAAAGGGAGGCATCATCTCCTCCCTCCGGCCTTAGGGCATAATACGAACCAGCACTGGGGACCCCAATGGTTGACAAAAACATATATTCTGATGTCACTGATTCATAAGGTCGTTTTTCTCAGACTCGACTGGATAATATTCCTCTGGGATCTCTTTTCTCCGGCTAGTCCTCACTATGCTCCCGGTACGCTCGTCTAATGCATTCTGTTTTTTTTTTTTTTTTTTTTTTTTTTTTTTTTTTTTGACAAAAATATCAACCTTCAAATATCTCGAGGAGTTTGTGGGTCATTAATGAGTAACGAGGAGATATTTCATCAAGCTGGAGGCTACGTAGTACGTAAACAAACATTTATAACGTTATCCCAATGAAATATGAGAACGTTTTATTCAGGCCTTGATTACAATGGAGTCGGAGATGATCATGAAATATCACCATATATGGTGATATATCAAAGAGTGAAAACTCAAAACGAGTTCAGATTGTCATTTCTCGAATGGAATAATATTATTCTGATGTCACATAATATGTGTCACATAATATTATAATGAGTCTTTCGGCATCGCACTTTATGGTCGTTTTAAATGGAGATTGGTACGTGGTTGTTGTTGTGCCAGGATTGGTCCTCATGGTGTTTGAGCGCCCTCTATAAATCATTGCGGTATCCTTGTAGGTATGAACCTAGTCCATGAGACTACAATGTATGCAACCTTCTGTATAAAATGTATGTTTAAATTATTTCTAATTTCGTATTTATTGTTAACCATCTTTCCGAATTTATGTGAGGTGATGGCGCGTGTGCTGTGCCAAATTTTGAATCTGCGTGTTCTCCATGAACTATTCCGCATTGCCGACAGGGCAACACTGCGAGTGATTTTTTCTACATCAAATTTATCCAATTTACCCGATACATTTACAGTTTCACCACCCCCAGATCAGTGCCGTAAGGTTTTACCTCAATTTCACTCAAGTAGCCCTGATGTTGTCAGCAGTTGAGAAATATTTCGCACATCTCTCCCCTTGGATAATGGGGCTCTCAAATCTCGCCCAATGGCACTCCCGTAAGTAGTAAAGTAGAAGAAATGGGGGTTTCAGATGTCTGCCTCCCCCTCTGACCATTGACGTCACATCCGGAGCTCTCTGGTCGGTGCAACGTCACATCCGGACCAGCTGGTCGGTGTACTACGTCATAGGGGTGGTGACGTCATCAGAGGGGTTTGTTGATGAGGGGAACAAAGTATTTCAGTCGGTGTGTGGACTCATGAACGAACTGCTCTGATGACGTCACCATCCCTATGACGTAGTACACCGACCAGCTGGTCCGGATGTGACGTTGCACCGACCAGTCCGGAAGAGAGCTCCGGATGTGACGTACCACGTCCGGATGTGACGTCAATGGTCAGAGGGGGAGGCAGATATCTGAAACCCCCATTTCTTCTTTACTACTCCCGTAGACGCTCCAGTCCGTTGGAGCACACAGTGTAGCTCGCAGCTGATAGTAGTATTCAAAAGGAGCATTCGGAAGATGGCGAGTGGGAACGCACATTTCCAAGCAGAGTCACGTTCCGTTCGTCATGAGAGCCCTCAGTGAGAGGTTGGAACAAAGGTTCTGCCCACGACAACTTAAGGGAGCATTTCTCATCTCCATTCGCAGCACAACAAGGCTTACCTCCTAAAAGCCCCCCGTTCCCATCAGCAACACATGCTTCAGAAAATTAGAATGAATTATTGTCGATCTATCCTCCATTTCCATATCACTTTCCACCAAATACAATACGCAACACATACAGATTAATCAATCTCAACACAGATTTAATCAAAAATAAGTGAACAACCAAGTGTGGCCCTCCCCAATATACATAAGTACGAATGAGAAGCCAAAAAAAGTCCTCCAGTAAAGTTCCCTAACTACCCTTAACTTAAGGGTATCTGCTAAACTGTAGTTATTAGAATTGGAATAAGTGTTCAAATGTGGACTTCTATCATCCATGAATCGTGTACAATACCAATCAATGATGCAGGTTGTGGGTGGTAACAATTCTGTAATTTGGTACTCGAAGCTTCGCTTTTTTCCAATCTATATGGAGACAGTGGTGTTTACAAGTTTTCCATTGATTCAAAACCTTTTACGAAGTTCTTGAATAATTTCAACCTATCTCTCAATTACTGTTACAGCGCAGAAACAGCACCAGTGATACACTAACTGATTTAACCAACTAGACACTTAAATTCGGAAGATAATACCAAAACATATAAGTATCTTTAAAATATAGTAAAACGTTAGCAGTCCCAAATGTACTATTTGGGGGTGATATTCGATCTAAGGGACCAATAGAGACTCGCCGAGAACAAAGCAGCCCTGGGAATGAACGACCTTGCTTAGGAAACGCCAATGAAAACTTATACTCGTATATCCGGCTTCCCATCCTTTCCACCTCGACTCCTTATAAAGGTGAAAGATGAAGAAGGACGAGCTGTCAGGACTAGTATCTCTAAGAAGACGGCGGCATCACTCCGGTAAGGCCATGCATGACATCAGCCTGAAGTACGACATCACTCGTGACATCACAGGTGGAGGTGAGTGAGCTATATTTGCTCGGTGACGAAACTGGAGGAGGGAGAAGCGTTGTGGGGAGATAAGAACGGTATACATATGGGAGTTTTTCCCGAGCCCATACAACACACCAAATATCAGGATACACGAGTGAGTTGTCAGCGAAACTTAGTGTTAACCACAACCATTCCAACACCCTGCATCTTTGGATCCACGAAGAAAGTCTAAGGAATTATCAGCTCAGCACTTCACATGCTGAGAATCACACAATTTCAATGAGGATTCCTAAAAATATATTAGGTAGCAACTTTTAACCTCCGATGGTCCTTTTCCTTTAAAATAAATACCTCAGTTTGAATCACCATCGACGTTTTTCGAGTCGAATCTTGGTGCTTTCCATCCCAATTGAATATCTCGGTAAACGGCAAATACTTGGCCACCGACGGAGATGGCTTCATCTTCAACCATAAGACCTGCACCGAATAAGTTTAGTTGGAGAGTAGGGGCTCATTGTACGTGGCTCAGGCATGACTAGGTATGACATAGATGTATAACTACATCTAAGTTATACATAAGTTATACATCTATGAGGTATGACAACCCGGCTTAGGTGGGTCTTTTGTCGGTCCATCAGGAGTAAGTGGTCCGGTCGATAGGACCCTACTCTCATCATCTATCATACTATCATACTATCTTCACCCCTAATAGTATACTATTAGGCTCTATAGAGCGACCTGCGACTATTATATTATTACTAAAGCCTGAAATTATCATAATTTGCATATTTCGGTTTTCGAGAGTGAAACCTCGTATTTAGACGTTTCGAAGGTTATTAATATAATATAATAATTTATTACTATTCAGACACATTGTTGATTGTTTTTTGTACTTCCAACAACATACGTAAATTAAAACGTTAGAAGTTACTTTATTACTCTACACTTAACATGTGACGTATGACAATACGAATTTGCATAAACAATTCTCTTATTGCGTAACTTGAAGATGAGTAGTAAGAAAAAGGCCATTTCGCAAGAATCAAATAAGGCTGTGGGGAGAACGAACAAGGAATAACAAAAAGTTGCACGAAGGTATGATTGCGGTACAGTTTAGGTGTTGATCTAATAGTTTGGATAAGAAATCTACTGTTCGTGAGACTAATAATTGGAGAAAGTCGCTGTTAATCGCTGTGATCAGTTTAATAAGAACCAGTGAAGTGCAAGAGATATATACGAGGAACATTAGGAACACAATCGGCATCGATGTCACTATTTTTGTCGCTTTTGCTCCCCATATCGCTCCATTGTGAACCTCCATCCTCAATGTTTACTATCATTTACCAAAAAGATTAAATCAACATCCCAATAATAAGCCGGTCAACATCTCTGATTTTTTAGTACCCAATTTCGCAATGTTCAAAACGTTTTGGGAAAAGTGTAACACACGAGATACCACGAAATGTTCGATTATTTTTTTAGTTTTGCTCTATATTTCCTAAACTATGCATTTTTCAACAATTTTGAAGTCATTATATGCAACTTTGAAGAACATTAAACGTGTGACAATCAAGGCCCAACCGGAGCTCTGTAACTATTTATGTTATGAGATATGTATACAGGATTTTATGTTAACGAGCTTCTATTGTTTTGGGATCATTGGACATTTTGAAGAGTCTGTCAGTTGAGGTTTTTGGTTCTTTCAAAGAGAGTGAATATTTAGCAAGTTTATCCCTTCACGATCTGCTATTCTACGCTTCTCCAAACGTGAAGCTGATACGGCTTCACATGGCTGAAAATTGATGAATTCATCCCTTAACGGTCGAACGAAATTAATGGGAACTCTGATGAGGTTATTGAAGCCCTTTTACGCAAAGGACTTTATAAATGTAAAAATATGTTTCAACATCAAGAGCTCGAGTCTCTTTGTGCAAAATGGAAAATTCCTCAGTGAAAAAAGGTTACCTTTACAATCTTGGTCAGATGAGAGATTACATAAAATGACAGACAGACTAATTGTCGATCCAGAGCTGTATTGGGAGAGAAAACAAGGGACCAGGGAGAAAACACGGCGGGAAATAGTGGAAATTGAAGAGAAAACCGAGAGGGAAAATTTGTAATTTTCAGCGTGTTATTTTTTTCCCTAGACGAGAGGGGGGAAAATGGCTTCAATATTAATATCGACGGAATTCGTCGGGGAATGGATGGGTGGGGTTTGGTGGACCGGGTTGTGTTGATAATAATTGAAACGTTGGTGGATTCCGTGGATTCCTATACGCTTTTAGAGTGGCGCCAGAGAGTAATTGCTTTGACTGGGCGACAGCAGAGAGCGTAGGTGGTGCGGGGTTGCTGGAGAGGAAATGGGACACAGTTGATGCCGATGGACCGGACTCGGCCGGTAGAGTGTTACGCCACTTGAACGGCACTTTGTGCGGTAGGAGGGAGTCTATTTTTTTCTTTTTGGATGAGTGAAGCACTATCATAACGGTTGCGACGTGAAAATCGATAGTGATCACTACTTGTCGACCACACTATTAGCTGAGAAGTGTCGTTAGATTATTCGATTAGGGCGGATTCGCTTCTTTGACGTCAACTGGGCCGCTCGATGTTTCACCTTGCACTGCGGGTTCTAACAACAAATCAAATCAGACTTGGAAAAATACATTAGAAATTGGGTGCCATCGATATGTTGATAAATTTTACACAACCTCGTTCGATCCAATTAAAAATCAGAGGTAGCAAGGGTCTAACGGAAGAAAGAGAGGACCAATTTGTCCAGACTGACAAATTTTAAAGGACTGAATACGGTTATTCAAATTAAGGAATAAGGTCGTCGGAAAGTGCGAGTGGGAAACACGACTACTAAACGAAGGGTTTCTGGAATGAGAGGGGAAAAAAGCGAGTCCCACGTCAACCTGGCAGGATTATCTGTTGGGGGAAAAAGTAAAAAAAGGAGAAAAAAAAATCCTGGAAAGCCGTGAGTGACATTGAAGTAGCTACAACCATTTATTATACATTCTGCAACCAATTGCGGGATTTGTTGGTAGAAAGGTGGATGGTGGAAAAAAGGGAAGAAAAGCTTAGCCCCGATGGTGAAGTAAGGGTGACGGGGTCGATACATATAAACATGAAATCCATTTATCAATAAACGACAGACTGAAAGGGAAGAGAGATAGTTTGGGCCGGTCGTCCCGATAAATCAAAGGGAAATATAACGAATGGTTCCTGGGCGATGGCACTTTCTCGTGATGGATCCCCCCGAACTTCCAGAGGCCGCGGCCGAAGGAGGTTTTTACTGAACCGACGGACTTGGAAACGGGAACTGATCGGACGGCTCATCTATTCCCCCTCATCATTTTGTGAAGTTCTTTTTTTTAAGCAGAGGAACTTTGAATTATCGAGAAGTTTAATGTTTTCAATTTGTGGACCGAATTGAGGGCCAATTATACCATGTTGTAGCCCTTTTCAATAGTTATCTATATAGGAGATGATGAACCGTTGTGGAAAATCTTCGTCGTTTTCAATTTCATGGCTCGTAGGGGACCTGTTTTAGGTGTTTTCTGGCTTTGAGCAAAGAGAAAAAGAAGTAATTACAAGGTGACTCAAATAATCAATAATTATTGAGCTTCATAGAAATGGCTCCGCAAGGAATTCCAATACTACTTGAAAAAAAAAACAAAAAAAAAAAAAACTGCAAATTCTTGACACAACGGTTCATTATCTTCTTTGTACAGATCACCCTTCTGTCTAGATTACTGAATGATAGATTAATTATTATTATGAATTATCATTAATTATTAATAACTATTATCAAGTAGTGTACCTAATTATTAATATTTATTTTTATGCTTCATTATTGATAATTATTATTAAATATTATTTATTATCTCGATATTTGAAAACCATGTGCTGTTTGAATCAGCTGGGCCAGTTTGACAAAGGACCCGACAGGCTGCCGCTCGATTCACTATCGTGTTGACGATTTTCGATCTGCTCCAACTTTGAGCCGTCATTGTGAACGAACGGCTGGTCGTACGAAGCTGTGGATGGTCTTAGAAAATTCTCAAAAAATAAACTCTATCTAAATATGAAATAAAAAATATACCGTTTCATTTGAATTTTTCGAGTTTTGGAAATTTCAAAATTTGTTTTGAACCCCTTCCCCTTGACATAGGTTATGAAAAGTTTCGAGGATCATTGTGGGGTTGGTCGGAACCCGTAAAAAAAATTTCGAAACTGGGCAAAGTGCCGCGGACGGCGTATGGGGTACGGCGTATGGACGGATTTGTTGTATTCGATTTTCTGAATCTACGTATCTAGAAACGTAAACCAACAAATTTTGAGGGGGGGTTAATAAAAATTTTTCTTTGGTCGATTCCAATGGTTCATTATCGAAGATAATAAACCAAAATGGTATGGGTTCCTGAATTATTATCTCATCTTCAAATTAGAAATATCATATCAAAATTATATAATACTTTAGGAACCATCAAGTATTACAATTCCATGCCCAGCCATTTCTGTGAAGCTAAATAATAATTATTATTAACCGTTTGTGTCACAAAATCCACCCAAATCCTGAAATCACCTAGCAATTACAGCTGTAGGGAATTGAATTCTACATCGAATGAAACCAAACCCAGTTCTGCATGTCAATGCTAAAAAACTTGGAAAATCAGAATTTTTCATATTTTTAATATTCGAAGGTATTGAACTAAATCCTTAGAGAATGTTCAAATTTTTTTCCTAAAAAATTATGAATTCTGATTATCTCAAAGGTTGTCCCGTATAAAAACAAGAGTTAATATTTACATTTATTTAGTCGATTTATATGGTTTACTCATGATTAGCATGAAATATTCTATAGAACCTCTTAGTGTGGTGAACTACTTATTGGACTGGGTATTTATATTTATACCTCAGGCTTTTCCGGTAAATCAAACTGTCTAAATGGATAAACTGAAAAGGTCGATCGGATGGTATAGCAAACAGACAGGAAGAAAGACAAACAGAGACGAATGGAGATATTTGAGGGAGTCTTGTTCAAATAATATGACCTGGATGAGAAATATATGAAGTGCGTGATTCCGATCAGTGTACAGACGGACGCAATTACGATTTCAATTATAGAGATAACACAATACCAATACATCGAGGGCATAAGATCATATCTATATCCCGTAAGGTTGAAACTACTGATAGAGTTTCGAAATAATAGTCAAGGCATGAGTTCCGATCTCCCGCTGAACATCCAATGAAACTCACCCCGAAAAATAACGGTTTTAATTGAGACAAAAATGTCTATATTTGCCAGGTTTATGTGAATGCGGCTCTATTGGCATCTGATCCGATTGGTTCATTAATTTGAAACACGTCTTACGTCGTTGGTAAATGAACAGTCGACGTAAAACGCCTTAAATTGAAAACGGAGGAATAAAAATCCGTTTTTTATTGACCTACAGTTGTGGCTGCTGTGAATATCCAATTCAAATAGTAATAACGAAAATTAACAAGAGTGTGCTGCAAGGAATGAATAGAGTGGTATGAATAGGCAAACCAGCAAATGTGATAAATAACGCCCAGTCGAGTACGCAGCCATTAACCCTTAGGCGCTGTATTTCATCTATGTTGGCGTTAACTTCTATGAGAAGAACAGAAAGGGCTACCATCAATACGAATTAGATCACTCGCGACAAGGTTGTGGAAACCCATTTCAATAAAAAACGGAGGTATAGAGTGAGAGAGTCTATTTCCACGAAAATAATGAGTACAATTGGTTAATCGATTTCGACGATTAGGTCATCATCAGTAACAAACATGAACTGAAGGTACATCATGAAATACAGCTTATATAGTAGCAGAAGTGAAAGGTATCATCCAATCGGATTGAAGCAGGTTACAGTGAAGGGAGAACTTAAATCCTATTAGCTCAGAGAAGGGAAGGGGCGGATCAACAAATGCCAATTAAGGCAGACAAAGTGAAAGGGAGCTTAAACATATGAGGGCGCTCTCATAGATTCCATATGGAATAAGGTTCTTAGGAAAAAATGTAGGGAAGGGGTATCAAATTTGGATAGGGAAACTGTTTTAGAAGAGAAAAAATGGATAAGTATACCTTATTATGGAAAGATTTCGGATAAAATTGGAAAAATGTTATCGTCTATAATATAAATAGAGGTTTCTTTTTATAGAGGTTTCAAAGTAGGGTTTAAAAATAAAAATAATCTCAAAGCTTTGTTGGGTTCTGTTAAAGATAAGATTAGTGTTCAGGATAAAAGTGGAGTTTATAAGCTGAAATGTTCTTGTGGGGTTGAGTACTGTGGTCAAACTGGTAGGAAATTTAGGGAAAGAATAAAAGAACATGAAAAAGATTTCAGGGATAACAAGGGTGATTCTGCTTTTGCAAGTCACCTAAGCGAATCCAATCATGATTTTAGTTTTGATCCAACAAATAGACAGTATGTAGATTTCCCTCATTTTTGCCCAAAGGGAGGTATGTTGGATGTACTTGAAAAATTCGAAATTCTTAAGAGTGATAGGTCTGGTAAATGTCTAAATGAGGTGATCCCTCAACATATTTCACCGTTAATAGGTTTATTCCTGCAATAGCTTGGTACCCCCCCCCCCTCACCCCACAATGTTACCCTCACCATTGTTTAAGCTCCCTTTCACTTTTTCTGCCTTAATTGGCATTTGTTGATCCGCCCCTTCCCTTCTCTGAGCTAATAGGATTTAAGTTCTCCCTTCACTGTAACCTGCTTCAATCCGATTGGATGATACCTTTCACTTCTGCTACTATATAAGCTGTATTTCATGATGTACCTTCAGTTCATGTTTGTTACTGATGATGACCTAATCGTCGAAATCGATTTAACAATTGTACTCATTATTTTCGTGGAAATAGACTCTCTCACTCTATACCTCCGTTTTTTATTGGCTACCATTAACCCTGCACTGACTGTTGCACGCTACCTCGTATGGCTGTGATGGACCGGCTGGGGGTAAGATACTCTTAGTATCGTCGCTCGTTCTCACAAAAATCTAATATGAAAGCCAACATCTTCTGGCTCAACTCCTCGGATCGCACAGCCCAAAGCAACTCGATGTGGGAGATGGGCAGTTACCCATCAGGCAACAGGACCCCAGCGTGGTTCTCTACAGTGTTTCTAAAGGCTGATGAACTTGGTAGAATATTGCATCGATTTTTAGAAGGTACAGACGTAGATGGTAATGGTTGCCGACAAAAAGGAGTCGGCGTACGATGAGGCGTTACTGGTACTTGATAAGATCACTTTTATGGAATGTACGCGAACTTCACAACACGGAGAACAATTAGATGACAACGTACAATAATTAATACGTTAACGTTAATATTAGATAAATTAATTCATTAAAAATATTAGATAAATTTAGATCCTGGTTAAAGAATGAGAAAAGAATTCGATGTGATATGCGGGAGGTATAAAAAAGAATTATGACCAACATCAGGTACAAGTTGTACCGTACAACGGAAGAAGGTAATGATGAGGTGCGATTGTGAGGTTTTTAAAACAAAACTGCACGTAAAATTACGGCGTTCCTACTATAAGTTGGTAAAATGTACTTTGATAGTCGGAATTTATGACGATCGATTTACGAGATTTATAATGACTGGGGGGATGAAGCTGATGACTATAATAAAATCATCCCCAGTTCATTATAAATCTCATAAATCGATCCTCATATTATGAGCTAAATATGGTTTAAGGTCGTCGATACGATAAGCACAAACAACACCTAACAAACAATTTAATGAACCTAATCCACAGCGGGCATTACAAATAACATCGAACGGATTCTGGAATTTCGAAAGGCCTCAACTTCGAGAACCGGTTTTTTTTCGGTATCGTATTTTGAAGGGCTTTTTGAGGACAGCCGCCGGCGTCAGTCTGAGGCCTGTTTAGCTTTCATCCCTTCAACCTCGCCCTTAACCAATTACGGGTCAACGCTAATCGGCTGATACCTTTTGTTCCAGCCGTTTAACGTCGTTCGCTTGATTGAGTCGTTTAGTTCCGGCCTCGATCGCAAAGAGGAGCTCGAGTAATCCAGAGCCTGTACTATGCTAAACGGGTTGGGGTTCAACTCGGCCTCTAATGAGAGTTCAAACCAAAGTTTAAACAGTCGGATGTTCAATTCAGTTATTCCAATGAAAACCGTTCGGTCCTGCTGGTCTAATTCCGCACTTATTAAGGTGGAATTAAAACTACTGCAGCCACCGCTCATTTCCTCTCATTATAATGAACCGTTTTGACCCAATCCCTTTCGAACTCAATTTTACCTGTGAACGAAGAAAAGCTAAAAAGAGCTTTATTTTCCGCCGTTATGATCATGTACTGAACGTCCCAATTGAGGACTGTGTCATACTCGTCGAGGGCTGACTGACAACGTAATTTGCTCCCAATCAGCAGCCAAGTAGCCTGAAGTGCAGACTACCTATTCGGCCGAGATTTGAATTGAACTTTTTCATGTTTATTTGCCAAAGGAGTGGATAATGTTTTAACAATGAAACAGCTTTTTCCGGTTTGGCGAAAATATGAGATGGCCAACTGCCAGGAGCAACTCGTGACACTCTTGTAATGCTTAAAATAGCGTCGGGATGCTGCCCTAAGTAAAACAGGTGTCTATGACTGATTTTTGCGTTTCGAGAATGGAGAGATGTCGAGTGAAGATCAACGTTTGCTGAGTTTGAAGAAAAAGCGACCTTTTCGTCCAAACTGCTGTAAGACTTGATGTACCACCTCAGTCTGTTCGGGGATTTAAGTGACTACTCAAAGTGAGACGTGACGTTTTAGCATTGAAGAACAGAACCGACAATTCAGACTCAACTAATGAATAATTATCTTGCCAAGAAAAGCGAACTATTTGCAGGCAGAACAACAGGTGATTTCGAGATGGTTTGGCGCTAATGAATTTGGAATTTGGTTGATACCTAATACTAAACCTAATGAACAGTCCAAAAAACTGACGCCACAAACATCTTTCTCAGGGTCCTGTCAACTGATAGATAACTGGATCTTTCTCCCGCATCGAGTTTCTGTGGGCTGTGCAATCCGAGGGGATGAGGCAGGAAATGCATGGGTGTTCAGAGGTCAGGTTTGCCGCAGGCTCTTGCAAATTGTTTGGAGGATGTTGGATGACATTTAATCCTGCTCCCCCTGATTCGCTCCTCGTCAGCTAGGTCAGCTGGGTTCAGCATTCCAATATAAATGGGAACTTCCTTTCTGACTGGTTCATAGATTTGATTGATCTGTGTTGTTCTTGTGGAGACTTCTCGCCAAAGGAGCTAACATGATCGCTGACCAACAGGATACTCCTGACTACCGCTCTGAGGTGCTGCAGCCAGAGCGCTTTCAGAATGTCCTCCCGAGCGCCAAGGGTCGCCTCCCTCAACAAGTGGTTAGGTTTCTTATCATCCAGTGGCATTTCTTTCATTAAAATTCTAGTACCTGGTCTACACAGGAAGTCTACAACATGGTCACTTCCAAAATAGCAGATGTCCGACTCGATAGAACTAATAATTAAATCGTACTTTTCGTCGTCGCATGTGATACGCTTGACTCTGAACTGATCAGAACTGACCCTCTACATGAAACAGAGAGGAGGGGGAGAAGGAGAATGCAGTGAGGAGTGATTATTTTGATGAGTTGGAATTGGGCTGAGGTCAATATTTTGCATCATTAAAAACTTGGGATCCAAATATAATCAAGCATTGCACGACAGTTGTGATCATGGATTTGATACAGATTAACAAGACTGAATCAACTACCTGCACTAAAAATGGAAATTTCACATGATAATTAGCCCCAAGGGTACAATAACGCAACGCATGGATACAAGGTGAAATCCATCTAGCTTCCTTTTGTGGGTGAAGTAGACTACGGATTCCTGAAGCAGAATCAACGGAATATTTTAGCCCTGTCTACGTAAAATTAATTGTTTGCAAATCAGGGACCCGCTGAGGTGAGTGAGCTTTCAACAAAAATTATTCGTATTATTTCTAAGCCTGGTAAGTTTGTGATTGAAGAAAATACTGGTTTTGACGTTTTTTTTAAATATTAATTTATGCACCAATTTTGGAATGATTTTCGAATTTTTAAAATCCACCTAGTAAAGAGAAATCGGCCTGCCCACCAGTTGTAGGTTAATACGTAAATGTATACACTAAACAATCCTCGGATTTGAAAATTTTGGCGGACACATAAGTGTTAAAATTCCGTTCATAATTTTCATGGTTCATCGTGTAAAATGTCAATAACTAGAAGAGGGTTTCAAATTCGACAATATTAGTTCCATAATTTGCTCATTAGTTCGTGCTGTGTGAGTGGAACTCTTCTGGATTCGTACCAACGTACATCAGATTCTCAGAGAATACACCGCTATAGCTATTTACCGTTCTCATATGTACGTCCTGCAAATACTCGTATAAACGTCAACGGACTTTCAAAGTAAATATTTTATTCTCCATGTTGTACCAAACCTACTCTCACCACAATCGTTAACTTCTCGTCTGCGGAATTACTCAACCGGACAGGACAACCGACGGTAACGAAGACCAACGAGTTCAGGTTTGTTAACCCCAGTTAACCCGGGAGACCACTAAACGTGAACAGGCCATACGTGCCGCGCATTGGGACTTGAATGCCGATGTGTCTTTAACCTTTTCCAGGTCCTTACCGGGATACCACGTACACGTAAACACCGTCTCTCGATCATGTCAACGTTTTTCCCGTGCTACCAAATCCTCCAATGATCGTTTGAATTTGTCTTTCTAATAACACTGAAACGACATCACCACAACTCGTTCTACTATTCGACTACTACACTGTTCGGAACGTCAGGACTGTAGAGCGATAGGTTCAGATCTGGCTCGAAGGACCACAATTTTGTTGAAGACCGCGATCCTCGTAAGTTTAATATATTTTTTCAAGTCCAACACATCTGCAATAACACTCTTATTGGTTCGTCATAATTTATTCCTGCTTTACTTATTTTTCATTGTTTACATTCGAATATTTCACCTTGTAGTCATCCTGGTGGGTGACAGGAATGTTTCCACGACTTTATCCAATATCCCGATCTCATTTCATATATTTACTCAATTTCAAGTCAAAACCTATGTGTACCCCATTCCTCCTCTATTCGTGAGTTAGTGGAAGATCAAGATTCTCATGACTAAACGAAAATAATTGAACGGCTGATTGTTCTTCAGTCGACTCACCATTACGCAAATTCGGCCGTTGGGAGTTCCTCAAAATAAACCGTCGAGAGGAGAAAGAAGAAGATATAGATGAGGAAGTAGAATAAGAAATGGAATAGGAGGAAGAAGAAGATGTGGAGGAGGGGAGCTAATCTTTGCCAGAAAAGCGAAGTAGATTGATGGCCCCGATAAATCAAACCCCATTACCCATCGGTTACTGAATTGTCAGTAACAGCTCGAGTTGATAATTTATTATTTACCTATTACAACCAACACTGGATGGCATTCAACTTTTTCAATTGAATGCTGACTATATTTAGAGGTAACTGCATCATTCAAAGAAGAAATGCTGTAAGAGAGTTCTGTGTTGTACTGATGGTGGTATGACAGCCGAAACTGTTTTCGTCTTTGAAACTGGATGGATTTCTGACGATGGCGGATTTGCACTATTTTTCTGCACCCACCTTACGTTATATTCCAAATACTTCCGTAGATTTCAAAGTGTGTGTCCTTGGCTACGTGAAAATACCCCCAAAAGTGGTATTCTTCTATGGTGAGTTAGCAACTATTCTACAGCAAGCTGAATTAAATATGATGGTATCATCACCTTCACCTAACGACTAAAATTACATAACATGGAACTTGCCTCAGCCTGCTAGATGAGTTTCTGATCCCTTGATTTTCTGCCTATCGATTTTCTGAATGCTGCTTTTCCAACTGTTCTTCATCAATTTATCGTTTTTCAGGCATTTTTATTGTTTAGACACCGATCAAGGAACGTTTAACCACATCACTCTGCGGTCTCGTTGATGTTTTTACCTGTAATATTACAGTGCCATAATATAACCTACGATTATGCATCACCACATCACAGCTCCTATACACACTGAATTCGCTGGATGTTGCAGCATTCAGTTCATTTTCACCGCCCGGGTGAAGCGTACAAACCCACTTTTCAAGCAACGCAGCAGTCAGTCCTCTTGACAGGGAAACTGGTACAATTGCGTCTTTTCTTGAAATCACAAACAAGCGACTCGAACGATGGGACGAGGTACATTCTGTGAAAGATTCAACTGAAAGGAGCCAGTTTTTCTTTCATTTTCCCATTGTAACTGATGACAAAAACGGGTTCCGAGTATTTATCAATAACGCATTTCATTACCTGCGTTTGCTCCATCGAAGTCAAGTTGGCACGAGTTATAAAAGTCTTGAGCCTTTCTGTTGATTATTTGAATAATACACAATTGGAGTCGACTGAGAAATAAGGACATTTAAGTTATTAAATGTGAGCGCTTTCGTTGATTTCCCAAGTATAATAAATTGCCGGCCTGGCAGCATGACCCTTTCCTCTAACTACCCTTAATTACTTAGCTTCCTCAAATTACCGTTTATTTAGATTAAGATCTAACACCATTTGTGAATTATTAGAAGCCTTCGATTCTCATAAGTCACTGTTAAGTGTGCATATGCAGGAAAAACCGGAAGGAATTAAAAGGAAGTATGCTTTGAAAAATGACCGATTGAGCTAATTTTTGAAGTCTGATACAATCTAATGAGAGTAGCTGTCCGAATAGTTACTTTCTGCGGCAATATTTCTTAACTCGACGAAACATAGCGTTTACGTATAAAACCTATCCGAATTCGGTGTTTAAAATTCCATCAGAGAGCGATACAAATGGTTTTAGATCGACAGGCTGAACGTTTCAATAATTCCTCGAACCAAGCGGAATAAAATTGACCGCACGATTAATCAGTCGTTGGTTGGGGGGAGTCCAGTGATGAATGCGCCATCAATTCAGTCCCGAAAAGAAGAAGCTCGAGTTTGGACGGTCGAGGGGGAAAAGATGAAGCCAACGAGGAGCGGTCGGGCGCGGCAGATAAATCTATACCCATCAAAAATATGAGCCGTCCCACGTCCATCCGGACGGAAACCGCAGTACAGGTTATGGTCCAAATCACAAACTCTGTTCCAGTTCCATCGGCGTCATTCGGAAGCAAGACCCAAAAAGAGAAATAACACGTATCTGAACTCGGGACTGACTGTCTCGAGCGTTGAAAGACGTAGAACTCATACGAAAAAAGACGATTTTCCGTCGAAAATATAAACGGATATCGTAAAATGGGGAAAAAGGCCTTAAAAAAAGGTCGAGATAACAGAGGGAAAAGTCCAATCGACGGAGGAGTTTTTCGGCGTTTTTTTGGGGGGGTTTCCCCGGGTTGTTGTGAGCATGTTGAGGGGTCCTGTTGGCACGCTGTATGATGAGATTGAAGGAGGCTTTTATGTCGTAACCCTCGACGTACGAGGAGAAAAAGGGTGAACCCAAATATTCACTGAGGTTTGATATCCTGGAGCTGGTCCGAATTTGGCGTCGAGGGAAATTCGCGCATTTATGATCACTTTCAGATTTCTCCAACTTTTATTTCATAAGTATCCTATAAAGGGGGTATCTGGTGCAGGGATCACTCTATAAGACCGTTAAGACTAACCAGCACGACTTACTCGTCATTTGAAGGGGCAAAACCCGCACGACCATTAATTTGTCGTATATTCTGTAAGTTTATCATGAAAAAGTTTTCATGTACGACTCCGGGTTTTGATCTAATAACCACATTGACAGAAGGCTGACGTTTTTTCCCCACAATAAGCTTACACGATATACTGAAAATTAACGGTCGTGCGGGGTTTGCCCCTTCAAACGATTATGTTGTGCGAGTTGGTAGTGAATGTGAATAGGTGTTATTAGTCTTGCAGGGTGGCTCTGCGCCTGATACTTCTTCATCGCCCTACTCCTATATGACATACCATGAACTAACTTGCAACGTCACTCATGACTACAACATCCTACCTCATCAACATGATACGAGAACCGATATTTTACCAAGATGTTATTAATTACGAAAGGAAGGGACTAGTTCTTAAACAGTCTATTTTCCATTACTAAAAATGGATCCTATTTGAGTGAATTGTAAAACGTATTGTGTAAGATAAGCAGTTTATCTGGGAATAGGCTTCAGTCGGCGAAATACGGCAAAGAGATTGGTGGTTTAGCCTTGCTCAGGTTTGCCAATAACAACTCTGAATATTGAACCTGACAAAAAATACGTGTTGGGTCGACCCAAGAATCGCGTGGGTACAGAAACTGTTAGAACGGATCACGGCATTCGGCACCGCAACTTGCATGGTTTCACTGTTACTATTCACAACTAATGAGTCCGCTAAATCTCGCTGCTTGAAGAACACACAGGGATGTTGGAGGCGTCTTCGCGTTGAATACATCGAGTTAGTTCTCTCGAGGCATAAGAAACTTCCTCAGAGGAGACGAGTTTTTACGTGCCTACAGTCGCGCTTTCATCACGCAGAGCTCATTACCGGAATAGCGAGGAAAGGCCAATTTCGTCAAAGGCCTCGTGCCAAACGAGCTTGGAATGCGGTACGCGCATAGTACGCTTAATGATCAATTTTATCAATTTCATGGGAACCGGAATAACTTGAATCCGAAAAGGCTTCTACTGTCCTTTCATATGCACTTCGTTATCAACTTTTCCCAATAACTGGATTTTCATATGAATCAATGCAGCAATCGTCGTTACATCGTACAAATTTGATTGCTCAAGTTATAATTACGTAGGTTTAGTTTATGTAGAACTTTTAATCAATCACATCAGTCAAATCCCCGGAGAATTTTTCTCCTTGTTCGATTCCTGTGGTCATCATTGACCAAACAGTAGGTCATATTCATATTCATTCGGGCAGAGCTGGAGTACCCCAAGGAACTGTACTATGACCTCTACACTGCTCTACATTGCTGATCTGCCAGAAGTAGAAACAATCACTATCGCTACATTCGCAGATGATACCGCAATCTTGCCGGTTGGTGAAGACAACAAGATTGATTGATTGATTGACAACATACCCGTTGCTAAACTAATCCACCGAATGAATGAGCCAAAAAGGTACACGTGGACTTCAAAAAAACGGAATGGTAAAATCATCTGCCAAATGCCAAATTACTATGTAAGGCACATGCCAAGAAAAAAGAACGAGGAATCACGTTTAAAATCCAGCAAATTATACTGGCTTAAGGGGCGTCACTCAGTTTTGCCACTTGAGAATAAACGTATGCACTATAAGAAAGTTCTCAAGCCTGTATGGACTTATTATGGGTGTCAGCTCTGGAGCGGTGTAGCCAAAAATTACGTAGAAATTACGGGAAAAGTGCTTAGGAACGTCTTCGATGCAACATAACGTTTGCAATAATTTCCGTCATTATTAGGCCAGATCGTGGCCAGGCTATTTTTACAAAAATAATGTTATCGTGGGTTCTCTATTGCGAATCGTCGTATTTCGGCTAGAACCGTCTCAACTCCAAGATCACAGTGAATGTATGATAATTTATAGCATTTACTGTGATCTTGGAGTTGAAACGGTGTAAGCCGAAATACGACAATTCGCAATACAGAACCCACGATAACATTATTTTTGTAAAAATAGCCTGGCCACAATCTGGCCTAATGACGGAAACTTAGCAATGAAAGTAACATGTTGAGCAAATACTGATCAATCAACAAGCCATCAGTCATTATAAAGCGAATGCGGGTGGTGGAATCGATAAGGTGAAAGGGTCATTACCAACATAGCCCCCCCATCAAAATACCCTTCATTTGATGCCCTATTGATGAGTTCGTATTTTACTTTTCAGTATCCCGCTAGCCTCGTTTATTACTCGTGTTGGCACAAGATGAATTGCTGCTTCGGCTTTTCTGTTCCACACGTATGAACGTCGTTTTGTATTGAGTTGTCGAGTCTAATACAAGCGATATTCGCTGCTCAGGTTCATTTCATACGGTTAATCAATACGCCAGATTTCGGGTTCCTATGAGTAATCCGTTGAGACTTTGTGCAATTTCCGAGCCTTGCGAATTTCGTTTAGATTAGAAAACATTTGATGTTTGAATATCACCACGTGCCCAGATCTGAGCTGGCAGATATCAAAGTCACTCCTACTGAACACGACTTTTCGTAATTAAAGAAGAGGTCGTAAATAACCGTTTGGATAACAAGCACCGACTAGGATTCGAGAGAACTGCAAAATTCTCGGGACTCTCAAGGGTCTCGCGCTCAGTCGGCATTATGTGGTGAGATCCCCAGACATACGTAGTACTGAAATCAAATACGACCATTCCGTCCAACACTCGAAGAAAGCGTCGAGCCGTGCGGCTGACATTACGCTGTTGAAGGGGCAGACAAACGGTAAAGGAGAACTGACTGATTCGATGATCTCCCTTCTCTGACATCAGAGCCGTTTCAATTTGTCAACCCTCGCTGCTGCTCCAGCACAAAGGCTCCGCCTGAAGATGATCGGATTCCTAACCCCTGTGCTGTTCAATCAGGAACCAGGCGGCCTACTCGAGGGCGTTGCTATTGTGTCTGCCGGGTCTCAGCTTGGAAAGGTAATTACTCGAAGAGGCTGGTGATTGATTTCCTAGTCTGGATCTCCTTTGTGTTCTCGGAACAATATTTTGGACGCCAACAATCAGTTTTCAAGAGATGAGCTCACTACACATTCATCAATCAGTAATACGATCATAGTGAAGAAGGGAAAATCACACACTGCGGATTCATGCATTCCCAGAGTTTCTCGAGCCTCGACGTTTGCGAATCAGTTCATCCAAAAACGGCTAACGCGATGCGCAGAGTCCGAGAGAGTTCGATATTTTGGAATAGGAATTACCCATTATCTTACCTATTGTGTTCTGGATCATTATGTTCCACAAACAAATTAAACTGGTAGCTGAAGTAGATACTTAAAAGACTAAAACAACTCAAGTGAAATATCAAACCGAGAAAACTAATTTTGGGCGAGAAAACTAACTTGTTACCTGCACAAGTTGTACGTACAAGATCTTGATACTCCATTTTTTATGAAAAATCGAACTATCACCAATCCAGTAACCGCTGTGATTTATGCGAAGTTCCTATCGCTCAAGCTCGATATCGTTTCGAGTCTAAATACGCGTGTAAAACTAATATCCACTTTCAAAGCTTCGAAGGCGTGGGGGCAGGTGAGCGGGATCTACCTCTGAAATCCAGACCGTTCTGTCGGGTCGATGGTTTTTGTAAAGTTTGAAGTATCTTGCGAGATAATGTCTCGAGGCGCTAAAATAAGGGAGACGGCCGTAATGCAGAAATTCCTTCCATATACAGTTTTCCAAAGTTGGGGGGGAAAACTTTCTATTTGGAGAGAAGTAAAAGGAGGATCCAAGATCCCTTCAATTTATATTCAAATTCCTTTAGGAATCCAACTGTAATAGGATCCATCATAGTTTGAATTTGACTGAAGAAACCTCTTTGAGTTTTTCTGTCTCTTTTTACTGTTGTACCTATACGGAACATAATATTATTTTCACTTAGTGCTCTTCCGTAACTCTTTCTTTTAATTCGATTTCCCCAAGAGACGCTATTGCAGTGGACTAAAAGTTCTAGATCATGAATTATTGACAATTTGTTAATTCAAATCAGTTACCGAACATATTGGATTCTCCTTACATTTTAATGAAATTATGTAATATTCCATATTAATGATTCATTCCAGACGTCCATCGTGCTCCAGAACCTCTAGCTCTCAAATTGGTGCAATTTGGTATATCGTTCCAGTTGGTTGGGTCACCAATTGGAACAGAATGATCCAACTCGTATGATCCAACTCCTACAAACAATTCCTTTAATTAACGAGGGAGCTTAGTTCTCGCTCTTAGGAATGGGGATTTTACTACGATAATATGTATTCCAGACCATTGAATTGATAGAGTACATAATTCAACTCTGATAGGTACCTAGACCATTATACTAAACTATTATACCGTAGACCGTTGGTTTCAATTAGATTTTTTGTATCAAACGTACCTATTTGTCTGTACTGCGCCATTTCATTGTTTTGAGCATTATTTTATTTTCAATAAAGTTCATATGCGACGAAAATACATAGTATATTGAACCCAGGGTCTATGGGCTGGGCGTCCCATCCCAAGTCCCTGCAACAACCAATCCAATGTAGATACCAGGAATTTGTTCCAATACAAGAGAAGTTTATTCGATGGATCTTAACACCGAATCGAGAGAGACCATTTTGAACCTTCAATTACTGATAGTTTAGGATCCATGGAACTTGGGAAAGTTCGAAGGAAACAACGTGATAGAACACGTCAGTCGATAGGGTACAATAAATGACGCCACTGTTAGATTGATGGTGTGAACAGATGAGGGAAGGAGTTTGAGCACGTGAAATTTTGATATTAATAGAGAGATTTCCAGTGAGTGGTTAAAAATTTTCGTGACAAAATAAACCATAAACCGTGATTATTATTCAAAATCCAGTGTTCAATTCAGAATGACAACAGCATAAAATGGATTTTTTATCAAACACGTATTGTTTTATCTTCATTTTCGAGTTGAAAAAAATTCGATGCTCCTCATGTCGACGAAACGTAGGTCATTCCGGGGGGTTGAATCTGTTGGTAGGTACCTACTTCTTGCTCTACACTACTGCTGACGGGGTAAATATGAAATCCTACATGTAATAATTCATGAATTATGAAGATCGGGCCAAAATTGAATAGGAAAATTAACGAGACCTTCACTGAGCCAATCACCTATTACCATAAAAAACGGACGTATAGAGTGAGAGAGTCTATTTCCACGAATAACAATGAGTACAATTGTTGAATCGATTTCGACGATTATGTCATCATCAGTAACAAACATGAACTCTTACTTACTGATGATGACCTAATCGTCGAAATCGATTTAACAATTGTACTCATTGTTTTTCGTGGAAATATACTGTCTCACTCTATACCTCCGTTTTTTATTGAAATGGGTTTCCACAACCTCGTCGCGAGTGATCTAATTCGCACCTATTACCAACTCCTCACTCTGATCTACGGGAACGAACACACAATATTTCACGTCATTGCTCCAATTGAAAGAGTAATGATTACTGGGTGATCTGTACAAAAATGATGAACCTTTGTGGAAAAATTGGAAGCGTATTCAAGGAAACATCGTGAAGGTACTAAGGATTCGAAGTCATTGCAGTCGTGTATTCTCTTGGAGAATTTCCTGAAAACCAGGAATGAGGGCGACTTCAATACGAAACCATTTGACATCAGTATTGTTTCGGAAGAAAGCGGTGAATTTCTAAGCTACGGAGAGAAAAAGAGCGGCGTAGCGCGAGGCGGGATGATTAGGCTTGCACTCGGACGAGAGCGGGTCGATACGCGAATGGGTCACAGATTCCGCATTAGTGTGCCCTACTGCTGGAGTCCTCGTCCCCACTCCTCTCACTTTCGTCGTACTTTGGCTTCTCTTCAATGCTGTACGTACGAACTGAAAAGTACTAAGTACTGAATGCGCTTCATGCTCTGCTAAATATACTGCAACATGAATGAACTTCTAGAAAATATGGAGTGTTTTCTATATTTACTGCAATATGAATGAACTTGTAGAATATATGGAGTGTTTTCTATATTTACTGCAATATGAATGAACTTGTAGAATATATGGAGTGTTTTCTATATTTACTGCAATATGAATGAACTTGTAGAATATATGGAGTGTTTTCTATATTTACTGCAATATGAATGAACTTCTAGAAAATATGGAGTGTTTTCTATATTTACTGCAATATGAATGAACTTGTAGAATATATGGAGTGTTTTCTATAATTGTTCGCTATTATAACAATCATAGTCTGTGTACCTCACATTTGACTACCTGTTTCCTCCATTTTTATCAATGGACATAGGTTATAGTGGAACAAAACCTCCGGTCCCTTCGTGTATATAGATAGCATTTCCAAGTCAAATCCAACCTTTACCAAGTCAAATTCAACCTTTTCCAAAACAAATTCTACCTTTTCCAAGTCAAATTCAACCTTATCACCGAAATTACGAAAAATACGCACAAGCCCTAAATGTAGTACCAAATGCTTGTCTGTGATTGGGGACTAGGCTGAAAACAATACTCCAAACGCAGTAGGTAGGTACCTATACATTAAAAAAATGATGTTTTATTAAAAAGAAATCGACAAAAAATATAATTAAAAAAAAAATCAACATTTCTTCGAAAGAAAAACTCTTCTCTCTTCTTCGCATAATTAATATTTAAAAAGTCTTAAAATTTAAATCTTACAACTAGTCCATGTGATCACCCGCTTGGGATTTCAATATTAATGGAAGCACAAATGAAGGACTTTAGGGACAATTGGCAAAAGTTTTTGTAAAAAATTTGAATCAATAGATTAAATTTTAAAAAAAAGCTTCTAGGAAAAGGTTGAATTTGACTTGGAAATGCTATGAATTATATTTTTTTGTTGATTTCTTTTTTAATAAAACTGATAAAATTGATTGATTGCACCTTTCACTCAATTATATATAATGACCGATTATGTGAGAAATTCTGGACCTAATTTCTAAGCAATATTAATCAACAGATTCAACCAATGGTTCTTGGTCAAATGCATTCTTTGAACTGAGAAGTTCGATGTGATAAATAATATATAAAAACAGTGTTGCCACATTCGATGTTACATAATGGGATCAGTATCAATCTATCGAACCATATTCTTGGGATCCACCATAATATTGAAAGGGTTGGCAACACTGCGGTCTCCTGAGCCAATTCGCCCCAACTGCCAAGGTCACTCGTCGGAAGCCATTACCCCATGAGAAGAGGTCCGGAATCAAGTTTCTATTCTTTTATCGTTTTCCCCGATCACGTATCATCCTGATTGCGGTTGATTCCCGACGGACGGCCCCGCTCTATCCAGCGGCGGTTTTGATGAAAAGCTTCCAGAGCGTCGGGTCCGGAAAATGAGATCCATTTCCTTTCTATCACCTCGCTTAACCCGGAAGTACCTTTTGCCACACAGAACGTCTCTTTCAATTACTCAATGGAACCTGATAGGTATCGGCTTTTTGTATCGGGGCGGTTCGAGTGGATATTGAAAGGTGGGTTTATCAGAAGAAATTATAACTAAAACGCGGGTACTTGGTTATTTCGTTCATCATTGAAAATCAATCGATAACAGTTCTCAACAGAAGAATGTAACTGAATTGCACACTGCCTAAACCGTAGCCTGACGTTATCTAGTCAATTGATTCGAAATCAGTTCGAAAAGTATTCGGACAAGTACAGAGGTCGATTTAAAATCATTATACGGGGTACGGCAGAGGAAAAGGATGTTTAGAAAAAAATCATAACTTCGTTAATTTTGCAAAAGAGAAAGGTTAAATTGATATCGGGACATTCGTAAGGAGAATGCTAGAATGAGAATATTAGGTACGGAACATTACAATGTCATCAGGCATGTGATTCCCGTTTTATCAACTAAATCCGTTCCCGGAAATTGGCATCTATTCTTTCCTGTACCCTGACATATCCACAAGTGTTTTTTTTTTTTTTCGATAATGAACCTGGGTAAAATCTGGAACAATATTTTGGATACTTGGGCGAACTGAAACGATTCGTTTAGAACTTTATACCTACTCCACATTTTCAAACTTTTTTGCACCTCGAATGAACTAAAAAGTAGATATTTGAAAAATCGGGTTAATTGCTACTTTCAGTGTTCGGTCCATCAGATTGCAATTAACAAGGCACTTTATTTCCGTGCCTACGATAAACAAGACTTATCTTGGATCATACTGCAGTTGTCCAGCAGCACGCAACAAGTGCAACGACATGGCTGGGAAATGCAATTATACCTGAAACAGAAAGAAAGGGAAAATTAATATTATTATGAGGGTTATTTTGGTAATAAGGCTACAGTAATAGGAATTAGTTGAAGTGGGTCTTATGAAGTGCCTGCAGGGCACTTTTAATTAATGTATTGAACCGATGGAGCTGCTCTACATAGCTCATGAATCCAATGTTTGGTCTCGTTAAAAAATTTGATGTAAGCTGTAAGAGAATCATGACCGTCAGCCGTATCAATACTGCCGTGCTAAGATAAAGTCCCCTATCGACCATTTTGGTGTTTTTGGAGTTGGGCACATGGCTGCGTAGATCACGACGTGGCGCGTCTTTTCTGCCAAGGTAGAATTTTGTATCTCCATTGGAAAGGTTCGAAAAAAGACTTTATCTTATCTCCAGTTTGATGATCTTCCTCACTTAACTGCATGTTTGTCGACATGAAAAAAATGGAGATAGGTGGTTTTAACTTACGGCGGCAGAATATCTCACGATTCACACCAGTTGAAGAACGTTAATTCACGGCTCATGAACCGCTAGTTATTATTTCCACACAAAAGAACTTAAAAACGGTATAACATCAAACCGGAGAACGTCGGCGGTAAGGGCCTACTGCTAAATAAAATAGTAAAAAAGGTCGAAGAGGGTCACGAAGAGCGAACATTAAAATTCAGACTCCAAGTGGAGGTTCGTCCCCGTGGGAGGTCATGTTTGCGGTAGCGGAAAGGGCCTTGTGAGGTGAATCCGAAGGGCTTTTATAAGGGCTCGGAGAGACTTTGCACGGACAGCACGACGAATTGGATCAATCATCTCGTGAGCGAAACGTGTCGGAAGGACGGGGTTTTAAAACCGTGAGACAATCGCACGTCATCCAAGTGGGCCGATTCAAACGTGACGGGGAAAACTCTTCGATAGATAAATTGGGGATTCGAAGGATTGACGTTGAGGTTGCCGAACGTTCAGGGAAACTGTTGTACGAGCGTCTAAAATGTTCAAAAGTGTTCAGAATGAATTGAAAAGGTACCTACAAAAAACTCTAATTCGGAAATTCGTCAACATTTTACAAGAGGCAACTCTCCGAAACTCCAACTGCTTGGGACACAAGGGGAAATCAAACTCCACAACATATTCATGTCTACAGGTCATGAAATGGGACTAGATTCCGCGATTTCTCATTGTTTTCGGTCGAGATTTTCTAGTTGAGAAGGTCATAAACTTGAAGCAAAAACAAGGGAAACTTGATAAGAAGATCGGGTTTAATGAATAAGGTATAACACATTCCAACATGTGAAGAGTGGCGAGATGGACGTCCACATTGTTTTTGAGAAGCCCAAGGCCTTCGCTCCTGCATAATCTCCTCATTACTATTATCCCAACAGGTTTGTACGGAAAATTTCCTCCAAAGCCTAAAAAATGTACTTTTCTACTTTTGAAATTCTTACTTGCATAACTGAAAAGGTTATTCGATTTCAATCCCCGCTATCGAAGGTTGACGATGACCTCTTAACAACTCAGTAGCCCCATCGATTCCGGTCCACTTTCTGATGGACCACCGTGGGCGTGCTTTCATCATTGCTCTTCCAGGGATCCTCCTCATTATGACCACCTAATGGAGGCCGTAGTTTTTGCACATAAGGTTATTAATTTCCTGCAGTATTGTAATCATTTCGTAGCCTCTCCGTGGTATGTTAAGTATTCACCAGATCAGCCAGATGTCAAATGCTACAACCCGACTCATATGAGCAGCTTTCGATGTCCAAGAATCGACTCCATACAGAAAGATAGCCAGAATGTAGGCCAGCCTCCAGCGATGGCATAGACCAAGGTAACTAGAGCAAAAAATCGTTTATATTTTTTGAGGCTTTTCAAGACTAATCAGTCGTGTACTAGAACTTCTGCACACCTCACAGTCAGTTGGAAAGGTGCGTACTTACAGTAACGAACATGGGCTTCGACTGTGTCATCAGTGGATGTAAATTTGAAACGCCTGCGCCACTGAAATTGATTCCTCTATTGCATATTTGCTCGGAGTGCATGTTGAAGAGTAGCCTAGATGCACTCCTATCGAGATTCAAAATTACAACCATCGAAAGCCCTAGTGATGGCTACTGTAAGCGCTAAACTTCTATAGCAGATACACCATCACATAGCAATCGACGTTGTCAAAAGCATTATTGAAACCCATTTAACAGGCACGAGCACTTGGTGCTGCTGATCCAGCACACAAACCAATGTTTATCGAGGTGATATCATGAAAGTCCGGCGATTGATACTTTCTCCCGATGTTAGCAGCTAACTGCTGAGATATTCCAGCGGAATCTGTGTGAAATTCGGAATGACTCCGACACCTGGGATTTGACAGCCTCTGATCTACCGCAATCAGAAAAGATTATTAATGACGTTCTGGAAAGGTGTGAGATGGCTAAAATCACCAGCGGACAGGCGGTGTTGGGGGTAATCGAGGAAGAGTTGGGAGTGAGGGGTGTTGTATCGATTACACGATTTTGTCATTAACAAGTCAGACGGTTGTGTAACTTGTCTGGTTCAACAGGAGTTCTTTTAACGGTCTAATCTGCCCCCCCCCCCCCCCCCCCCGATGGAATCGTAACAGAGGTCACAGGAGGGAGGGGCCCGTCATGTTTCATCTGATTTGACATGACTCACATTTCCACGCAATGGCATCACGTTTGAATCGACTCGGGTTTTCGATCCATACAGAACAGTCGCGATCACCAAGAAGAGATATAGATAAAATGTTTAATACAGATCATTAAGGACTCGGGATCACCACGATATTGGTTGTCAGGGAAAGACGGTTTCCAAGATTCTACTGAAGAAGTAGTAGCGAGAATGATGGCGTTGGCATTTGGTAAATTAAATTGTAATCCAAAATGCTGATCTTTGAAATCAGCCTCAGGCAGTGGTAGATCCTGCCGAAGGACACCTTAATAGAAGTTTCTGGACAACAAGGACCACACTGACCTCGACCTCTCACCCCCTTTCATCCGATTACACTTCTAGATATATTACACCAATCCGATATTAAAGTACACTGCTCTCAAAATACTTGATAATTTACCAAATTTAACATATAATATATTATGTGGTATATATTGTGATTCTAAATGCAGGTGCCTATGAATTCGGTTAAAAACAGCTCAAACGGTTAAAATACTGATTTGGAAAATTATTTCAAATTTTATATCGGTAGCAATGGATATACGAGCAACATTATTGCTCACTTTATTTCGTTTACTATAAGATATTATAATTAATTATTATTATTATATTATAATTAATTATATTATAATTATAATATATTATAATATATATTATAATATAATTAATTATAGTATGGTAATTATAATAATTGTTTTATAATTAATTATTATAATTATTATTATAATACTATAAGGTATTATAATATGCATTGTATATTATACAATGTATATTGTGCTGTAATAAACCAATTCAACTATCAACTTCCCCAAATATACATCATTCACCCCTTCCTATCTCTTCGGTCGGTGTTTCGACCAATAAAATGAATCTCAAAATGTCTAAACGCGACTTCTAATCACTGCTTAAACCTGTGGATGAGTGTAAATAATCAAAGTCGGAGATCGAAATTGAATGTGGGGGTGAGTTCCGATTTGAAGACTGATGGAGTCCACTCACGCGCGGAGTGTAGATCTCCTCGAAGAATAAATTTATTATTATCAAAGATTAGGTGCGCCTGAAGTTCTCGTGCAACACGCAGTTAAAACCTCCGTATTTGCATCGAATTGATTTCAGTATGAAATTAGGTTCTATTTTGTCTAAACTAGGGATAAGTACATGGGATTAAATTTCATCGGCACCTTAACTCAATGGAGGTCATTAAACCTGATATTTAATAAATTTCGGTACAGAACATAATAATGAAGAAGAAATTAACAAATTACATTCGAAGTGCCGCAGCTACCTTGGGTGCCGTGATCCACGTCCGGGGGTGCCACAAAGTATTGAGATTGGAATCACTTTTCGCATGATTATGGAACCTACTGCAATTGATAGGGACTCGCCAGTGCCGACGCGATATTTGACATGTTTTGAAAATCAATACCCTAACTTCAATGACGTCCCACTGAACAGGTTTTGATTCAACGTCGCAGCAGAATATGCAGCCCTTAAGGAAAGTAATCGATATCCTTCTCCAATTCTCAACTTCGCGAATATGCGAACATGAATTTTGATACTTGCGACCATGAAAAAAAGGCATCGTGAGGGTTTGCGTTACCC
Source organism: Stenodema calcarata (assembly GCA_963920205.1). Classification (NCBI taxonomy): domain Eukaryota; kingdom Metazoa; phylum Arthropoda; class Insecta; order Hemiptera; family Miridae; genus Stenodema; species Stenodema calcarata. Next base: position 20,628,684 of record OY986054.1, read on the forward strand.
ACTTCCCTTCTAGAATCTCAGACATTTGCCGAAACCATCAAGGACGAAATTCCCATTTATTTAAATTACCTCTACAGAAAAATGTTATGGCCAATTCTCCACAACTGCGGCATAACGCAGGGAAATACCACTAAGTGGCTCGAGTATCTCCATAATCTGTTAGAAAGGGATTTCAGAGCAGGGAGTGAGAGAGAGGTAAAGAACAAATATGGCGCCAATTTATATGGTCCTTCAACATAGTCTTAGCAGTTTCCTTGCTCCGTAAAAACCTCCGTCAGTCATATAAACAGCCGACCATTGCCGAGCACGTTGAAGTTTCGTTAGTTTCAGGCGTTTCGTGGTGGTTTTCGCCAATTTACGAGTTGTTCGCACGAATTACAAAGTAGGACCTATCCGCCAGGATCCTCTGAGATCCTAATATCTCTAACACTAAGGACCTCCTAAGATCCTTCCTACCCCTAAACCCAATCTTTCTTACAGTACGCTGCAATCACCTGCGAATCGAAGATCGCCGAACCGTAACGTAATAATCTACCTTATCACTGACCCCGGAGGTTCTTCATTCACTTTATCAAACTCATTGGAGTTTCGCAGCAACAAGCGATAAATCGTTACCCAGCGGGTTTTTGGATCAAATGTGATCAACCTCACATGAAAAATGACCATTTTACCTCCTACACATGACAACGTTTTTGTCTTCTTCATCGTAAACATGTTTCTATTCCGAACTTATTACACTGTAAAATCTTTTATTAAATGAAAGATATAAATTTTATATGGTGGGATGCCGGAGAGTGTAGCCGTCACGAAAAGTGGTGCCGAGACTCAAAAAAGGTTGATGAATCACATACAGAGAGACCAATTTTCAATCCCCAACAGAATAGAAAATGCTACAAATTCCTTCACAGCGGTATAATATACCTACTATCCGACCACTACCGATATTAATATTGGTTCGTGAGAGCCTATTTTACACTCCTACGCTACCGACAACATAAATAAACCGTCGCTAAAAGCACATCGGTGATGGGGAGCTTTCACAACAAGCATTTCGACGCATTTCGAAGAAATTTTTTTTCCTTCCTCTGAACTTATTTACATTTAAAACAGAGTATTCAAGTTCGCCTTTTACACCCACAGCGGTCGAGTTTTCACTTTGTTTTAAACGAAAAAGAGGCAAAAAATCAAAAGGGGCAACGCGTTTCAAGCGTGATAAAAGGTTGAAACTCGCATGAGGATGATAGAATATTCAAGAGACGAGAGAAAATATATTTTTTCTGAAAGAACTGTAAGTATAAACTTGGTTTAATGCTCGTAACTTACCCGCCAGCATATCAGCATGCATTACCATACGCAGGTGCGAGAGAAGTTGGCTGAAGTGGAACTATGTTCCTCAACAATCATTTTATGTAACAAAAAGTCGAAATACGTCCATATTTATGTATTTATTTTTTGGGAAATAAGTAGGTAACTTGGAACTCAAATGAAAACTCAAACCAAAATCGGCAAACTAAAATTAGAAATTTCACACAACACCTTAATTGAGTCGGTTATTTTAGAAACAACACATGTACGAGAAACAACACTCGTATCATTTTTACGGTTTTCAGTTGAGAGTGGATCGTGGTCCCAAACATTTAGCGCAGAAACAACAGGGGATTGACGATTTCTTAATGGAGAAATCTGTGTTCTATGATTTCATGTAGAGCAGAACGAGCACACTTTTCTCTCATGTGACCGAGTCTGTGGAAGTAAAACGCTTTACAAAAGAGCATATCGAATATACACTCCACAGTTATTTGGGGAACTCTTTCTTCGACTAAGTCTGACAATATGACAATTTTCAAGTGACAATCAGTAAGTAACTACAAAATACGCTAAATCGACGCTCGAAGTAGAGAAGACCGATTGGTGATATCTGGTTTCAGAAAATATACGTAAGCTCCATTCGTTAAGGACTATGTTTTCCCAGAAGAAATGAATAATCGAGATGCCCCGCTCCCCACGGGTCTCGTAGCGAAGACGTCAGGTTTGAGGAATGAGAACGGAAAATACTTTTACAAAGAACGAGCGCGAAATCACCAATAAACCGGAGTGCGTTTCTAAAAGGGTTCACGGGCGGAGGAAGGAGCTCGAAGATGTTCAGGTTAAAACCTGTTAGTGAGAAAACCCGGATCTCATCCAACCCAATTGCAAAAAGAACCCTTCGAATACTAACGATACTTTGAAACATGAACGGGATCGTGTTAAATAAAGTACGTCGAAGGTAAAGTTGAAAGGGCTGCTTCGAGAAAATTAATTACTCGCTGTGGAGGAGGATGAAAAGCTCGCCAGGATGTGATTCCACTTAGTTGATTAAAACTCATATTTATGTGATGTAAGACAAAATTACTTTTTGGCCAATAGAAAATTCCAATACCGTTCCCAGGTAATTAAAAACCAACTGTGAAGCGGTACCTTCACGTCGACCCACATCCACGTGGTCAAGCCGAAGGATTCCACAGAATTCCGTTTTCTTCAATTACAACTGCTGCCTTTTGACAGAAGTATTTTTGTACGTCGCACCCCAGATCCCAGGCTCATCACCACCCCATTGATCATAAGGAGGAAGCATAAGGGCCCAAGATGACTCCCCTGTGGGATCCCAGATGTTGCAACAAAACGTGAGGACAGAACACCGCGCAGACGAACCACAAGTCCACGTCCAGTCAAGTAGCTGGCCAACCACTCCAGGAATGACCCATGCAACCCCAAGGAGGCAAGCAGCACCAGCAGGTGTTTGTGTGAGAGCCTATCAAAAGTGTGTAAGAGCCTATCAAATGTGTACGTTTTACCCTAATTCTATTCTAAACAATGAGATCTGTTATGGGCCACACGCTGAGAGGCGCGGCCGCCCATGAGGTTGTGACAATGTTCAACCAACTAATGTGATAAGACGTATCAGTGTCAACAGAAACACGAGACGTTTAAAAATCCAATCACAATGTCGTTGAACCGCTCACGCGCTTTCCCCGGTGGCACAATTAACCCACTTCACCCTCCAACGTCTATTCGATCATTCGTCCGAAACAAATACCTACAACGAAAAGTTTGGTTTCTCTCCTGAACGTTATAAAGATGACTATCGCCAACAAACCCGAAGGACTTTGGGAGCCCGGGAGTTTATATTTTAGCGAGAAAAGGGGAAACCTCGCTTCGTTCCCTTATCGCATTTTCACGAGGCGGGTCATTGTTTCTGATGTGTACTGACACCTATAACTTGTCGAGAGATTATTTATCAAGCCGAGGCCGTTAGGGGTGGAAACCTTCGAGCAACAGGTACATGGAAAAAAGCATTCCGCTCAATAACCCACCGCCCCACTTACCCATACATCCCGTCAAACAGCCTCTATTCAACAGATTCATATTAATTCCCCGCCAAAGATATTCAAGTTCGTACGCCTACCGGCCAGTGGAATATACACTCCCCATACACTCCGTGTGAAGATCACCCCGCCACACAAATATTCTACAGCGGCCGGAAAAAGTTATGATATCCACTTTCCCGGCCGCCTCTTTCCTTGCAATTAAAGAGATGTCCTAACCATTTCACAAGCACCGTACATACCCATTTCGAAATCTCCCTAGGCGCCATGGCGAGACGTTTTTATTACTACACATCTATGTTCATAATACACCAAACTACATAATATTTCACCAATAAGATCTTCACCAAATTTCAAGTTGAACGGCTGAGGACCCGTCAAAGTGGGTCCTACAGCTTTCCTAGATATATATAAGTTAAGCCGCTCCCCCACTCACCGGAGCCCATAAAGTCAAACTGATTGTGACAAAGGTTAATAAATTGACCTCATCAGTCGTGGTGGAAGAACATTTCATATTTTACGAAAAAACATAATGAGTTTCCTCAACTTTCACACCACCTGAATTTGATTTGGACCTTTTGGGTTATCATTCCGACACTTGGTTTTCGGCCGATTGTGGCCCGACAATGTAGGATATAGTTCATCAGTAAATAGGTAATGAACTTGTTTGTTATAGGAGATAACCATCTCTCCCTTACTCGCTATTCGGCCGATTGTGGTTTCAGTTCAACCTGTGTATCAGACCGGTAGAGGCAATGAATTCCTTACAAAACAGAAGAATACTCCCAACAGATATGCGTTGTACCTGTGGTGACGATACGAAATTGTCTCTCGGCAGCCGGGACAAGTGTCTTTGCCACCAAAGAGGCTGTAGAATCTCAAACTCAAACGAAGTGGAACCTTGTCTACGAGCATTTCAAGATAGGCCTGTGCGATTATTAAAATTAATCGTAATCGACGATTACAAAAATAATCGCAATGTGCTTCGATTCGATTAATCGTGATCGACAATCGAAAACTATTCCAAATAATCGTTTATAAATCGATTATCGATTAGCGTTTCGATTATCGATTAGTGTTTCGATTATACAAAGTTTTTTGATTACCGATTACATTAAGTTGCATCGATTATCGATCACGATTATTGTAATCGAGACCTCAAAATAATCGAGGATTATTAAAATAATCGAATCGAGGTTTCGATTAATCGAATAATCGCACAGGCCTAATCGGTAATAATCGGTAATCGGTAATAATCGGTAATCGGTAATAATCGGTAATTGGTAATAATCGGTAATCGTTAATAATCGGTAATCGTTAATAATCACATATCTCATTTCGATTATCGATCACGATTATCGTAATCGAGACCTCAAAATAATCGACGATTATTAAAATAATCGAATCGAGGTTTCGATTAATCGAATAATCGCACAGGCCTATTTCAAGATACCTCACACTATGAAATCTGAAATTGTCTTGGGCAAACTTAAGTGTCTTTGCCGCAAACGAGGCTCTATAATCTCAAACTCAAACCAAGTGGAATCTTGTCTACGAGAATTTAAAGATACCTCACACTATGAAATCTGAAATTGTCTTGGGCAAACTTAGCATCAGTCCATTCTCAATCAGCTATTACCAATTTGAAGGCCTTTGCGACCAGCGCACAGTGTTGACTTTGATCAGTGGAAAAAATTCTGGCTCATTCACACAATTATCCAAACGGTGTGGACGTTGTGGACTTTGAAGGTTTGAGTTTCAATGTAGTTTTAAATAGTTTTAGATTTTGTTCGATTTTTTGAGTTTTGTGATTTATAACGTTATTAGCAGAACCAATCTAGTTAATTCAATAAAGCTAAAAGCAGTTATCGCCAGCCGTATCCAAGCTCACTTTGGGCTTCTAGTTGTTCGAAAATTAATCTAGTTTTTTCTACAAGTCGGTCGAGGAGGTACACCAGTATCTGAATGGAAAGAACTGGGTGGCACTTGGATGGTTCGTGGTGAGGGTGGGAAGATACAGGAATGGTTGACATCGTGCAATTATAATTATAGTGCAATAAAAATATTTCAATGTGTCAAGAGGTATTTGTTTTTTTATGTCTACACATGTATTTGTTTATTCATTGAGTAGATTTAGTTTTTCGTAGTAATTTATCGTAAAACAGACATGTAATAGTTTTTTTTTTTTTTTTTTTTTTTTTGAGAGAGAGAGACTTTATTCATTGAAAAATGGTATGATAATACATAGAAGATAATTTGATATACATGAATAATATTATTCGGCATTAGGCTAAAAGCCCGTGTCGCCGACATAAGAGTTGCTTGCCTCTTCTGAATTAAATGTTGTCTCTTCCAAATTAAACCATTTCCTATTTAGATAGAAAGAAAAAAGAATAAGCGCACTGAACTTAGTATAATACTAAGTAATCAATATTAAAAGTACTTCACAGATTTTCCTATTGCTTATATATACTTACTCATTATAATGGAATCACATTCCATTCCATTTTGAATAAGCCATATATATATAAGTTTTTTTGTATACATTCCTCGAGCTAGTGTTTGTGTTTTACATTGTTACATCGATTTGAGTATACAGTAGATGAATTATATACTTGGGGCTTCTAGTGGTAAGAAACAAGTTTGGTCTAGGATGTGTCACATTTTTTCCAAAACAAATCTTGTTTGGTATTTGTGTTCTCTAGAGCAATTTATAATGTCAGGGTGTTTGTGGAGTTATTTAGATTTAGTTCCGAACCCCGAATAAATGGCAATTTATTAATTAAGCTCAAGTGCGCAGGCTTCTTTAGCTTCGTCTTGTCCTGTCCGGACCAGGATCAAAACCCCGAAGACATTCATCAAGCCTCCATTCCGCTTGACTTCTACTGGGCAGAAATGCTTCGACTACAGGGGTGCCCTGTTGTTCAACGGTCTACCTCATACTCTGCGAGGGATTCAGTCGCTCTCAGCTTTCAAAAAAGGATTGAAGAAACTTTCCATCAAGGTATAATTCCCTTGCCTTCCTCCAGCATTATTTATTCATTTGCTGTCATCTGTTTCATTTGGAAGTTCACACCGCTTGATTTATTTGCTAAAATTATTGTTTTTCTTTACTTTGCATTCCGTCATTGGATTCATTAAGGAGCTTTTACCATGTATTTAACTTGCCCCAATTATTGGGTTTTCTGTATTTTGCAGGTATTATGTGTAATTTTTTTCTTTCTTTGATCATTTACAATTCAACTCCTCCCCTCAGCACGAGCTACTCTCAAAGAGGGGAGTAGCATTTGCAATTACTGTTAGTACTCAATTTTGTAATTTTCCAATTAAATGCATTAAAAAAAAAAAAAATCCTGATAGCGAATGAAGTCCTGAAAGATGTACTCGTGTAGATTTTAACTAACCCGATGATTGGCATCTAATCAATGAGCTCCTTTTCTCCTCATCAATGGACACTTTTCCAAAATTTCTCCAAAACTCCGTCCCCAAAAGATGTAGGTACGGTACGCAACGTTTCACGATCTCGTTATGGAATAAGGACGAAAGTGCCACTATCCGCGGAGCAGCTCTTGTTACCCACTTATTGTCAGTAATAATCAATACTGACATCAATAAGGTCGTAAGTCACGGCATTCTCCCGTCAAGGAAGCGGCGAAAAGAGAGCAACAGGTAAAGAGGTTTCGGGGTGAGGGTCCTCCCTCTCCCTCGCTCTCATTCGCTCTGTCAACAGTCACTAGGCCCTCTCGCTCTCGCCTGTCACTCTCGAGGATTTTCAATCTTCGCCGCCCCCAGAAAACCAACCGGTTTGAGCACCTCCGACGTCAAAGCTCCGTCTTTTCACCAATTTAGGAATAAGCCCGCAGAACATTTTATTGTCCCCTCGAAGACACACACGAGAAAAAAAAAAAGTCGACCGGATAAGTGCCTGGACTGGTGGCACAACTTTAAGAATCCAGCCATGCAGCATCGCCATAATAACGAATTTTCGAAGAAATAACTGGTTTTATGTCAAATGTCTCCATTTTACTGGTTTTATAACAAGTTTTGTCTCCTTTTTGCCGAGTAACCTGGTTTATGACTAGATACTTTCAAGGCTTTTATTATCCATTACAAGAAGATCCAGACCAAATTTTAAGTGTATCGACTGTGGCCAACGTCAATGTGGCCAACATTAGCTGAACTTTCCGTTTTTGTTCCTAAAATTTTCTTGGGTTTTTAAAAGGCACTGGCTAGATTTGAAACAAAGCTCTGTGCAAAATTTCAAGTCAATCGGTGAAGGTGGAGAGGCTGTAGCCTTGGCTAACTGAACAAGAAGAAAAACATGGTAAGGTGTTATTGAAGTTGTATAACTCGGCCCCTTTGGACCTGCCGACATGAAAGTTTCAGGGCTTTTTTTGGTTTATTATCTTCGATAATGAACCATTGGAATCGCCCAAAGAAAAAATTTTTTTAACCCCCCCTCAAAATTTGTTGGTTTACGTTTCAAGATACGTAGATTCAGAAAATCGAATAAAAAAAAATCCGTCCGTCCGCCGTACGCCGTACGCCGTCCGCCGTCCGCCGTACGCCGTACGCCGTCCGCCGTCCGCCGTCCGCGCCACTTTGCCCAGTTAACGTTGAGCTAAAATTACGAAATTTGGTTTCTGGGTTTGGACCAGCCCCACAATGATCCTCGAAACTTTTCATAACCCTAGGTCAAGGGGAAGGGGTTCAAAACGAATTTTGAAAATTTGAAAATCTCATATCTCGAAAAATCCATATAGAACGGTATGTTTTTTATTTCATATTTCGATAGAGTTTGTTCCGTAGAATTTTTTAAGACCATCCGCAGCTTTGTACGACCAGCCGTTCGTTCACAATGACGGCTCAAAGATTGTGCCTCACAACACGATCGTGACTCAAACTGTTAAAATACAGGTCCATTTTCATACTAACAAGCTCTTTGGAACATCATATGGCTTAAATGATGTCGAGTTTGTTGTTCTGAGGTGCGTTTCGTGCTACGGAAATGAAGGTAATTTCGAATGTTTGTTGGTAGGTACTTCTTTTATAGAAACATTAGTACCGACGTAGTATTAAAAACCACAGAATTATATCGTACTAATTAATCATAATTAATAATAATCATTATTAATAATGAATACAAACTATTAATACCTAACAATAAATTATAATAATTTTTACTAGGTACTTGACAAAATTGTTAATAATTAGTGATAATTGATAATAATAATTAATCTAACATTTAGGATCTAGACATTTAGACCTAGTGATCTAGACAGAAGGGTGATCTGTACAAAGAAGATAATGAACCGTTGTGTCAAGAATTTGCAGAGTTTCTATTATCCACACCTAAATGATCCACACCGATTTTCAGGTTGATCGGGTGTAGACCCGTTAAATTGTCCAAAATTAGCCTACATTCAGTTTTTTGTTCCTCAAATTTTCTTAGGTTGAGAAAATGAGTTGAATCGCTAAAATGGCACTGTGTGAGTTATAAAGAAGGTCAATGCAAAATTTCAAGTTAGTTGGTCCTGACCCAGACTGTAGACTCGTCATATTAGCCTAAAATTTCTGCTTTTGTTCCTACAATTTTTTTGGGGTTGAGATAATGGGTTTGCTTTTTAAACGCACTCTCTGAAGCAGGAACGAAGCTCCGTGCAGAATATCAAGCCAATCTGTGGTGGTGGAGAGGCTGTAGCCTTGCCCAAGTGAACAAGAAGAAGGAGAAGAACAAGGTAAGCGCGAAAAACCGGGTGTTTGAAGTTATATAACTGGGCTCCCTTCAGACCTAACGGCTTGAAACTTTCAGGGATTTCTAGTATACACACCAAAAATATCCACACCCAATTTCAAGTTGATCGGTCAGATAGGGGCCGAGAAAAAACGTTTCGTGACGCCTGGTAAACATACACTCGGGAAAGTTTTTTCTTCTCAACTTGTTTGCTTAGCGGGCCGGAGTTGGTTTCTTCAGACGGAGACCAAAGCCGCAGATGCTTCTTCGTCATAATTTTGAAAATGTACTTCTGAGTGTTTTAAATGAGAGCCATAGTGGTTTTATGAGTCCCACCCCACACACCTAATCCAAATTGGAACAACGACAGGCACCAGATCCTGATGTATCAGCTTGAGGGTCGAGGGGGGCCATCACGAAGGTAAATTTCATGATTTGGTTACAGACATACTGCACGTGGTCTTCCTAATTGAGTTGCAATCCCTTACGATATCATATTGGTGGTTGCTTTCACATGACGCGACCTTGGAATGAAATTTCAAATGCACCTCTTTCTTCCGCGGATGATGGAAACCCTCGCAGACAATGGCCACACTGTCTTGAAAAGCCGCCGTTGTTTTTGAAATAGAAACCCTTTTCTCTCCTCCCCTTGCCGTGTCATTATTTACGATTCGGTTTTCGGAGTCGGGAACAAAAAGGCATCGGGAGAAAACCGTTGGAGCTCCGGAGCCTTTTCCCCATTGTTCTATCCAAAGTGGGCGCACATCAATACTCGAACCCCCGGTCACCTCGCTACTTCTTCCCTTATCGTTAAATAGCTCCGTAGCTCGTATTTTGCGCTTCCATTCCATCCTCAGTGCCCTTCAAGTATCTTTTTCACCGTATCTTTCCTTCCAAAGCCTATTCGAAAGGTATGAGCTCACACTTGGCCTCCAATGCACGTTGACAACTGTGGTGCGAAGTTTTCTTTTCATACCATAACGTTTCTCCAACGGAAATTGACACATTCATTGCCGTCGCTCGAAAGGATTCTCAACCACTTTCCTGTCATAGTTTGTTCCCAAGTTCGCTTTCCGCCGTCTCACAAGTGTTTACAAAAATCTGATACAGAACAGAGGTATTGAAAAAATTGATCATTATTTGTTGAACATATTTGTTTTCACTTTCTTCTTCCTTTTTCCGCCCAAGGTGAAGCGTTTTGTCTAGACCTCCCAGGAATTGGCACCTCAAAGTGACATCTTCTTTACTTTCGATGTCTTCCATAAAAACCGTTCCTAGTTTGTTGAGTACGCCAAAAATCGGTGAAAACTGTAAATTAGTTGGTGAGTTCTCCAGAAAACAACCCTACGAATTAGGGTCCTGAGGATTCTGAGGGTCCACACGAAAGACCCTCAGGACCCTGTAGGAAATACGAAGTACAGATTAGCAACGCGTTTTCTTCGCATAAAGCATGAAATAAGGACCAACTTAAACTCCAAGAAAGCCCCAAGATACGATCTGATAACTGGGAAAATACTGAAAGAATTACCCAAAAAAGGTCTCCGAAAGTTACTACTCCTGTCGATGCTTCACTCAGAAAGTTACGTGCAGCTAATGGAAAGAAGCTACAACGGAAAGAAGCTGATATCAAAACCAGGCAAGCCTAGTGATGGCAAAAGTCATATTAACACTCTTGCCAGTCATATTCCAGATGTTTGAAAAATTACTCCTCAAAAGACTGAAACCTATTAAAGCAGAAAGAGATGTCATTCCTTCACATCAATTTGGATTTGGATTGGAGAACATCACTCTACAATAGACCAGGTACACAGGATCACGAAGAAACATTATGTTCTGCTGCGTTTCTAGATGTCCCGCAAGCATTCGATAAAGTATAGCATCAGGGATCACTAACAATACTGCTATTGGATCTTCCGACCCAATTCTTCCAACAACGCTCTAATGTATTGGAAAAACGTTGCTAGATGTTGTAATACAGTTGTAACATTAAAAACAAAAAATCTTCGTGGATTTCCTTCTTTTTGGGAACCTAATTCAATGATCTAAGCCAGAGAGTAAGTCGATTTGTAATGATGCCACCAATGGCGCAAGTTGTGATTTACTGGGTCCACAATTCTTGATTGGTAGTTCGTTAATACCACTAATGAGCACAGGATTCTGGTCAGGGGTAGGTGCCAAAACTGGGAGCCAATGTGTCGCATTGCAGATGCATTATTGTATAACGCGGAGATTTGGAGTCTTCGATAGTTTGAGGAGCTTGAAAAAGTTCAAACCAGTGTGATCAAAAGTGCTCTATTGCCACCTAGAGGTACTCCTGGTTATCTGCTGCGAATGGAGTCGGGTCGGGAGAGTCTAGGCGTGAAAGTTTTTGATAGAGCAATCGCATGGTTGATCAAAATCCTGGAAATGCCCCCGTGCAGATATCCTTCGTATTTGCTTGGATCAACTGATCAGAACTGTTGATGGAGGTTGCAGCCTAAATAAGTTCAACTGGGCAGCGTAGATTAAAGGAATCATAAGTGGTATCGGGTATGGTGGTGTATGGGAGAAACTGGATTGTCATATTTTCTGTGAATGACCGGTATTGTCTCATCTTAGACTCAAGTTTTTCGGTTTTAGAAGACTGAGTATCGACCATTGCAGTAGAAATTTTTTACCAGGCAGAAACGACGCCGAAACAAAGATGATATGTTCTATTTTCCTCTCGTTTTTGTGCATTCGCAAATTTAAGGAAAGATTGTTGGAAGAAGTTGGCCTGGGCCCGTTATAAATGCTAGGACGTGTAAATTGCTGACATGTTTTATTCATTGCCGGGGGACGGAGTGTGTCGACACAATGTGATGCTAGGAGATTTCTTATTGATTTATACTTACCGCACTCACTGTTCAATCCCTTTAAGTTGTTTCAAGTTCATTTTTATTTTGTAGGTTATGCCCATGCATTGTATAGGTGGAACAACTTAAGCAATAAAGACATTTGATTTGATTTTTCATTTAATGACCACAGGACCTCTCGACCTCCAGATTGAAAGCCAGAGTGAATAATGCTCGATATTACTCGGAAGAGGGAACGCAATTTAGAGCATCCATGGAAATATCTGCTTGCAAGTTTCGTGATCACGTACGTAATCTTCTTGTATTTATGGATTCTCTTAATTATATCCCATCTACCTAGTAATATTTACAACTTCATCACATTTCGTATAGTCTACCCAAGCTTTCCGGTCAGGACGTGCTGTGGTAATTTTAATCATTTTTGTACAAAAGTACATCCGTTAGGGTCTGTTCATCGATGAATTATAGGGACAAATAGGAAGTTCAAGCTTGAAAAAATGCTGGATGTGACGTCCAGTGCGGTGAAGGTAATCCCTTGAATCAAATATCTTCATTTCGGATTTCCTTACTTATGTTACTCAAATTTCACCATCTACCACACATAATGAAATTCACCGTTATTTGAACATAATTCTTGGAATATTAATCCAATAATCAACTTATTATGGGCATAACTGGAGTACCTACACCGTTCCAGCAACCACACATGTTTTGCAAAAATCTCGTTCCAAATATTTTGGACCGCTGGAACAGTTTATTTTCCGCGGGGACCCGCTAAAACATTGTCGTACTTCTTCCGGCCGAGCACTGGCCTTTTAAGCGGAACGAAAATTCCCGTGTAGAATCCCACATTTGCTGGTCCGCGAGAATCCTATTATGAAGGTTCAAGGGCGAGGGGGATACATCGTGGCGCCAGTTGCCGGTGAAATTACACAATGCGAGAGAGAGAGAGAGAGAGTGTGTAAAGAAGTTGCGTGTATGGGTTGTGTGTGTGAGGGAAAGAGAAAGAGATAGAGAGTAATCAGGGCGGGAGGCTGAGGGCTGGACCACCGCAGAGCCATCACAAGGCTTCCCACATCACTCTTTTCAGAGACGCCCCCGTCAGGAACACTACAGTCGCCTTAACCCTCAACAGGAACATCTTCCAGATTAATGTGCGTCCCTTCCACCACTTTTTCTCCGTCTTCCTTGGGCTTTCGGAGCATTGGATTACATTTTCGTATTGATCAATCATGTCTGTCTCCAGGTGAAAGACGACTCTCGCAATATATTTTGACTGTTGCGAGAATGGGAACGCATCCTCTTGGGATTCATTGAAGAAATTCGGTAGCCCACATTTCACTGGGTCGCACAACTGTTTTTCCTTCTTCTCAAATTGGGAGACATGTCAATTTTGTCCGAGAAAAGGACGGTCTGAACGCGCATATACCTCCCTCATTCAGACGTCTTGCAAGGAACAACCCCACACACAACATTTCGATAACAGTGCAAAACCATGTGAGTTGAAAAACCAAAATTTGACAGAAAATAGTAGCAGATCAAGAAACTTCAAAAGAGGGGGGTGGGAGGAGGAATAGCTGAGAAGGTACTGGTTATAATTCTAAATAAATGACAGTCAAATTGCACATTATTAGGCTGCTTGGATGCAAATTCAACTTTGTTATACAATACGAGAGTATTGGTCAATTACAAGACAAAGGTCTTGATATTTGTATCATACCATTGATTTCCACTTAGCATGACATGAAGTAATTCGATGAGGCTTGAGCTACTGACAGGAAAAACAGCTAGCTTGTAGCTTGTCCAGGTCTGAGTGCGTTTGGTTGCATGCTGAAGTGCATAATGAGTCTCGATAAATCAGCCTTGGCGAAAAACCGTTGACGGATTTCAGCCCAAACGCCTTGCCTACCGACCTGGCGACTTCTGGAGGCTGTAGAACAGAGGGCGAAGAAGACGTTATGTTGTTGTTCTACGGTATCCACAAACGAGAAAAATAAATTCCGCTTTTAAACGACCGAGTTACTTCTCACAGGTGCCTTGAAGAATGAGTTTTGGTTGGATATGATCCAGGTGGCAAGGAATCGTGGGATTACAATGCGACAGTGGATCATGGATTCATATACCTGTATGTGAATCCCCAACTGAGAAAGTGGAGGGCAAAAAAAGAAGAGTGTTTCGACACGTTGGTTTTGGAGTAAAAACCTCACACGACGAAAGAAATACTTAGTTTCTTTTTGAAAAGAGACTTTCTCTTTAGAGACATTGCCTGTCCCATACACCCATGAAATCCTCCATATGAGCAGATGGGAGACGAAAATTAAATTTCCACCAGGAATTTGATATTTCATAAAACGATCAGAGTCACTCATGCGTTTTCATTGTGGACACTTAAACATTCACGCCGAGATCCCGAAACTGACGATTTCGAGGGGGGAGAAAGTAAACAAACATCGAAGTAAATAAACTGAGCTTCAGGAGGTGGCGAAAGCTACACCACCTTTCACGGTTATTAATGTTGCATGTAAAACGTTGAGTCTCTGCTGAGCAAACATTTGGAGTGTAAATTGTAAGTTTCAAGTCTTTTAACATTGGAAACGTAGGTACTTTTACTGTATCTCATATGAGCCAATCTGCTCACTACCCCGATCGACTTTGGTACTCAACGTTTGTCCCCTGTGTTTTAGTCCAGACAACCCAAAATCAGGTAGTGGTTGGCGTTTTGTTTCTGGACGGCAGCATAGGGATGGTCTCCACCAAACAATTCACTACGTTTCCACTAGTTAACGCAGAAAACCAAAAATAGAAAAAGTCCCAGTCGCCCAAATGTGGACCCATCTCCATGCTTGAAGTAAGCCTACAGGAACCTTACATTAATTTGGAGAAAACGAGTCTTAGGTTTTGAGGTATCCCCTCTTAACTTGCTACTATTTCTAATTCCGGGGTTTTCATTCTGTAAGGCATAAGGAACCACAAATATGAGACACCTGCTTTGTTTCACTTCTGCATCCATTGTTGGATGCTGGTTTTTTCGGAGGTTTCAAAGGACGAAAATCAATAACATACCATTGAAAGAACAGAACGCCATGAACGCAGAGAACATCTAGCAACTCCTCACCCTCATAAAAACCGTGTCAAAAAATCGTTATACTTCCTTCTCTTCAAGTACGAGTATATTCACCGTGAGGAAGATCTTGAAAAGCGGCACCTCAACAGTTTGTCTTTCCATCATTTGTTGCTATTTGAGACCAGGTGAAAACTGAATCATTCAGAATAATACAACGCTGTTCTCATTTATCAGAAGACGTCGGCGTTAGGTTTGTGTTAGACACCATCAGCGGAGAAGTCACGTTGATGAAACTCCAATTGCCGTCGCGACTCAAAAGCTGAGACAACCGTGTTCCCGGCTGGCGGTACACGAAACTTGAGATGTGTCCTGATGTTATAAGAAGCGTGATGTAACAGCTTGGAGAGCTGCTCTCTTTCAACTCGGTTGATTAAACTACGGAAAGGAGGGCGAAACTGAGGGGTTGTCGGGAGAATTTCTCATGGTTATTAGGGTATTTTCCGAGGCCTTCTCTCTCCTCTCGCTTGGAAGCTTTAACCAGGTGAAATATTTCCATTTCCTTTTGATAAATCACGCCCGACGTCGATCGATTTTAGTTTTCGAAAGGCAATGAATTCCTGCTCCGCCTCCCGAAGCTTTGACTTTATCTGGAATCGGTGATATTAAGAGCAGTCGGGTTGAAGGGAAATGAATAGAGTCTCACTGAATAGGGAAGAAAGAATTTATCAAGTCAGACAAAGGTATACAGCAGTCAGAGGCGAGACAAATGAATGATAATCCCAGTGCTGCTTTCTACAGGGACGGATGTCTTAATCGACGATGATGAACGTCAAATACACTGGTTTATAAACTAGTGAAGTTTTAGACGTCTTTCACTCCGGGGAAACATGCGATGCAACTCTTTGACAGACATATTCCAACTCCTCCCTTTCAACCCTCAAACCAAATCACACCTCCATTCCATAGTGCCGCTAATGAGTACTATATTAAAGGATATGAATATACAATATATCTCATAATAATTATGAAATGTGTTCAATTATATTTTAAATATTTTATTTACTAAAGTAAATACACGAATTTTAATTAAACAATACAACTGCAAGTCATGCAGTTCACAAGATACAAAATAGTACTGCACCAAGTCTGTCACCTGCACAGTCATATATACCCATTTAACATAAATATAGAGTGCTCCATTTACCAAATTATAATTGCTGTGTTTAGTTGCCACTGATAAACTGGAAATCATTATCGGTTTTGTGTTATTCATGTTTCTTCTTTATACACATCGCATTCTCTATTCGTTGGTTATAATTTCAAATGCAATATAATATATCCTATGAAAATACAGTCCATTAAAGTACCTATCTGGTACATACCTTGTTAGTTTAGGGTTAGGCTTATCGGCCCCCTGGGCATAACAAGAACACACATGGTATATCATATAAACATCGTATACTGAGCTTTCGGACCGTTTAAATCTCGGAATAAATAAACCGATAAATAAAAACTCAACGACACTGTAAGCGACATCTACCGTCGTATCTCCTCATTGAGTGTCGTTATATTCATCGGTTCACTCGATCGAACCGAGCGATCGCTGTACAGAGTCGAGAGCATTCGAGTCGGCTCAAAGATTGGGAAAACATCGACCCGAACCCAGCAGTCGAGTAAAAAAGGAGGAATCCAAATAGAAGCGATCTGTAGGCTGATGTGTGTATGCGTAATGACCGCTGAGAATACCGGCAGGTGAAGCTCATTCCATTTCGCTTACAGACCACATTCCATTTTCCGCGTCTCGGAAATTTATGTGCAAAACCTCCGAATAAAGAACCGCCCAAGAACTCGAGTGTGTCAAAGGTGTATATTTCACATTTAGGTGGATATAGGGGTTTGGTTATTCATGATATCAATTGTAACAACTCCAATATTAGTTGCTCCCTAGCAACCTTTACTATTCAAAATGGTACTATGGTACACCTTGAACGTTTGACACATTTCCGACGATCTTGTAAAGGGCAATGTGGATTTAGATTCATTTAAAGAGAAGTTCAACTATTGTTGGGTCATATTTAGTCGTGGATAAGATAAGGTAGGTAGTTTTAACAATGGACGCTATAGAGTGGGGGCTTTTCGAACATGAAATCATAGGAGGAGGGGGGGGGGGTTAGTTACTACAACTAGGCTCGTTAAAGCTAAAAAAGCTGTTAGAGACAAGAATGCTTTAACTGCTAAAGGCTTGCATGTCCTTTTATGTCCACTATTTCTACATTTACCAACAATTTTATGCATTAAACGCCGGTGCCATTGTATTTGGGGCGAGAGTGAATCGATGTACTTTGTCTATCTTCCTTTGACGTAAACATAGCTTTTCGGTACAAGTTGTGTACGATATTACCGTGAATCACATTAGTATAAGAAATAATAATTATTTAATTATTGTTACAGTTAATTATGTAATTATTACAGTTGTATGATATCGTATGTTCGAGTGAGGTGAGAGGCTCATGTTACGAAGACGAGACGGGGAGTGCGTCGTATGAAGCGACCCAAACGTGGTCAATAATATTGTACAATAATTAGGTCTGTGCAATATATTGAATCGTATAAGACGATATTGATGGGCACAATTATGGGCAATCACGAGCAGAGATGGACAATGTGTTTGGCAATATGTCGTCCGTTCCCGCCGGCAATTCATTGAGGGAAGTCATATTGAGTGTTCTTGTTAAGCCCAGAGGGCAGATAAGCCCAACCCTAACTGACAGGGTACTACTAGACAGGTAGACTAGTGGACGGTATTTTCGTAGAATATATTGCACTCGAAATTATGACCAGTGACTGGAGCACGTGTTGTAAAATAGCAATTAACATGAATAACACAACAGATGAGTTCCTAGTTTATCAGTGTTAATCAGACAAGTTTGGAGTAATCAGGTACTTAGTGTGTATAAATGAATACAGCTTGAGCCCACACCAATAGGCAAAGGTAGAAACCGAAGATGGTAGGTAAGATGAAGAAGCCCAGAAGCCAAGGATATCTCAACATGCAGATTGTGCACATTGTTGCAAAGTCGTAGGCAGACAAAATGTGGCAGGAGTTTGGATATCACAGGTAGGAAGATTTTCTAGGAACTTGAGTCACTCACAGATTGCTTTTACACTGGCTAGAAAAAGGTGGTGTTCAACATGACTGCTCTATAAGTTGTGTTCAGCACTTTTGCTGCACTTACTGAGCTATTTAGGATTTACCTCAGAAACGTGATATGCGCCATTCGTCCGCGATTCTCGAGCGTGCCAAACCACACAAACGTGATATTTCATTATGATCGTCTAAGATAAACATAATGAAGCAGCCATACAACTTCTTTATGTACTCAAATGAGTCTCACGTATGTATGAAATGTTGAATATTTTTCATTCACCTTTTGCTCTATAATTAGTAATTCTGTCAGATTGGGAAACCATAGAAAAGAATGCAATTATTAGTCATTCCTGTCCAACCAACCCACTGTTGCTCGTTTGAGATAAGTAATGGAAGCCATAAATACCTGCCTAGATCTCACTTCCTCTGTAGTTGTGTACATACTTTTGTTTCTAAATATTGGACCGTCCATTTGATTACGTGTGCAAAATAAATGAGGTGTTCCAAACACAGTCGGATCTAATCGTCTTTTGAAACTCTTGAATATTGATGTTTTATTACATTAAACTGTATATTTCAGCCGTATAACAAACAGTTCTGTGAGAACGATTTGAATTTCCATCCTCGAAAGATACGCAGAAAGGAGAAAATAATCCTCGGAGAAATGATGATCCCGTAATCCCCAATACTAATCCCCTCAGTGAATGACTAAGGAGCTCTAGCGAGATTATCGCTAAGAGAGGCGGAAGGTTTCCCCTCATTTGTTGATGAGGGTGAGAGGCTTCCACCATTTGTTGAGAGGCAAGTTTTGACAACGAAACTACAATACACGCACAATGAGTTTAAACCGCGTGATTGATGAAGGGGCCGACGAGGGAGACTGTTTCAAGCTTCTGAGAGTTTCCGTTCAAATTCGAAGCGCTTTCCCCGTCATCGGGGTTCTCTAAAACGAAGGCTTTTCCCATCAAAAGGTGATTCGGATCGTTTGAAATTGACAAAAGGGGGTTTTGTGGACAATCGACGACTCCTTCGGCCCAATAATGGGAACACCCTATGAATAGAGTCGGTTGGTGATAAGTCCATTAGAACGTGACAAAAGCTATTGGAAAACAATAGTTTGTATTCACTACAGGTTCCGTATCCTCTCTAGCGGTGAACAATTCCTGTTCCAATGGGTGGGAAACTGCGGAAAAGGATTATTAAAGATTACATACATGTCTGTTATGACCAGTTTCCACTATTGACTTGAGTCCACATTTTCATTCAACACCTCTAAGTTAAGAACCTAAATTTACATTCACAGGAATAATTGATAAATGAGTACCCACAATAGTTTCGCTGCACTATGACTTGGTAATAGGAAAATTTCTATCCCGTTTTCGTAGTGTCTTCAAGCAATCTTCAAGCCAAAAGCTACTGCGTACCTACCCTGGTGCAGATGAAACCACCCTCAGAATGTGATTTTGACATGTTTTGACAGTTGGATGCTGAGCCCCAGAGCTCACCACCATACATCCAGGCTGGTCTGATGAGTGTTACATAGATGAGACGCTGTAAAGGTGGTTAGCTCGATTTGCTTTTTGGCAGAAATTCCAATTGACTGAGACGATGAAGAACTTTGCCAGCAGTGCAGTAATATGTGAGGCCCGTGTATGTTTGGAGTCCAAGATCATTCTCAAGTACTTCACTTGCGGTGCCTAGGGTATTGTAGCATTGTGAAGAAAGCTTGGCACACCGGAAACATTTCGTTTGTACGTGAATTTTACGGACTTGATATCGCTCTCCGTTGTGAACAACATCAGCGCTGAGTAGAGTACAATAACAATTATTGTTGGGTCTGCTGCAGTGTTTCCTGACATGTCCCTTTACACAGTATTGCCACATAATCAGCGAGAAGAACAATTGAAACCCGGTAAGTACGAAGTTAGGAGGTGTTGGCTCCTTCCAGCTTTGGTGTAAAATGAATAAATAAGATCTAAGATAACTTCAACGCTGGAGAATTATGGACGCCAAGGTTCATCTTTACGACGCACCGCTGGTGCCTTTTAGGCCAAAAGGTAGTGCAAAACCCTGTCGGCCCTCCCAAAGAGGCCTTTTCTAGTATAATAACAATATAGTAACAATCTGAAGCTCCAACTCAACGTTCACAGTATCCTTCGCCATCATTTTTTCGCTTCTTTGCATATTCGAATGGAATAATCGTCTGGAATTTGGCGCACCGATACACATGAATTCCATGCTCCTCCTTGTACGAAAAATAAGGACTCGTCGGATATCAGAAGACCTGCACAGACTTCGTCGTCAGAGACCGCCTCCTGCCAGCAACTCTTCGCTACTAGCTCATAATTAATTTAGCATTCGATTTATTGAACCAATTAGCGCTGCAGTTAAAGAAGGATGATGTGGAAAAGAGAAATATAAAGCGCCATCCATCACTAAAAGGGATCTTGAAACCAGATACACGGTAGGGATTTCAGGACCTGGAACCACGAGGATTCTACTGGAGGCGGATAAGCCAAGATAATCTATTTTTAGGTACATGATTTTGTATGGAGAATTTATTGAAATACATATGGTTAGCTACTTGAGCGCCAATTAAAATTCAATAAAATCAAATGATTGTGTCACACGATCACTCGCAAGCGGATGAACCGTTTTTGATAAGGTTTTCCAAGTTTTGATGGCGTTTTCAAGACGAAACCCCATAAAAACTAGTACCTACTGCTGTAACTTTATTGTTGTTTTGACAGTATTTCAAGTGGGTTAGGTTTTTCCTTAGAACTTTCAGCATTAAGAAAGAAGTTTGGAGGAAATCCAAGATTACACGATGGAATTTCTCGTTGCAGGAACTTGTATTGGAGGGCTCACTAACGGCGTTCGAAGGGCTGATGTTCCGTTCAAGTACCGAAAGCGATATTAGATAGCGGCTATTCGAGTGGGTCGTCGCGACTTCGACTGGTAGGTAGTGTATAATAGAGAAGCGGAGTTTGGGGTAATGGGGGAAAACTACTGAATATTGGTGTTTACAGAGTTCGAGAGCTCCGTGTTTCCCCATCCGGTTTTCGGGTTTGAAACGTGTTTAGGCAACTCGGAGCCTCTCGTAGACATCGTAGAGGATGTCGAACTACCTAACAATGTGATAAGTTCAACAGCTTTGTCTTAGTTCTCGGTGTTTTAGCGTTGAATCTCATTACGAATGCCGTCTCGTACGGTGAGCGAAGCCTATTCACGTCGCTGAATGCCGAACGCTATTTATTCGTACGCTCATGACGCGAGTGATTCGTGGAATAATCAAATAAACTTGTGGCATATTCAATGGACTCTGTCTCCACGAATCCAACTGAGGAGAGAATTAGGGAAACCACCCATATTCTCAACTTGACTTGAAATTAATCATCACAGGATGTTAAGAATCGTCAAGTTCTCGTATTGTGTGAAAGACCCTATTCCTTCGTTAAAGTTATTCTCGAAATCATTTTGATAGCATGAACTACCTGTGACCTGAATAACTGAACCAATTAGAATTACATTATTCCAATCATTACAGTCTTATCGACCAGGAAAACTTGTTTAAGAACCGCTCGCCAAATAACATAGGAACTTAATAGAATAAAATTTATTCTATTAAGTTCCTATGTTATTATTGCATTTAATGCAATTCTGCTACTGGGCAGAAGGGAGAGAAGTCAGTTATTCAAGGACCATTCGTAGTACATTAGCTCAACATCTCGAAACATTATTCTAATCTATCCTAATACAGCTAGTATTTTAAAGGAATACATAGTCCATTCCATCACTGAATTATGTATACGTTGAGTAGTATCACTAGTTTTTATTGATAATCCATCATTTTCAGAGAGACTTTCACAGCAACTTCCAATACCGAAGTAACTTAACGAAAAACACCTGGGGGCAAAACTTCTTCAAGGACCCAACCCAAATCCTACTAGAATCAATATAATTATGTAGTAAGTATCTACTTTGAAGTTGAAACTGTGAACAATTGGACAGTAATTATTTACATTTGCGAATTCACAGTGAATATTTATTGACTTATACTGATTCTTCGCTTTTATTGGAAATAAGTCTTGAGGACAACCAGTCACAGAAAGTTGATATATGCGCATTTTACGGGGAAACTAGATCAGAGCTAACCTTAAGATAGTCATAAGGTAACACAGCAGCATCCCTACGGAGAAAAGTGGAATTCGTTTTTGAGCAGTGGAAAGTTGCAGAATATGGTTGTTTCGACAAGGAAGGTGGATTTATCAAGGTGTACAAATGAAACCTAGTTATAGCTCTGACCTCTCGATTAGATTTAGGGGTACGGAAAAAGGAGAGTATGACGACTGGAGGACCTAAAAGGGCCAAATTGTCGTATGTCGTATCATACGACGGCTTGGAAGGCCTCGATTCGCCATACTCTTCTTTTTCCCCTACTTTTAACCACTCGTTTCGGGAAAAAAGTAGCAGATGCAAAGCACGCATTGCGGATGTTGTGGAAAACATAGCGGAACGGCAGCAGGTAGAAACATTGCAGCGCTATCATCTTAAGAAAATTGTTGCATTATTTCAATACACTCCCTCAGTATGAAAGGAGAAGATGAAGAAGAACTAAGTTTATTACGAAAAATTACACTGTTACATACATATTCCACATACATATTGGACATTGAAAAATAAAAAAAAATCTGGTATGGTTCTGTGAACCGTCTGCCATAGTACGAGACTTTTAGCAGATCATGGAATAGTAATAATAATAATACATGATAATAAAATTAAATCGTCTCTTAGTTGGAATGGGACACCACGGGAGACTCAGACTGCCTAAATGGGCTTACAAAGAATTTCCTGTATGCCCAGACTGGTTGGCAACCTTCGGGATAAATTTAGGAGGTGGCAGGTTAAGACGGTTAAAAAAGGCAATAACTTGATTGACAAGATGAAAAGAGAGCGAAGTAGTTTCAGATCATCAGATCTTGTAGTTAGGTATGGAGCTAAGCTTACCTAAAGCCGAATGATCTACGGAATAGAGATCTTGCATGTAAGTAGGTGCCTAGGATAAAAATTGAGCAATGTCGGTAACATATTTATATAGGTAGATAAAAAAATTAAGACCCGGAGAAAAGTTTCATTGGGTAATTTCAAGGAAATGCCGGTTTGTGTTGATTTGATCTTAATCTATTGTATGGGTTTCTGATGGATATCATGTCATTATATTTATTTTTATAAGATCTAAGGACCTAATCGATCCGAAAATGTGGTATGATACTGTAAAATTGAATAGTACTCGTAAGTCTAGCAGGTGGGAGGACGAGTTGAGTCGGTGGGTTAATTTACTTTAAATTCCAAGTGGTATTCAATTATTCTTGAGAGATCACTTATGAGGTTCCCCACACTCCGGAGATCGGGCGTGACGTCACCAGTTCCATCATACGTCATTAAACCATCTCCTCTAGTTAGATATTCTTCGGCCGCCCAATCGGAAACCCCGATCCTTTTAGATCCTTTTCATAAAGGGCCTAGTCCCAATGGCGGGTCGAACGCGGGCAAAATGAGGTTTCTATCCCCTTCGACGGCTCTACGACCTTTTTTCTCTCCTCTTCGGATTGAATCCAAAATCCGAAAGGGATTACTAAACCGTTTCTTTTGCATTGGAGGTCGGTTTTTCTTCTTCTCCTCTCAGTGAAAAGAAAGAGGATTAAGTAAAATAACCAGCTTCGGGGATACACGCTAACAAGCAATATTCCTCCCTTATTCGGCCCAAAAAGACTATTTCCTAAAGGTGAAAACCCGCGTGAACGAGGGGTAGTTGACTTTATTCATTTCATCAAACGGCTTGATAAAATGCATCGGGCGACCCGCTAATTGTGTCCAATGGCCAACAAGTTGAGCACCATCCACACTGAAACTGGACGGCCGATTCGGGGCCGGTTTATCACTGTCATTCAAACAACCGTTTAGGCAGATTTATCCACCGTGTAAATAGCGTTTACCAGTCCCATTTCAAAGCGTATAGATTTAGCGGATCCGTCGATCGGATAAGGTTTAAACAGGACGTTAGCGGTTTCAATGGACGCTCACCCTAAGATTCTTTCTTTACGTAACCTCGTGATTTGTCTGTTCCGAGCCGCATTTTGGTGAGTTTTCCGTGAATATTCCCCGTTGAATATTATCAGTCGGCAGTGATAACGAAGATGTTAGAGTGTAGGTTTACCGAATGAGAAACAATGGTCATAGTTCAAGATGGAACACGGTAGTGAACCATTAGAAGAAATGAGGTGGCCGAAGGATTGATAAAGGTCCAAGCTGGATAAAGAATTGACTCTTCATGTCGAATCCCCAAATGACTGCAATAATTCTATATCACCGATAAACCAATAATGAATACTTATTCGGGTAAAACGCTGTCCCTTTAATTCTAGTCCCAATTGACACCTAACACCCACCGTTCATGGTACACGGGTTCATTTTTCAATCAGAAATCCTAGCTAACAACTCATGACAACAACATGATTCGATGACACTTGAGAGACCACGCGAAGAGAAATGATGAAAACTAAAAGTACAGTATTTTGCGGTCAGATGAGACCTTCTACCAGTTTTTTCACTAGTTTGACTTCCAAGTATGAAATGGAAGTTGATTTCGGCATGACTTGGACAACTTAACGCAAATCTGACGGGAAAATCGACAATTGGTCTTGGACAAAACGTCGAAAAAAATGATGATTTCTAATCAACCGAGGCATTCACTGCTCAACTCGAAAGGTCGAGGAAAAAAAAAAACTCTGCAAATTCTTGACACAACGGTTTATTATCTTCCTTGTGCAGATCACCCTTCTGTCTATACAAGACTGTGTTGTAAATCGGCACCATACCATATTCTCACCGTACTCATACCATTTCTGTCCTATCATACCGTACTGTACTATACTAAATCATACATACAATAATATACCATACCATGTCGTACCAAAATTCGTTTTGAACCCCTTCCCCTTGACCTAGGGTTATGAAAAGTTTCGAGGATTGTGGGGTTGGTCGAAACCCATAAAAAAAAATTTCGTAATTTTAACTCAACGCTAACTGGGCAAAGTGCCGCGGACGGCGTACGGCGTACGGCGGACGGCGTTTGGCGTACGGCGGACGGACGGATTTTTTTTTATTCGATTTTCTGAATCTACGTATCTTGAAACGTAAACCAACAAATTTAAGGGGGGGGGGGGGGTTAAAATTTTTTTTCTTTGGGCGATTCCAATGGTTCATTATCGAAGATAATAAACCAAAATGAAGTACGAGGTACGCGGTGTGGGTGTGGGAAGGGGCGCAGAGACATAAAAGGTCTCGTCGTATGACGCACTAGTTAGCCTCCTGCCAGCCGTCTTACGTCATACGCTCGTGCGTCATAGGCTCTGACGTACTTGTTGAACACCTGCCAGCCGTATTACGTCATACGCTCGTGCGTCATAGGCTCTGACGCACTAGTTAGCCTCCTGTTAGCCGTCTTACGTCATACGCTCGTGCGTCATAGGCTCTGACGCACTAGTGGCCTCCTGCCAGCCGTCTTACGTCATACGCTCGTGCGTCATAGGCTCTGACGCACTAGTGGCCTACTGCCAGCCGTCTGACGTCATACGCTCGTGCGTCATAGGCTCTGACGTACTTGTTGGCCTCCTGCCAGCCGTCTTACGTCATACGCTCGTGCGTCATAGGCTCTGGCGCACTAGTTGGTCTCCTGCCAGCCGTCTTACGTCATACGCTCGTGCGTCATAGGCTCTGGCGCACTAGTTGGTCTCCTGCCAGCCGTCTTACGTCATACGCTCGTGCGTCATAGGCTCTGACGTACTTGTTGGCCACCTGCCAGCCGTCTTACGTCATACGCTCGTGCGTCATAGGCTCTGACGCACTAGTTAGCCTCCTGCCAGCCGTCTTACGTCATACGCTCGTGCGTCATAGGCTCTGACGCACTAGTGGCCTCCTGCCAGCCGTCATACGTCATACGCTCGTGCGTCATAGGCTCTGACGTACTTGTTGGCCTCCTGCCAGCCGTCTTACGTCATACGCTCGTGCGTCATAGGCTCTGACGTACTTGTTGGCCTCCTGCCAGCCATCTTACGTCATACGCTCGTGCGTCATAGGCTCTGACGTACTTGTTGGTCTCCTGCCAGCCGTCTTACGTCATACGCTAGTGCGTCATAGGCTCTGACGTACTAGTTAGCCTCCTGCCAGCCGTCTTACGTCATACGCTCGTGCGTCATAGGCTCTGACGTAATGGCCCGCCGGTCGCTTGTGTTCTGACGTGATCTGAGGGAAAGGGTGAATCAAGGGAACAAATTTTTCCCGTTTCAGTTTATGTGCCAAAGCAAAGACATGAAAATGTCAAAAAAAAATATTTTAATAGGTACCTAAGCCCAACTGTAATGTCAATTTTCTGACAATGAGTTTTCGACTATAGTTTTCATACCTTTTTACTTAAGTACTTATTGCAATTTGAGACTGATAATGAGCTGTTTGCAAATAAAAAGTCTGATAACTACTTTATTACATCTTATTAATCTATTTTCAAGTTCCGATTCACAGTTGAATGTATTGTATTTAGATGTCGTAAAATTCGAAAACGATGGAATGACGAAACCTGTCGACTACTGATTCAAGTGATACTGTCGACTTCCAACACATGTAGGTCGACTACTAGTGCAAAACCATGTCGACTACTGAAGAAAATGTTGGTCACTGGTATCGACTACTACCTAGAACATTGGGATTTTTTACAAAACTTGTTTTTCCCTTTTCAAACCATGTTGAATAATATTTCCCGCTGCCAGGTCTTTTAGGGAAGGATCTTGGGTACACAATGAACAGGTTTGCAATGAGAAATAGTTGATAATAATAATTAATCTAACATTCAGGATCTAGACATTTAGACCTAGTGATCTAGACAGAAGGGTGATCTGTACAAAGAAGATAATTATTATCTTATTATCTTATAATTATTATCTTATTATCTTATAATTATTATCTTATAATTATTAGCTTATTATCTTATTATCTTATTATAATTATTATAATTATTATCTTCTAATTATTATAATTTATTTTTAGGTATTGATAATTCGTATTTATCACTTATTAATAATAAGTAATTATTATTAATTATGATTAATAATACGATATAAATCTGGGGTTTTTAATACTACGTCGGTAATAATTTTTCTATAAAAGAAGTACGTACCAACAAACATTCGAAATTACCTTCATTTCCGTAGCACGAAACGCACCTCAGAACAACAAACTCGACATCACTTAAGCCATATGATGTTCCAAAGAGAAAAGAATGAGAGTATGAAAATGGACCTGTATTTCAACAGTTTGATTCACGATCGGGTTGTGAGGCACAATCTTTGAGCCGTCATTGTGAACGAACGGCTGGTCGTGCAAAGCTGCGGATGGTCTTAAAAAATTCTACGGAACAAACTCTATCTAAATATGAAATAAAACTCTGCAAATTCTTGACACAACGGTTCATTATCTTCTTTGTACAGAACCCCCTTCTGTCTAGATCACTAGGTCTAAATGTCTAGATCGTAAATGTTAGATTAATTATTATTATTAATTATCACTAATTATTAACAATTTTATCAAGTACCTAGTGAAAATTATTATAATTTATTGTTAGGTATTAATAATTTGTATTTATTATTAATAATAATTATTATTAATTATGATTAATTAATACGATATAATTCTGGGGTTTTTAATACTACGTCGGTAATAATTTTTCTATAAAAGAAGTACCTACCAACAAACATTCGAAATTACCTTCATTTCCGTAGCACGAAACGCACCTCAGAACAACAAACTCGACATCACTTAAGCCATATGTTGTTCCGAAGAGCTTGTTAGTATGAAAATGGACCTGTATTTCAACAGTTTGATTCACGATCGGGTTGTGAGGCACAATCTTTGAGCCGTCATTGTGAACGAACGGCTGGTCGTACAAAGCTGCGGATGGTCTTAAAAAATTCTACGGAACAAACTCTATCTAAATATGAAATAAAAAACATACCGTTCTATATGAATTTTTCGAGATATGAAATTTTCAAAATTTCAAAATTCGTTTTGAACCCCTTCCCCTTCACCTAGGGTTATGAAAAGTTTCGAGGACCATTGTGGGGCTGGTCCGAACCCAGAAACCAAATTTCGTAATTTTAGCTCAACGTTAACTGGGCAAAGTGGCGCGGACGGCGGACGGCGTACAGCGGACGGCGTACGGCGTACGGCGGACGGACGGATTTTTTTTTATTCGATTTTCTGAATCTACGTATCTTGAAACGTAAACCAACAAATTTTGAGGGGGGGTTAAAAAATTTTTTTCTTTGGGCGATTCCAATGGTTCATTATCGAAGATAATAAACCAAAAAACATACCGTTTGATGGGAATTTTTCGAGATATGGAATTTTCAACATTTCAAAAATCGAATTTGAACCCCTTCCCCTTGACCTAGGGTTATGAAAAGTTTCGTGGATCATTGTGGGGCTGGTCCAAACCCAGAAACCAAATTTCGTAATTTTAACTCAACGCTAACTGGGCAAAGTGCCGCGGACGGCGGACGGCGTACGGCGGACGGACGGATTTTTGGTTTATTATCTTTGATAATGAACCATTGGAATCGCCCAAAGAAAAAAAAATTTTAACCCCCCCTCAAAATTTGTTGGTTTACGTTTCAAGATACGTAGATTCAGAAAATCGAATAAAAAAACTCTGCAAATTCTTGACACAACGGTTCATTATCTTCTTTGTACAGATCACCTTCTGTCTAGATCACTAGGTCTAAATGTCTAGATCCTAAATGTTAGATTAATTATTATTATCAATTATCACTAATTATTAACAATTTTATCAAGTACCTACTGAAAATTATTATAATTTATTGTTAGGTATTAATAATTCGTATTTATTAATAATAATAATTATTATTAATTATGATTAATTAATACGATATAATTCTGGGGTTTTTAATACTACGTCGGTAATAATTTTTCTATAAAAGAAGTACCTACCAACAAACATTCGAAATTACCTTCATTTCCGTAGCACGAAACGCACCTCAGAACAACAAACTCGACATCACTTAAGCAATATGATGATCCTAAGAGCTTTTAGTATGAAAATGGACCTGTATTTCAACAATTTGATCCACGGTCGTGTTGTGAGGCACAATCTTTGAGCCGTCATTGTGAACGAACGGCTGGTCGTACAAAGCTGCGGATGGTCTTAAAAAATTCTACGGAACAAACTCTATCTAAATATGTAATAAAAAACATACCGTTCTATATGAATTTTTCGAGTTTTGGAATTTTCAAAATTTCAAAATTCGTTTTGAACCCCTTCCCCTTGACCTAGGGTTATGAAAAGTTTCGTGGATCATTGTGGGGCTGGTCCAAACCCAGAAACCAAATTTCGTAATTTTAACTCAACGCCAACTGGGCAAAGTGCCTCGGACGGCGGACGGCGTACGGCGGACGGACGGATTTTGGTTTATTATCTTCGATAATGAACCATTGGAATCGCCCAAAGAAAAAAAAATTTTAACCCCCCCTCAAAATTTGTTGGTTTACGTTTCAAGATACGTAGATTCAGAAAATCGAATAAAAAAAAATCCGTCCGTCCGCCGTACGCCGTACGCCGTACGCCGTCCGCCGTCCGAGGCACTTTGCCCAAAATTCATATGGAACAGTATGTTTTTTATTTAATATTTAGATAGAGTTTGTTCCGTAGAATTTTTTAAGACCATCCGCAGCTTTGTACGACCAGCCGTTCGTTCACAATGACGGCTCAAAGATTGTGCCTCACAACCCGATCGTGAATCAAACTGTTGAAATACAGGTCCATTTTCATACTAAAAGCTCTTTGGAACATCATATGGCTTATGTGATGTCGAGTTTGTTGTTCTGAGGTGCGTTTCGTGCCACGGAAATGAAGGTAATTTCGAATGTTTGTTAGTAGGTACTTCTTTTATAGAAAAATTATTACCGACGTAGTATTAAAAACCCCAGAATTATATCGTATTAATTAATCTTAATTAATAATAATTATTATTAATAATAAATACGAATTATCAATACCTAACAATAAATTATAATAATTTTCAGTAGTTTTTATTCGATTTTCTGAATCTACGTATCTTGAAACGTAAACCAACAAATTTTGAGGGGGGGTTAAATTTTTTTTTTCTTTGGGCGATTCCAATGGTTCATTATCGAAGATAATAAACCAAAATCCGTCCGTCCGCCGTACGCCGTCCGCCGTCCGCGCCACTTTGCCCAGTTAACGTTGAGCTAAAATTACGAAATTTGGTTTCTGGGTTTGGACCAGCCCCAAAATGATCCTCGAAACTTTTCATAACCCTAGGTCAAGGGGAAGGGGTTCAAAACGAATTTTGAAATTTTGAAAATTTCATATCTCGAAAAATTCATATAGAAC